>JAJKFI010000008.1:31591318-31665418 GCA_029204185.1 Lerista edwardsae
TACATTATGCAAGGTACCCAATTTGAATAATGTGTTGATATGCCAATAAAGGTATCCTAAACCACAAAAAAAAAAAACAACCCACATTTACAATATATTTTAAATGGTAGCAACCAGGGGTATCGCTAGCCATGGGGCCTTGTGGGGCACATACCCAGGGCCCCACAAAGGCCCCATTTTGCCTATCTCGTGGAACTCTTGCATGAGTTGCAGCAGATGAAAAAAATTAGGTTTTCCATAGATTGCCACAATTCATGTGTCAGCCAGGCTTGCTTCTCTGCACACAGAGAATTCCTGGAAGCAAGCTATTTGACCAGGGAAGGTGGAAGAGGAAGACTTGCCCACACATGATTCACATGGCGCCTTCTTCCTTCTCCATCTTCCCCTGCTCAGTCACATGTTCCTCAGAGAGCTTCTGCATGCCGAGGAGTCTGGGCTCCCCAGTGGTGGGATTCAAATACATTAACAACCGGTTCTATGACGTCATAGCCGGAGCAAAAAAAAAACCCCACCAAAGCCAGCCGAGGTAAGCGAGTGGACGGGGCCTGGCCATTTAACAACCGGTTCTATAGAACCTGGGCGAACCCCCTGAATCCCACCACTGAGGTTCCCCCTTGAAGAACATAAGAGGATCTCTGTGGGATCAGACCAAGGGACTCAGCATCCTCTTTGCAGCAGCAAATGGTCACATATTTCTGATTAACCCAATGGTGGCCCTGGGGAGGGGGACAGGGACAAAATGCTAAGTTTTTCAGGTCCCTGAATGCCCATGTAAAGTGGCCCCTCCTTTCAGAGTCATTCGTGGCTTCTAAAGCAAAGTGGAGATGTCTCTTCCGTTTTGTTTTCAAAGCATGAACAGCGTTTTGCACTCCCTCTGGAAATGCCACTGGATCAACCCATAACAGGTCATAAAAGTAACAGCAGCCTGTGCTTCCCAGCAATTAGTATTCACAGGTATAGTGCCTCTGGATCTGGAGGTTCCATTGAAATAGCCAAGCTGTTCACCATTATAAAGAAGTCAAGTACAGTATATATATGCGCATCCTTTCTAAAATAGTCACAAAAATTTGTTTAATATTAATAGTTGCAGAACTGCATCAGAAATTAGTGATGTATGGGTACTAGGCAATAGGTGAAAATCTGTGTTTCAAACAGCATTGCTGAAAAAGAAAAAAAAAACATTTCTTGATCAGCAATGCTGTTTGAAACACGGATTGTCACCCATTGTGCCAGTGCAGAAAAAAGCATGGATTTTTGATAACAATAATTTTTGATAGCAATAATGGTGTTTTCAAACCACCACTGCATCTTTAAGTGCTGTGTGATGTGTCATTGCTTTAAAGTCATGTGGCACATGTGGCAGAGGGCAGAAAATGTCAGTAGATGAAGACTTCGACGGTATCCATATATCCAAGTTTGCTTTACATAGAGATTTCAAGTATGAATCTGAGAACTGAATTAGCTGAGGTTTAGTCAATCTCATAGCTTCAGGGAAGTGGCCCAGTAAATAATGCAGGTGCCTCAACTGCTGTCACTGCTCAGAGTGTCTCTGATGGCGAGTGGGAGGGGCGGTTTACACAGCACATTGAAGCTCCTGCAACATTTCCCACGTCACTGCCCCCACAGCTACACTAATGCGTTGGGCCCCTTTGTGTTTTTTTCTGAAGCAATGTGCAGGATCACACAATAAAACCCTATGTACACGTAGGCTGCTTAAGTCCCATTAAAGTTGGTGAAATTCCAGCCTTTTAACCTGAGTCCCTTTATGTGCTGTTACATTTCTGTCATTGAAGGAACTTTCTCAGATTGCCAACGCCTCTTTGAAATGGAAATAATTAGGATTCCACAACAGTCGAGGGTTTTATTAATTACATATCTGTCAAGTCACGTGGCCAGTCACAAAACCAACCGGGCAAGTCTGTGTTTAGAGATTTGTAGACAGAAGACTTAGCGTAAACAGAGCAATGTTGAACCTACTCGCCTGTAACCCGCCACTGAGATAACAAGAAGGATTCTGCTCCCAGTGTGCAACACATAGAACAATGCTAAGTAAATATTCATCGTTAATATATCATATCTGTTGCTTTTCTTTCCTTTTTCTTTTGCAGTTCACTTTTCATTTAATTTGATGTGTCCAGCAAACAAAGCAGCAAAGGGTAGGGTGCAATTTCCTCCCCCCTCCGCCGACACAATTGCATATTTTCAATCATTGTTAAACAGAGGCAATGCAAGACGAAGGTTTAACACCCCCCCCCAACTAGTTTTGGTGTGTGATAAAAGGAGAAGATGCTATCAATCTTTATTGTCTGTCTCGCTTACTGTAATTGCATTCAATAGTCCACTGATTCTGATGTCTGTGCTAATGTCAGAAGCAGGGAAAAGCCAGATGCTCAGATTTCAGCATATGTGTCCACTGGCCACTCTGATACGTTGGCAGCAAAGTCACTGGGTTGGATGATAAATTGTTAACACCACAGATTCTGAACAGTTGTGCACATGGCAGGCAGGAAATGTATCTTGGTTGGATCTCCCCCACCCTTACAAAGAGTGTTCTGACATCAAGAGATGCCAGCTTAAGGGCACACCCTGGATGATTTGCAAGCATTTCATGTTGGCAAATATGCCAGTGGCTTGCTTTGTTGTCACAGGTAACATCTAACACAGGGGCATCAAACTCATTTCATACAGTGGTCCGACTAGCATTTATTATGCCTGCTGAGGGCCGAGGTGATGTCATTAAGCAGGAAGTGATGCCATTAATCTGGTCGTGACCAGAAATAAGCTTTTTTTCTCACTTAGCAACTCATTAGCAACTCATCAGTGACAAATCTCGATCATATTTTTGACATATGGCCCAATTATTATGTGGTCTATCCTTTCAGCAGTGACATCACAACTCAGCAGCTGATGGCGGTGCTGGGAGAGCCTGAGGGCTGGATAAAGAGGTTCTGTGCACCGCATCTGCCCCTGGGCCTTACGTTTGGCACCCATGGTGTAACACGTAATATTGAGACAGTGTGTGAAATATTTTACAGCCATTACAGTCAATCCCCTTTATATGTGACCGTGTTTATCTGCGATGAACAGAATTGCTACTTTCTGTGTTATCTGCACTTCCGTTCTCATGATCCACTATGCAGAGACCTTCCAAAGGCTGCAGGAAGCTTCAGAATGGCACCTGCTACCAGCGCTGACCCCTTTAAAATGGCTGGCAGAAGCATCTGCCGGCCATGTTTAAGGTGTTCATGCTGGCCGCAGGTGCCATTCTGAAAATCCTTGCAGCCTTTGGAAGGTCTCTGCAGCATTCAGAGATCTTTTGGCACTTCCTGCTGCACTCTGTTGGCTTCCTGCAGGATTCTGTTGGATTCATCTGATGGCGTAAGGTACACCTTGCACCAAACTGCGTTGATCCCATAGGATCAGTGATTCGTTAACTGTGAATTTGCTATCCACGAGGATTTCCAGAACCTCTGGAAAAGTCCGAAGACTTTTTTTGTTTATTTTATGGAAGTTGCTGATTTTCTAATTTTAATTTTTAATTATTGTAATTTCGTATTTGTTGAGATCCATTGGGGTCTGCTTGTTTTTAATTGTTGTTTTAATATTTATTTTGAATTGTTTTTATCTTTGTTTGGACCACTCTCGGAGTCAGAGAGGCCAGCACACAGATGTGCGCCATCCTCCCTGACTCCTAGAGTAGTCCAAAAACACTTTATGGTAGCACTTGTGCTTGCCAAACTTTGCTGGCTTAGTTTATGCTGGCCTAACTCAGTTTAGGATTGCGCCCTTAGCTGCCTTGGGTGCCCCAAAATGGGGCAGAAAGTTGGGATACCAATTCAATAAATAATAACAATAACTGAATCCTAGTGGATAATGAGGATTGACTATATGTCCAAAATATTGATAACAGCCCCATCAAGTAGATTAGCATTCTTGTTTCTGTACTTCAGGTGGCTGTTGGGGCCAACACTGAGAGAAAGCAAGGCTTGCCTAAGACTGACTTGTGAGGTCGCACTAAGACCCTGTATTGGAAAAGGCAGGAGAAAAGGAATGGTATCAGCAATGGCCCCTTGTCCCAGATAAGCCAGGGATTATAGGGTTAACCCCCAAGGTCTTTGCAAGCCTCGGGAGCACAGCTGTAGGCAGATGAGGCCCCAGCAATGAAGGGAGGTTAGCACAGGTGCAGATGGGCATGGCTGATGCTAGAGCCTGCCTAGCAACAGACACTGATTGGCTGGCCTCAGTATAAAGTGGGAGGCAGGAGCTGGAGAGAAGCACCTGGGTAGGTGCTGGCAAAGATGGATTAAGAAAGGAAGGGTGATTAGCACCTGGGTAGGTGCTGGAGGGAAGCACCAGGTAGGTGCTGGATGGATGAATTGGGACTGACTGATGGAGTGCTGGCTGGACTGCCTGCCTGAAGGACTGACTGACAGATTGATTGCTGGACTAGATAAGGTAAGGTTATGATGGGGAATAACCTTTGGGAATTGTTGTATGGCTGCCACGCCCCTGGAGCCACCAAGTGGAGGAGGCAGTTGTGGCTTGGGCAAGCTGACTGCCTATTGTTTGGTGGTGGGGTTTGTTGGTGCTAGACTTAGGGTAGTTTGGAGCTAAGCCACTGATGAGGGCAGTCTGCAGGAGGCTGGCCAGCCAGTGATCCCAAGCAAAACTGCTGGAAGAGAGGAGGCCCAGTGGGTGTGTGAACACCCTCCCTCTTGCCTATCTCTGAGGCTGCTCTGGAGAGGAAACTAGTTAGCCTAGTGTGGGCATTGGGGCCCTTGGGGAGGCCCCGCAGGAAATTTGGCAGAACAGACCCTAATGCCAATCACCACAAGATGTGCCTGTGAGTAGTTCACTGCTACACCCATTGAAATAAGAATGCTAATGAAAGAATAATGAAATAAGAATCCATGGTTAGCATTGATTTCAGGAAATCACAAACGACATTAGGATCATAAGAACACAAGAAAAGCCCTGCTGGATCTGGCCGAAGGCCTATCTAGTCCAGCTTCCTATATCTCACAGTGGACCACCAGATGCCTCAGGGAGCACACACGACAACAAGATGCTTGCATCTTATTGTCACTCCCTTGCATCTGGCATTCTGAGGTATCAGGAAGCAGTTCTTCTCTTTCCAAGCCAGATGGGATAAGTGGAGGATAAGTTAACTATAGCACAAGTGAAGCATGTTTACTCCGAAGTACATCCCTTTGAACTTAAGGTCATTAAGTTCAATGTAATTTACTTCCAGGTAAGTGTGTAGAGGATTGCAGCCTTAAAGATTTATACCACATCCATTTTCCTGTGTAACAGAGCACCCAGGGCAGCTTACAATGATCATTAAAATACAATAAAAGGCAGAGGTAAAAAGGCAGAAACAGTCAAAAGGAAAAGAAAAAGATAGAAGCCAGCATATGACAGTATGCATAATACAAGAAAGCATAAAATCCAACACCAGTGATTATGGTCATGATAAAAGCATCTAAAAATAGCAAAAACCAAAACTAAACTGGAAAGGCCAACTGAAGAAGAGAATAATTTAGCACCCAGTGGAAGGAAGACAAGAAAGCACAGCATCACATCAGTATCACTCCTTCCAGAGGCTCAGAAGGCATGTTTAGAAAGTTGCCACATCGTTCATTCCTCCTGTGTGAACTCAGCAGAGTAGCACAGGTTACTTAAATAGCATGCGTTAGCTTAAATAGATCACAGATCCTAAGGACCACCCCTACATGCTATTTCTTTCGCTTGGAAGCCATGAAACAGCCTCCATGTAGTGTCTTCCCCCTCCTATAGGCATAGTGGCAGTCTATTAACCGATCTGTCCGATCCCTTTTTAAAGGCATCTAAGCCAGATGCCATCACCACCTCCTGTGAAAAGGCATTCCATTGGTTAATTACCCTCTGGCTAAAAAAGTTTTTCCTTTTAACTCTCCCTACACTCAATTTCAGTGGATGTCCCCTGGTTCTGGTATTGTGAGAGAGGGAAAAGAACATCTGTCCATTGACTCTATCCCTCCCATGCATAATTTTCTCTTCTTTCATTTGCAGCTAATGAGTTCATGAGAACAAAATGCTTATTTCTGGCCATCACCTGCTTAATTGTGTCACTTCCTGCTTAATGACATCACTTCTGGCCCTCAGCAGTGACCATGAATGCTATTTGGCACACTGTGTGAAATGAGTTTGACACTCCAGGCTTAGATGATCATGGGGCTATACTTCTCCAGTCTCCCAAAGGGCAGCTTTGGTGATGGGAACCATGATGAAAGGGCACTTGGTGCAGAAGGGAGCGCTTTGCAGAAACAACTGCTTGTCCCTCACAATATGTATGGCAAGGGTGGTTGTTGTTGTTGTTGTTGTTGTTGTTGTTGTTGTTAAACATGTACCTTCTCAAACTTCTTATTTCAGATAGTGTGACCTGGTAGGACTCCACACACAAATGCTCAGCTGGAATCTCTACCTCACCACCGTGACAGGAGAAGCAAGCAAAATGCACCCCACTCAGGTAAGTAAGAGTGTAATTCACAGGCTCATATGCCCTATAACCAGCCCAGGGCCCATATGAGGTATGGACATTCAGCAGAGTGTATCCTTAAGCATTTACAATCCAAGGCAACAAGGCACACACCCTCTGCTACCAGCCTGGGACCACAGCTAAGAGTAACAGCCTCTAAGAGCACTGAAGAGTCTTTTAACTTCCAAACTCCCCAGGCAAAACTAGCCCCAACTACAGGGACCTATCCCAAAGCTATAAAGTTTAACTGATAAGCGTGCCCAAGCAGCAAAACTGAATTTAGTTTGGTTCCAAATACTCACAAAGCTTATAGATTAACTATCATTTATTAAGAAAACAAGCAGTTACCAAAACTAGGAAAGGCTTAAAAGAACTAACAGAGACTTAACCAAGTAAAGGTACACTTCAAAATAAGAACACAACTATATGCCTAACTCTAGACTAGGCCCTAGTCCATGCAAGGTAGTTAGCCGTGCACGTTCACCTTCTTCTCAGTCCAATGCAGGCAGCAGGTTCATGCTGGGCATCTTGGACAGGCTTGGAGAAGGTGATCTCAAGGTCTGGAGATCTGAAGGGTTCTGATGGTCTGGTGATCTTCTTTGAAGATGGTCAGATGGTGTCTGGATGGTCTTGATGGTGTCTTGACGGTCTGATGGTCTTGATGATGTGTGTTGATCTGTACCCCCAAAACTGGGTACCTTTATACCCCCTTTAGTATAATTAATTATCCAATCAGAATAAAGATCAGACCTCTTCCTGATGGAATGTTCAGAGGTTACATGCTGTTCAGAAAAGGTTATGTAAACAAAACACTAATTCTAAGTGAGGGGGTCTCAGCTGTGCGGAATCTTCTTAATTGCAGCACTAGCTGGATGGAACCTTCCTGATTAGGTACTTCCTTCCTAACTCTAGCTATGACTGCACACCTTTCTGCAGAAAACAAAGCAAATAGGAAATTATACTTCCTGATGAAATTACCTCAGGAAATGAGCTGATTATCACCAGCTGGTACCTTAACAACTTTAGCTCTTTTTTTTTTTAACAAAATGGAGGTATTTTGACAAAATGAAGTCAGACCATGGCCTAGCCTTCTTTTGCTCTTTACAAAGGGGGAGCCAATTCTATGCTGTCACACAACAATGCTGCATCTGTTTCATGTTTCCTATCAAATGTGTCTCCGCGACCTGCTGTTTTGCCTAATAATGATGACAAGTATGTATATACTGCCTTTTTGTGCCATCAGATTTTTCCTCTGATTTTAATTCAAGGTGGTGTACATAGACGGGCTTTTATCTTCTTTATCCCTGTATCTGCTGGAGTTGAATTCCGGACTCCCCCGTTGGTATTTGAAACCGTGGATACTGGGAACACCTTTTTATAAAGATAGAAAAATATCAGTGATTTTGCTGCAACAAGGTGAATAAAGAGATTTGTTTAATGTTCCCCTATCTTTTTAATAGGCAACCCAATATCCATGGTATCAGTGGATGCTGAATCAATGGATACTGGGGCACGCCTGTCAAATAAGTCCTAATCTTTCATAGACGGCTTCAGATGGATTCCTTCTCAGCCTAGCATCCCTCTGGCTGCATTTGCCTCCCCTGCTTGACTGACAGCAACTCCTCTCACTCTCACAGAAGGGGCTCATTTCTCCTCCTCTCACCAGCTGGGATGACTCAGCTTGTCAGCAGCTCTCAGATACTTCTGCTGATCCTGAACTTGTGTCCCTAGGTGTTGTTCAGGTGTTGTTCTACCCAGTGGCAGACTCAGCCGAGGCACCGCCCTGGCCGGGTCGACAATCTCTGCCACCCAGCATTACTCCCCGTTTTCGGCAGCACCTCTGCCACGCCCTCCCACCATGCCACACTCCATTTCCGAGCGCTCAGAACAAGGGGAGGGCAGGAGAACACCGCTTGCCTTTGCGCCTGCGATGGTGGCAGCAGCGGTGGCAGCTTCTGCTCCGGTTCATGTGACCCCTGGACCCCCTGGAAGGCATGCTACTGTCTCTACAGCTCCGCCAGACCTCCTGCTTAACCAGTCTGTCCTTTAACATGCACGTATGCATGCACACACGCAAATAGCTAAGAGGTAGGAGTATCTATCCCTTTTGGGGAATGCCTGGAGTCCAACCATCTGAATCTCGTTTGTTTTTTAGGACTGCACCTGTGTCACAAGAGTGCTCCTTCGAAGAGTTCCTCTGCAGCCCACCAAGATGGAAAGGTAATATTTCAAAACACCAGCATGTAGCCCCCCTACAGGGCACCACTGCATGTACACTGCATGTACACTCCCTTACAAACACTGACTATGCACCACAATCCAGAGAACAGATATGACTGCTGTTATTCTCAATTCCTTGTTCGTCTGTGTTTCTCCTTGCTCCCTCCTTGCTCTCCTTCAGCCCCACAGCTGAAGACACTGTGCAGACCCCAAAAGAAGCCCATAGCTTGCCTGCTGAGCTTGGTGCGGTTGCTGAACACCTCTTCCTGTTGGGACCCTATGGCTTTGCAGATTCTATGGCAGACACTGAACCATTCAATAAAAACCTTGATGGGATCACCCTTGCTGTCTCCTTGTTAGCAGACACGGATCCCTTCTTCCCACCCTGGTTTCTCACCTCAGCTAGCCTCAGGATGGGACTCTACTCAGTATGGTGTCCAGATAGAATTGGGCTGTTAGTTAAGTAGATGGATTGAGGATTAGAACCTCAATTGACTTAAATCCAAGTGCTTTGGCATAAATAGTCAATGGATTAGGCTACTTAGAATATTTTGCAAATTACTTCGGGATAAGTATTATTTGTTGTCTGCAATTTGTCGCTTTGTTTATTAATGATAAAAAAAAATCATTTAGCTGAGTGCTCCAAAAATTAAAATTGGTTTGTTAAATTCACATTACCTACAGTTGCTTTATTTTTTCCCTTGATCTGTTCAAATTAATCAATTAAAGTGCACAGATGTTCAATTAAACCTATAAAAATTTTGCATAGCTGCAGCTGTTTTTCAAGCCTCATTGTTGGAAATTTTTAACATATATAGCAACGACTCACTCTCAGAAGAAATTAAATTAATTACTTTTTGCTAGATTGTTTTTCCATTGATGAATTAAAAGAAATTAGAAGTAACCTATAAGGAGATGTGTACAGCTTGCTACATTTATTAATTAGCATGATAGACTGGTGTATGAGAAAGATGGGGGGGGCACTGTACAGCTGATTTTACATATCTTTAATATTTATTTCAATGGAATAATTAATCCCATGTTTAACTTTTCTTCCTATAGAAATCAGTGGGTGTAATCAATGGGAGTTCTAGGACTTTCGACTGATGACCAATATTTGAGTTGATTAATCATCTTGGTTACAAAATTGGTTATAAAATAAATTTTTATTTGTTGGTTATAAAATAAACATGCATGTTACCAGGGGTGTCTTTTTTGAGTTGTTTAAGGACTGTGAGATCATTTACATTACAGTCAACAAAATCCACATAGTACAACAATATACCAGTCTTAAAGCCCAGCCCTACCCATTGTTCCAGTGCCAATGCAGTTGTAAGATAACAAATGCTCCCTTACCATGAGGAAGCCTTCATGATGCTCCCCATTAGCACAAAATTCAGTCCATGCCCATTGGCACAGCTGCATTAGAGCTGGAGAATTACTGCAGACTGGGCTAACAACATCTTGAAAAGCACCTTAACAAGATAGGGGCCACAGAATTTACTATCAACTAACTACAAACATGGGACGTGGTAGCGCAGCGGGTTAAACTGCTGAGCTACGAGCTTGCTGACTGGAAGGTTGGTAGTTCGCGACCATGCAACGGAGTGAGCTCCCATTGCTTGTCCCTGCTCCTGCAACCTGGCAGTTCGAAAGCATGTAAAATGCAAGTAGATAAATAGTAACCACTTCAGTGGGAAGGTAACAGCGTTCCGTGCACCTCGGCGTATAGTCATGATGGCCACATGACCACGGAAGCTTGTCTTAGGACAAACGCCGGCTCTACAGGCTTAGAAACGGAGATGAGCACTGCCCCCTGCAGTCGCTCACTACTAGACCATTCGATCGTGGGGAAAGCTTTACCTTTTTAACTTCAAAAAGCAACTTTACTGGAAACAGGTTGCATTTTGCAATGAAATTTACAATATCAAACAAGGATAAAAGTCAGGCATTCAAATTCTTGAGAGGGAGTCAATGTCTAGATAAAACAAACCAATCAATAACATCAAATTCTAAGTCAGGCACAATCCTAACTTGCACTGGAGGCTGGGAGGCATGCTGGCCCAAGGAGGGGGATGAAGCCGTTAGGATTCAAGCTCCCGTTCCCAGGAAGAGCAGCCCCAATTTGGGCCACTAAATAGCAGGCGCAATCTGAGGAGCCCATTGGGGTGGCTGGTGCCTACGCCGGGGTAAGAGTGTGAACGTATTCTTGCCCCGGGGAGATTCCGGCCTGCTGCCATTGGGGCCTGCAAATTCTGTCAATTGAACTGGGTGAGCTACCGTTCCACTGGGGCCTAGTAATTTGGCTCTGCAGCCCTGTATTTCCACTCATTTTCACTTTCCCATGTTTGAATTGTACTAATACATGTTGGTGTTTATGGAGAAGCCCTGCGCTGCCTTTCCATTATGGCTTTAATCTACTTTCAATGCACTTCTGTTCCCCTAATGCATTCTGGGGGTGGGCTGTAGTTTGTTAAGGAATCTGAGAGAGCTACCTTTAACAAACTACAGTCTCCAGAATGCATTGGGGAAATAGGAAGTGGCCACTGCCAAAGATTGTAAAAGCAAAGCTACAGCATGCTGCTGCCGCCACAACCACTTGCTGCATCCCACTAAGTGCATATGAAAGGGATGAGTGGGCAGATGTCAAGTGTAGCCTCAGGTGCTGGAAAACATAGGACCAACCAGCATTCTGTGTTTGAGAATGCTTTAGTGCAGTGTTATTCAAACTGTGGGTCAGGACCCACTTGGTGGGTCGGGACCTGATGTCAGGTGGGTCGTGGAAACATGGGAGCAGCCATCTTGGAAACTGCAGACCTTCCTCTTCTTATATTCTTTTTGTGAGCATAAACAGTTTGAATTTTCAAGTGAGGGTATTTTTTTAAATTTTGTTTTTAGTTTACCGTTTTACATACTATTTTGCCCTTATCTTGCTTTCTGTCAGGGATGTTTCATGGTTGTACAATTGCTGCAGTCCAAGAATGCCAGTTTACATTTCAGGAATGTCATTTTATTATGTCACAATGACAGCACTTCCTGCTTGATGATGTCACTTCCTGCCATAACATCACTTCCAGGTTAAAGGCATCACTTCCAGTGGGTCCCAACACAAGTGCCATTCTAAAAAGTGAGTCCTGGTCTAAAAAGTTTGAATACCACTGCCTTAGTGGGATTTTCTTTCTTATTGTAAAATCATTTATTTTACAGCCCAGTTCTACTTGTCCTTTAACGCTGGCAGAACAAGCCATGGTGTGCGCTGCCAGTGGGGAAGCCGCAGAGGCCTCGCATGGAGCATCAGCTCCTTTGGGACCTGCCAATCCAGGTAAGTCAATGGGGGAGACAAGACGGGGTGGGGAGGGCAGGCCAGGTGGGGTAAGGGCACCCAGAAGGGGCAGGTTCAGTGGCAGCAATATCCACCAGATCCTAGCACCCTTCCAGTTCCTGTCCTGTGGCCTGCATCTACAAGGACCAGCATCAGTAATTTCATGAGTGCAGGTGAGAGTAGACCCTCCTCCTCCATGCTGTTGAGGCTTACCCCCAGGTAAGGAAACAAATGTTCAAGTATAATCACCCTGAATACAAAGAGAAGAAATAAGGAAATTTTTGGTTTTTCTTAACAAATTTTCTCAAACCAAATGTTTCTCAAACCCAGAACTGCTTCTCCCCGGGGAGGCAAAAGGCAGGTTTCATCAGAACCTAACCCTTCCATGTAGGTATCTTGGTTTGGTAAAGCCAACCATTTTCAGTGAAGGATAGGAGGCTGAAATGAAACTGAAACTGTGTCCTGACACAGATCCGACAGAAAGGAAAAAAACAAAACAAAATGGATAGCATTCTGCTGTAGAGCAAACAGCAGCAAGCCTTGTGACCATGGAGTGTTATAACATGCACATTTTTTCCCCTTCCATTTACACACAAGTGATTTGACTGGAGACTTCAGTGGACGCCATCTTGGAAACACTAAGAGGCTTGACAGATGGAATCTTACTGCTCCCAAGGGACACTGCAAAATGCCACTCACGGCCCAGCGGGAATGCCTTGTGGTTAACATAATGGAAATATAGTGCAGAGTTTTTATGTGAATATTTGAAGGCTTTTTTCCCCCCTTCAAATAAAATTTGGAATGGATTAAAAAGCAAGATACTGTAATGGCAGTTTTAGTGTAGCACAGAAAACTGAAAGCAACAACACAGGGAAAATAATAATTAAACGAACAACTCCATAGTTAACCTGGATGAAACACTGGGCCCAGCCTGTCACATTCCTTATGTACTAATAAAGGGGAAAAAGGCACTTAATTTACTGAATGAGAGGCCATTTATTTGAGGAACACAAATGAGCAGTCTTTCATCTGTTTGGTGCTGAGTAAGAACTGTAGGCATTCCAGCATACAGATACTACAGTGTGTAAAGTAACAATTTTCAGCCAATGGGCCATGGCTTCAGAAAGTTTCTGAAAGGTCCACAAGAGTTTGGAACACTGTGGTTGAAAAAAGCTGAAAAACTATTCCGGGTTCTGCAGCTCTGTTTCTAGGGCAATTGTCTGTTATAACGACCTTTCTGTCCCACTTCCTCCGCTGGTGGAAGAAGAGGGGCAGATGATTCATTTCTACAGGCAGTTGCCCTAGAAACAGAGCTGCAGAATCCTGGAAGTAGCATCACATGAGGCAAAGACCAAAGAGAAGACCATAGAGGTCAGTGTGCCACGAGAGGAAAAGGTTGAAAATTGGTGATGTAAAGTTTAACGAGACATATTGCTTTACTTCATTTTGAAGTGTGCATGATAGTTCAGCTTGTCTAGTGAGTCATGGCCAAGCCCTGACTGACACAAGAAACTCTAGATTTGCTGTCTAGAAGCAGGAGTGGCCATTCTCTCCCTTACCCACCACAGACTCCCTGACTTAGCTTTGCAACTCTGCAGAGTTTTGTCTCTATTTCTTCTCTACATGGTCCTTGGCTTTATGAAAGGACCATTTGAATGGCATTAACAACACCAATCGCCAGCTGAGCAGGGAAAAGGGACTATCTGACCATTCTACCCTGGCCAAGTTGAGACCACACGAGCATCTTAATTGGGCTGGGATTTCCGTTCCTGATCCTGGGATTTCAGTTCCTACCACAATCATACTGGAGTGCTGGAAAGGTGCACACAAGTGGAAACCTGCTTCTCTAGCAGCACAATCCTATGTATGTCTACTCAGATCCCCTTCCCCATGCTGTTACCCTGACCTGAATTGGGACCTGCATGGCTGCGTTTACATTTGGAAAACCAAGCACCCATGTCCCAGTCACTCAATAGGCGTTTCATCTAGCTGAGCTAGGAATATGTGGGGTGGCCTCATAGGAGAGTGGCATCCACAACAGTGCCCTATCAGCAAAATCCAGCCTGAGATGGCCAGTGTTGCGGAAATAGTCAGCATTGCATTCATTTATCTACAGGGCTGCATGTTATCCAAAGTCTACGTTGTTTACCATTTTGCATAATGCAGGGTGTTGCTGGCACCTCTCTGCCAGTATAGCATTTGGGACAAAGTGTTGGTGCTGCAATTTGTCAGGATTTCATATGCATAGTTCAAGCACTTGAGAAAAAAAAATGCAGCGCAGGTTCCCTGTATATGTGCCAAGGTGCTCCTCAACCTTACTGTCGAGTATCAGCACATCTGTTAAATTGCTGCCATCAGAGAGAATGCCTTTAAAAACTATTCAAAACATGCTAATATTAACTTCTTGGCAATAAAAATATGGAGATGCCACCTTGTGGTAAGAAAGATGTGTTTATCCGTGTTTCCCTTCCTAATAGTTTTCAAAGATAATGCTAACCTGCATTGGAACAGCCAGACCAACAGACCTGCACTGTGTCCAGAGCAGGGGAGGAGCGGGCTTGGGCGTGACTTGGAATAAGGGGATTTTAGTCCCCTTACCCTGTGTGGCATGCCAGCCAGTCCTATAGGGCTACTTGGATCTGTGCCTCTGATTTTGCAGGCGCAAATCTGAGTGGCCCATGGGTTGCAATTCCTGGGCAGCCCCTGGGATCGCAGGATGATGTCCCCTCCTGGCCACCAGCAACCTCCTGTGGCCCAGGAGACATTACCTTTCCCCAACCAGTCCCAGTAGTGTAGCCCAGCACCAAGACTGGATTCAGCTAACTTCAGCACATGAGGCACACCATAGAGTAGAATATAATGAATTTATTAAAACTACAGGTTACAGCATAGAGGCTCCAAAAGCCCTTCAAAGCATGGCACTGCTACATGAAGCTCCTACATCTCGCTACAGCCTCTCTCTCACCCACAGAGCAGTAACAGGTGTCTGGAGCAGCCCAGATGGTCTCTCCCTCTCAACTCCAAAACTGTCTCTTTGTTCTCTCTTCCCCTGCGCTTCCTCCCTCCTCCCAACCTGAGATTCAAAGCACTCAGGAGTGATACGGTTTGGCCTTGGCCAGCTAGGCCCAAACTCTGGAATGCTGTTGAGCTCCCCCCCCACCCCACCTCGGCCATGGAGGCTCTAGACAACACATCCAACTCTTGTTGCTCTGTTCCCAGGAGGGGTGGGTGGGAAGACGGGCACAGGTCTCAAAATGGAGCTGAGCCGGGCCTGGTCCCCAGGGATTCATGACACGCCCCCTTTTGGGGAGAAGGCCAATGGGGCCGGGGACAGGGTTAGGATCTGACCTAGGTTACCAAGTCTGGACACATCCCTGTCTGAGGGCGCAATCCTACCCCTGATGTACGCCACTGTTACCATGTATTCCTCATCGTTTCACTGCTTCCCCCCCCCATTCCCCTCTTGAAGAAAGTGCTTCAGTTGTCCCCTTTACTCAGCCAGCCATGTGCATGTGTTCACTAAGCACATGTTTGGAAGGGGGAGAAGTACTTAAGTATAACCAAGAACTGTGGCTTGGGGCCTTTGTCTTCCCTTTGCCTTATTACAAACAAGGGTCCTGTAAGACTCCTGCAGCTGTTGCTAGAGTCGGTCAAAAATATGGAAAGTATTGCTTTTCTAAGAGAATAAAAATCTCTGCTTTAATTATCAAGCCAATTTTAATTATTATTACTATTAATTTGCCACCGAAACATTCTGAAACAGTGTTTCCTTAGGAGGAATGACCTATTCATTGAAAAGGGGGGGAAATACTAATTTTTTTAATCACCTCCATCTCAAGAGCTGTAATTGAGGTTAGGAAGTTACGGCGGATTAACAGGTTAGAGCTATTGTTTCACTATGGCGGGAGGGGGGAGCCCGTGGCGAGGTGCTCGACTGCGCTGTAGAAGTGCTCGACCTTTGAACGCATGCAGCAAACTCAAGTGATTTCTAAAGTGACGGCCCTAAGCTTCGCATTAGAAATTAATCATGAGATGTTTTGGTGATAACATCGTCTTCATTTGAAAATGTAATTTATTAATCAGCATAATACCTGTTTCAAAGCATTATGCAGTCCCTAGTAATAAGCTCAGGGTAGTATAATCTGTGGCTTGCACCTTCCTTCCATATGTCTCAGCTGTAAGCAGAACAAACAAGGAGCCATTTTATTCCCCCCACGTCCAAGGGGAATGAATTGTCAGCGCTAAGGTTTAGTTGAGGAGGCATTGATTTAAAAACTTTGGCTCAAGTAAAAAGCCCCCCCCAAGTAATCAGGGCATTACTGTGCAAAGAGAAATGCACTTGCTGACTCACCTTTCCTCCACCTTCTGCCCTGACAGAGGTCCCCACTATGGTACCTCTCCACTATGCTCCCCACCACTATCCCTCCCACTTGGTATTCAAGAGAGTAGTAGTAGTAGTTCAGTCGCTAAGTCGTGTCTGACTCTTCGCGACCCCATGGACCACAGCACGCCAGGCCTCCCTGTCCTCCACTAGCTTCCGGAGTTCGCCCAATTTCATGTTCATCGCTTCGGTGACACTATCTAACCATCTCATCCTCTGCCGCCCCCTTCTCCTTTTGCCTTCAATCTTTCCCAGCATGAGGGTCTTTTCTAAAGAGTCCTCTCTTCTCATGAGGTGGCCAAAGTATTGGAGCTTCAGCTTCAGGATATGTCCTTCCAGGGAGCAATCAGGCTTGACTTCCTGTAGGATGGACCGATTGGACCTCTTTGCAGTCCAGGGGACTCTCAAGAGTCTTCTCCAGCACCATAATTTGAAAGCATCTATTCTTCGGCGCTCTGCCTTTCTTATGGTCCAGCTCTCACAGCCATACATTGCTACTGGGAAAACCATAGCTTTGACTAGGCGAACCTTTGTTGGCAGGGTGATGTCTCGGCTTTTTATTAAGTTGTCTAAGTTCGCCATAGCTTTCCTCCCAAGAAGTAAACATCTTTTAATTTCATGGCTGCAGTCACCATCTGCGCTGATCTTGGAGCCCAGGAAGATAAAGTCTGTCACTGCTTCCATTTCTTCCCCTTCTATTTGCCAGGAAGTGATGGGAGTGGTGGCCATGATCTTAGTTTTGTTAATGTTGAGCTTCAAGCCAATTTTTGCACTTTCCTCTTTCACCCTCATCAGCAGGTTCTTTAAGTCTTCCTCACTTTCTGCCATTAGAGTGGTGTCGTCTGCATATCTGAGGTTGTTGATATTTCTCCCAGCAATCTTGATTCCAGCTTGTGAATCATCCAGCCCTGCCTTCCTCATGATGTACTCTGCATATAAGTTAAATAAGCAGGGTGACTGTATACAGCCTTGTCGTACTCCTTTCCCAATTTGAAACCAGTCAGTTGTTCCATGTCCAGTTCTAACTGTTGCTTCCTGGCCCACATACAGGTTTCTCAGAAGGCAGATAAGGTAGTCCGGTACTCCCATCTCTTCAAGAACTTGCCACAGTTTGTTGTGATCCACACAATCAAAGGCTTTAGCATAGTCAATGAAGCAGAGGTAGATGTTTTTCTGGAACTCTCTTGCTTTCTCCATGATCCAGCGAAGGTTGGCAATTTGATCTCTAGTTCCTCTGCCTCTTCGGAAACCAGCTTGTACATCTGGTAGTTCTCGATTCACATACTGCTGAAGCCTAGCTTGTAGGATTTTGAGCATCACCTTGCTAGCATGTGAAATGAGTGCAATGGTGCGGTAGTTTGAACAATCTTTGGCATTGCCCTTCTTTGGGATTGGAATGTAAACTGATCTTTTCCAGTCTTGTGGCCACTGCTGGGTTTTCCAAATTTGCTGGCATATGGCACTTTGACAGCATCATCTTTTAAGATTTTCAGTAATTCCGCTGGAATGCTGTCACCTCCACTAGCTTTGTTGTTAGCGAGGCTTTCTAAAGCCCACTTGACTTCACACTCCAGGATGTCAGGTTCGAGCTCAGTGACCGCACCATTGTGGTTATCAGGAACATTTAGATCGGCCTTATAGAGTTCCTCTGTGTATTCTTGCCACCTCTTCTTAATCTCATCTGCTTCTGTTAGGTCCTTGCCGTTTTTGTCCTTTATTGTGCCTACTTTAGCATGAGTAGTTGAGTTGATGGCTATTATGCCCTCCTCCTCCTCCTCCTCCTCCTCCTCCTCCTCCTCCTCCTCCTCCTCCATTGTTCATGTCAGCGTAGAGGGTTTTCTTCTTCTTCTCCCTGCTCTGTGACTTCTGTGTGGCTGACTGAAGGTCACCCGGTGGTCACCCATCTCACAGCCGAATCGGAAATTGAATTGGGCAGCCCGATCCTAAGAAAAGCCCCACACTGTGATGTAGCGACACCAGTGCAGCCTCTGCTGCATCCAGTGCAGGATTGGAGGCTGCTGTTGGTGTCACAGAGGGAACATTTGGCCTCTTACCATGGGTAAAAAAACCCAGCAGCCACGGGCTACTTGAATTGTGCCAGCTATATCACTGGGGTGAATCCGAGCTGCCCCCTGTTGGGTTTCCAAGGCCAGAAGGGGAATATGATATGGTGGTAGCCACAGCCACTGTTCCCACCCCTTCCCAAGCCTTCTCTACTGCTCCTTCACCCCATAACACCTCCCTTGTTTCCATTAGTCCATTCCACTCATCCCACCTGTGGCCAGCAGAGTACCTACCTCTTTTGGTCAGGTGCAGGCCTCTGACTGGCCAACGTGATGATCCTTACAGCACATTTGTGACCGGGTGCATGCCTGTCCTGCTGGCGGTAGTCAGCTTAGGACTGGGCTGCATGTCTTCCCTGAGAAACTTCCCATGCAGAACTTCCCTGAGAAATTCCTTTCATCTTGCAGAAACGTGTGTAAATACACTTGAAAGTCCTCAGATGTTTTCTCAGTTTTCCTCAAATTTCTCAGGAATTTGCTTTGAATTTTTCTTTGAATTTCCTTTGAAATTTCAGTGCCTGCCCTACCTGGCCAACCCGCTAACCATCAGAGTTAGGAGGCACACTGGCTGGGAAAGGCACTGGTTGCCCTGAGTGGTTGTGTAGTTTGGCTGAGAACTCAGAGTTATTGGAGACATCAGATGTGTGCACGGGGCCGCCCTCCTATTCCTGCTATCATCTGTAGACAGTGGACTGTACTCATCAGAACAGAATTTCTTTGGGCTTTCTTTCAGGTGGAACTGGATTAACAGGCCATTCCTGTTCAGGTTTATTGGGGTGCAGACCCCACCATGTTCATTAGGGCATGCTTCTGAGCAAACATGCACATGCTCAAGCTGCAGTAGAATAAACCTGTATTGACTGCAGAACCAGGACAGGTCAACGCAGACTCCACAGAGGACAAGTGGACTCAGACTGCACTCCATGGCCCAGACTTTGCTGGTCAGAATTTATTTGCAAGGCTCTATGCTGCTCTTAGTACTGCCCATTCTCCTAGTCCTCAGAGGAGAATCTTGGATGGGACAATGTTTGACAGCAAACAGTTAATTCGTGGTACCTGAATGCCATACCAAATCAAAGGTCGCACAAATATATGAAGATTGTTAGGAGGGGATTCAAGGAAGAGGGTGTGGTGACAGCACGTGCAGAGAAACAGTAGCATTGCTAGAGGGCTGCTAAATACAACGTCTTTTATTACTCCTGACCAGTAAGCAGCCCCTCCCCCTAGCCACTGTGCCAGCCAATCAGAGCTGTGAAAACAACATGAAGGAGACGCCTCCACATTATTTTCTCTGCCCCAACTGGTTCTGGTGACTAGGGGGAGGGGCCACTTACACGGCATGGTTGGGCGCCGTAAAAGACTTTGTGTCTTGCACCCCTCTAGCCACTGCAGGAAAAGAGTTCTGGGCAGAAGGGGCAGCAAGGGAGGAAAAAAATTAAGGAGGAAATGTTAATTCCTGGAATTTTGCCTCTAATGCAAATAAAAAAGTGTGTGTGGGGGGGAGGGGGAGATGGTAATTATTTTTCCAATAATTCTCTTTTCAATATTGAATTCTCTTTTCAATATTGCATATGCCTGGCTGCAGTGACAGCTTGCACTCGCTCGAGGACATGCCTGCTTGATGACTATTCATGAGAAGAGCCGCGGAAAACAAAGTCGCCCTGCTTTGGCTTGGCAAGTGGCTGTGAGTCTCATGCTGAGCTATTGTCCTTGTGGCCGTGCAACTGCCTTACCCCAAAGATAACTGGGGCCAAAGGTAATTCCTCCGCTACATTTTATGTTTCTCTCATCATTGTGGTTGGAATCACAAGTTCAAATACTGCCTTCATCGCAGAGCTACGCAACCTCCTGCAGTCCTCAGCTGACTTGGCTTAGAATAAATGACCCCACACCCTCCCTCCAAATTAGAAAATAGCTTGGTTTGCTCCAAGCCCATCTAAACAGATTCACCATGTGGTCATGATGGGGCCTGCAGTGGTGTCACAAAGGGGGTGAAGCTGGTGCAGGTTGCACAGGTGCCACCCTTAGGAAGGGTAGCCCAAGCCTTCCATTAGCAATCTTTGGCCCTTTCTGGGCCCAGCTGCCACATGCTCCTGTCAATGATCATGCTTTTGTTGCTCACTGGTGAGAACATTGAGAAGGGCCTGAAGATCGCTGAACTAGGCAGTCCTGAGGTGGACTTACTGCATTAACAGCAATGTAATAGCATGGAAGTTCAGGGGAGATGTGATCAGTGATGTCATGCAGGGGGTACGCGGGGGTACGTGAGTACCGGTTTCTAGGATTACAGCTGGCCCCGCCCATTCGCCCGCCCACTCGTCGACTCCGCCCTCTGCAACGTTTGAATTTCCTGCATGTTTGAGTTGCCTGCATGTTCTCAGAGCCAGGCAGGCAGGCAGGCAGCGAGCGGAGCCTTGCCTTTCCTTGCCACTGAAAAATGAGTTGCTCTGGGGTTTTAACATGATGCCAGGCCTCCTTAACATGTTCTGGGGGTGCTGTGGAATACTGTTGCAACTGTTGGGTCAGTTTAAAATCATCTGAGGCCTCAAAAAGGGCTTTTTTCATGTCACTTCCGGCCACGACATCACTTCTGGCTTATGACGTCACTTCCGGTGGGCGGGTCCCGACACGTGCCAATCAAAAGTGAGTACCTGTTCTTAAATCATTTAGATGACACCACTGGATGTGATCACATCATTAGGTCACTCCTGAACTTTTGGAACACTGAGCTCATGCTGGTAAGCATCGCACTGGGTGGGGCACACCCTCGTGATGCCTCTGGTGGTCCATCTAGGGCTGGAATAACTAGAGGTTGGCCAGTTTGGGCACTGGCGGAGGGTCCACACCAGGGATGGCCACTTGACTTGACTCGGAATCGCCCTTGTCCCAACCCCTGAAGATTCACACTTGACTCGAGTTACAGCCATCAATTATTGGCATTCAACTTGTGACTTGCAGGCAATGACTTGTAAATTGACTGTGGACTCAAAATGACTGAGTCCCTGTCTTTACATTCTGTATGTTCTTGCTTACTTTTTTTTTTTCTTTGCTGCTTCTCCACTGTACCGCAGGACTTCATGAGTGATCTGGAAATAGGCATAGAGAAGGATGGAAGCCGCAGATGAAGTGGGAAGAGGGTGGATTCCAGGAGGCAGGAGCTGCGGGTGGGACGATGAGGGGAAGAGGAAGGCTTCAGGGTTTTTTGGCTGCATGAGGAGGTAGGGCAGCCAAGACACTGGGGAAGAGGCTCTTTTATATATGGGAATGAACGGCTTAATTTTTTTCTGGACAACGGAGGGACAGGCAAGAAGGAGGTAGCCAAATGGGGAGAGAGGGTTCTCGGTGCAATCTAAGGCAATGGTTC
This sequence comes from Lerista edwardsae, assembly GCA_029204185.1. Classification (NCBI taxonomy): domain Eukaryota; kingdom Metazoa; phylum Chordata; class Lepidosauria; order Squamata; family Scincidae; genus Lerista; species Lerista edwardsae. The sequence continues at coordinate 31,613,186 of JAJKFI010000008.1, forward strand.
TCAAAGTCCTACTCGGACATGGAGAGCCACCTATGTATTTGCGGGGGTGGGGATCGGAGCAGGCAGGGGTAGCAATGGCTGCGCACTACGGCTCATGAGCTGAATCAAGTCGCAGGATCAGTGACCTGAGACCCAAGTTGTGACTCAATCCTAACTTGCACTGGAACAGCAAGGCTGGCAGGCCTGTGCTGCATCCAGCACAAGTTAGGAGTGCTCAGGAGCCTCCCTGTGGCAAGGGCACTTTCAGGCCCTTGCCCCAGGTTAGGCTCCAGCCTCCCCTCTGTGCTCCTCGGAGCTGTGCCTGCTATTCAGCAAGCACAGAGCTGAGGACGCTATGCAGAATGAATTGGGGCCACGCAGCCTGGGGACGGAGGCTTGGATGCCTAATGACCGCATCCCACCTCCGCCCCCTCCCCAGGTCAGCACGCCTCCCAGCCCGCCCACCCCCACCTGGTCCCTCCCACCCACCCGCCCTCCTAAACAGTAGGTGCAGATTCAAGGAACCCTTTGGGACGGCTGACACCGTGCACATTCTTGGGAATGTGCTTCAGCCTGCTCCAGACTGCTCCTGGCTAGGCTGTTCTAGCGCAACTTAGGCTTGCACCCTGAGTTTCTTTATCCATCAAATGGCCATACTAAAATGCAAAGATGCCCTGCAAATGAAAGAAAGGTAGCAGTGTTTGCACCCTGGAAGTCCTGCACAGAAGAGGGAATTTAAAAAAACACACCATCTATTAAACAAATTTGAGCAGTGACGTGTCCATCAATCTATTAAAAGTAATTAAAACCATTCCCGCTTAATGTTGGAGGAAAATTCCATATGTCAGATTTATCATCCCCTCAGAAACTTCAGCTGGAAATCAAATGTTCCTCTGTTTTCCCTCCATCTCCTTCCTCCCCCCCAACTCCCCATATGGCCATGAAACATTTCTCTGTTTCAGGGGGTTTTCAAGCTCGTTCCTCTTACTTCCTGGAGCATTTGTTTCTTTATTGAGGAGCGGGGGGGGGGGGGAAGCAGAGTTTAGCAGGTGATATTTTTGCTATTCAAATGTGATGGGGGAAAAAGAACAGCTGGCCATGTGAATCTGAAGCTCTTAGAGCCCAATCCAATGCATGCTGCCCCAATGATAGTTCGTGCGCTAGCATGCACTGCCATAAAACGGTTAGCGCCAGTTGCAAGAGGAACTCTGGCAGTGTGCCACTCAAAGTCTGCACCTTCCTGCCCACTCCAGCACTTTTCCTGCCACGTACTGATGCAGGTAAGTCAGCGAGAGAGATGGGTGCCGTCAATCCTGTCCCCGGCCCCGGCCCCATCTACCCTTCCCTGCCCCTTTTCACCCCTCCCTACCCCGCCATCCCCTCTTGCCTATCCCCCTTCCCAGACCCATTCGCATAGCACAGGTCCATGTGGACCTGAGCAAGCTATTTAGCTATGTAGGTCTGAGTAGACCCTCCCACTCTGCGCCATGAAGGCTTTGCCCACACTAAGGGTGCAACCCTAACTGCCTTCCCAGCACTGGGGTAAGGGCAATGCAGAGCTGACGAAGGGAACAGACATTCCCTTCCCTTGAGGAGGCCTCCATGAGTCCTGCTCCACCAGAGAATGCAGAACATGCCCCATTGGCACAACTATGTCAGTGCTTGGAAGTTGGTCGAATTGTACCCTATGACAACAAATGGTCCCATACTATACCCAGAGGAGTCCTCCTGGACTGCTCCCCAGAGGTTGCAAGGGTTGGCATTTTGGCACCGCTGCATTGGTGGGAGGTAATGGATTGGAATGGGCTATTAATGGCCCCCTAACCCTTATCCCAAGAAAGCTGTTCCTTATATTTTTTTCCTGCAGTCTGCCTAAAGGCATCTCACCATCAGCCTTCGACACTCTTCAACCAGCAACCTTAAATGTCATGTACACGTGCCCTGAAATACTCCAGCAGTGCTTCCCAAATCTCAGATCGACTTATAGAAGTTTCTGAAATTCTCATCATCTGAATTTCTGCTTGGATTCTGAAGTGCCAAATAATGCTGCCCCCAGTTTGTTAGGGGGCCCTGAAGTGAAGCCCTGCCCTTCTTCCCCCCCCCCCCCAGGTGCTTTCTCCCAGATGGTGCCAATGCACCATCACTTTCACTTTCACTTCGCCAATGTATCAGTGGACACAGGAAGTGAAACTGCAGCCAACTCTGTGTACACTGATACCAGAATTAATTTTCCATCTTCTCCTACTTCAATTGCAATTCAGAAAGAGCCAGATGCAAGGTGGAAAGGGATCTATGGAACAACACAGGAGTGAAACGGGAAAGCCTCTAGTCCCTACTGAAAGATGAAGCATACTTTTTTCTGCATTAAAATAAGCGTGTTTTTCACTCTTACACCTGAAAACATTACGTTCTAGAATGTGTGACAGTAAAGATCAAAGCAGATGTGATGCTAATTGCATTGTTTGTGCTTGTGGTTTTTTTCCTTTGTTAAAGCAGCAGTCAGAGGAGCCATACTGGGATTGGAAACATAAGAAATGTTCTGCTAGATCAGGCCAGCATCCTCTTTTTCACAGTAGCCCACTAAACAGAGAGGCAGGCATCTCTCTCTCCTACCATTGCCGCCTCCATGCAGAGGCAGATCTAAGGGAGGGCAACGCTCTAAGTTTTGCAAGAAGCCTTACCTTGCAGTGGAAAACACTCCCCTCCTGCACCGTTTTAGCCAATCCGCACAGGGAAAAGCAACATCTTGGCGTTGCTTACTGGCTACAGCAGCAAGGGAGAGGAGGGATTTACATGACAGGGTAAGGCTTCTTGCAACACTTAGAGCTTTGCCCTCCCTGTAGATCCACCTCTGCCTCCATGCTGCCCCCTCTTCTCCATCAGCGCACCACTCAGGGACCAGCGACCCCCCCCCAACGGATAGGTAGAACCACCACTGCCAACAAACACCCCCTGCAAGTTTTTTTTGCAAGCCCCAGGAAGGATGTTTCCATTGGTGCCATGTTTGAATGTGGAGTTCATAAAATGCTCATTTCTGACCCATGTGTGAGTCCCAGATTAGTTTTTCCTGGTATCCCAATATCCATACCTCTTCCAATAAATAATTCTTTGAAATGAAAATCAAAGTGCTTGGATAATTTTCTGCATTTGATTTTTATAAAAGAGCTTGGATTATTGTGTTTCTCGGAACCTATTTCTTCTCTGTCCCCAATACAAGCATGCATTCACAGCTCTGACAGTGAAATCAAGCAACAACAGAAGTAGCCAAAGTTTGGCCAAAAGTGCCTTGGCACTTCACTCCTTGGGCCGAATCACATGTCCACGTCCATCATTTTCTTTCAGTGCCCCCCCCTCCTCTCTCCACTGCTCATAAAGTTCACTGACAAAGCCCATTTAACATTTGGCTTTGGGAGGCTCGTGACATTTTTTGACCTTATAGAGAGAAAAAGAGTTTCAAACTAGATGGAAAAGATTTTCAATTTCAGCACACATGGAACCAAATGCATTATGCTAAGGAAAAACCATCAGGGGTCATTTAAGACATTAGAAATCAGACACTCATTTGTGAAGAATGAATGCACGTGGGGGTGGGGGACAGCACCACAGCAGCAGGCGCTGCCCCCATGCTCATTACCATGTGGGTAGAGAGCTGGCAACTTCCTGCTCCTGCTATAATACATAGTGCTGAGGAGCAGAAGGGCAGGGTAGGTTGTCAGTTCTAAATCTCAGTGCTTTGTTGTTATATAGGGGGCAGGGGAAGAGGATTCTGGGTGCTGGGGAGAAGAAAGGTGTCCTTTCCTCATTCCTGAAACCCCCCCTCCACTCCCCCAAAAAATGAGAGGACATATTTGAACATGGCAAGCATATATCTCAATTGTGTGTGTGTGTGTGTGTGTGTGTGTGTGTGAGAGAGAGAGAGAGAGAGAGAGAGCAATCCTAACCTGGAGTTAGGCTGGCACAGTTTGGCCAGCTCATGGGCCACTGTAAAGTATATTGGGGCCACTCTCGGAGTCAGAGAGGCCAGCACACAGATGTGCACCATCCTCCCTGCCTCCAAGAGTGACCCACATACACTTTATGGTGGCCCTTATGCAGGCCAAACTTTGCTGGCCTAATTGTGCAAGCCTAACTCTAAATTAGGATTGCACCCCCCCTCTCTCTCTGTGTGTGTGTTTGTGTGTGTGTGTGTGTGCTATCCTCAAACCCCATAGATCCTGGTAATCTCTGTGCGTCAGTCCTTCTCAATCTGAGTTTTGGTAAATGTATTTTTAATTTACAAACGAATATACTTTTGCGTACCAAGTAAGTCGGTAGAAATGGTGCCTTTTGGGGGTGTCTGTTACTTGTGGAGTCCCCAGGTCTGTTATTAGAGGGAATTACAGTAATGGCAGCATCAAGAAAGACGCTGCCGGCAGAAGTATTAATGACCCAATTGAAAGAGCCATTTTAAAGGCTTCTGTGCAGGCAGGAATCCCATAACGTTTGTTTGGAAATATCCAGAACAGTTCGTTATACGGCACAGAGGTGGGTTGGCAGTTCAAAGTGCCATGAGAGGTACGTCCTGTAAGGCTTTTAATGAGTCAGGTTGTATTTTGTGGTCAGGTTTGCCCAGTGGTTGAGTTAATTGTAGGGTATTTCTGACCATTGGAAAGTATCCACTGCACTCCTTGAGTTCCTCCAAATTATCTGATTGTGCATGATGAGGTTAGCTATTAATATTACCTTTCATACTATTAAATTATCTGGCTTCGGAATCACTTCCAGTTTCTATTAAAGACCCCTATGGAGGATTGTTTCTCGAAATAGGCATTTTAATTCATCCGGGTACACTAAGGTGTTGCCTTCCTTTCATTAATAAAATGGAAACTCATAAAGAAAACCAGATTATCCTGAATTTATGATCAAGTAATTTTGTTTCTCTTAGCTCTGGTAATAATTGCAGAACATCATTTCTATCTATTTCCACTCCCCATCTTCCCCCCCTTTTTACACACCTAGACAATTTTAATTTCTCATGTTTATTTATCTTTTCTTCCCTTTTAATTTGACAGGGAAAGCTATCTAAGACCCCAGGAGGCAAACGTAAAGAGCCAGGAATGAGTTCTTTCCATCTTCAGTTTAATGAAATAATAAGTAATTGATTTATATTTATGGGTGATTTAAGCATTCAGGAATATTCTTTTGCACTTATACCTTTATTATAGATCTATAAAGAGTGTCGAGCTTTATGTCCCAAAGCTGTTGTGTTTTAGACCAATGGAGTGGCCTGTGTTATCGCAGAACTACCAGCAAAGTACAGCAAAGCTGGGTGGAATATCCTGTCTCCGGTCCCATGGCTGATTTTGGCTAGTGGAGATTGGGGTCCATTTCCGGGGTGGTTGATCATGCAGGTCTGGCCTGGAGTCTCCAGGACATCAGTATCAGTCTCCAGGTGACAACTGAAGATTTTAGCAAGGATTCCAGGAATTTCTAACCTTCTACCTCCAGAAACAACTGAGTTGACACTCTTATCTATCTCCATAGTATTAACAGACCAAAGGGAGATTCCTCTTCTGCATCACCGAAACTCTTGAGCAATGACATGCCCTTTGTATATGGAAGTTTATGGTTCTTAATGATGTTGGGAGCACTGGGGAAATGATCACACATGCAGCAGTACGTAAAATGCTATATCATATCCGGGGACAAGTATGAAGGTTGCCGGATTATTGCTTAAGAATTGTGTGGCAGTGGTGCCTCAAACAGCAGCTCCTGAGCTTCTCCCTGTGTTTTGGAGCTCTAAATTGTGAGCTTTATTTCGAAAGGGTTGCTGATGCAGTTGGAATTTTCCATCAGGGCCAGCCTTGCCATGGCATGGAGCCACTTGAAAAAAGTTGCATGCAGAGGCACCCTTGGAGGGGCAGCGAATGGATGTCTGCTGTCCTCACCAAGTTGACAGTCCAAATGGAGGCTCCAGTACTGAATTGCTGAGAACAAATCAGAAGGTGCTTGCAGCAGTAGCAGCCTCCTTCTTCTAGGGAGACAGAAAAAAGTGTCATTGCTCAAAATCACTTCTTCCAGCCTACTCAGTGCCTACGGGTGCAATCCTAACCTGGAGTTAGGCCGACAGTTAGGCTGGCACAAGGGACACCGCAAAGTATGCTTGGACTTCCTTTGGAGTCAAAGGGGCCAGGCACAGATGTGCGCCCTCCTCTCTTAATCTGAGAGCGGTCCAAATGCACTTTATGGTGGCCCTTGTGCCAGCCAAACATTGCTGGCCTAACTGTGCCGGCCCAACTCCAGGTTAGGATTGAACCCTAAAATATGTAGATAAGGTCCAGAAATGGAATTTTTTTCTTGTGCTTCCATAAAAAAATATCAAATTAAAAATATTTCTGTTCAGCAAATTCAGCAAATCTAAATTAATAAAGCATTTGGTTTTATTGGCTTTCAATGCTTGAGCAGGCTAAGGGTGTGTAAGCAAGCAAAGATTCCATTTTGGTGGAGAGGAGGTGAAATGTTCATGACGCCAACAGCATCATTAAGAAAGATTAGGCCATCTCTGGAACTGTTTAACTTCAAGATTAGCAAAAAATAATGAAGGCCACTAATTAAAAGAAAGGAAACAATTTTTTGAAAGACAGCAAATGGATCCTCAATTTATTTGAGAGTTTATGGATATAAAAAAGGATACTCAGAAGTCAATTGAAGTTGTCTGAGTGTAACATATGCTGAATCAAAATATGGATTTTTGATTATCTGCATTCCCATTCTTAAGGCTGCTGCAATGGGATGCCCTTGCAGCAGTCAGGTCTTGAAACAGTGTGGGATTACGATAAAACATTGAGGGCACAATCCTAAACTTAGTTAGGCCGGCATAAACTCGCAGCACAATCCTACAGTTTGCACAATGGGGTTGTGCGACGCTGCGTGCTTAGCACTGATGAAGGGGCACCAATCAGCTGCCCCGCATTGGCACTAAGGCCACAGGGCCGGCACTGTGCCTCCCTTACATCGGCCGAAGTTAGCCAGGGCAAGGGAGGCACCATGACAGCGCACCTCGGGGATTGGCAGGAGGAGGGCGGAATGTGGGTGGGACGAGGGCGGGACATGGGCGGGCCTCAGATTCAGCTGTTAGAGAGGCCGCGCAGCCCCAATTCGGGCTGCTCGGTCTCCTCAGATCTGCGCCCGCTCTTTAGCGGGTGCAGATCTGAGGAGTGCATAGGGGAGGCTGGAGCCTCCCCTACGGTAAGGGAACGAACGTTCCCTTGCCACGGGGAGGCTCCAGCCTCCCCAACCCAGCATCGGATATGGCGCTGGCTGGTCAGCCTTGCCATTCCGGTGCTGGGTAGGATTGAGCCTAAGCCAGCATTGTTTGGCCAGCACAAGAGCCACTGTAAAGTATGTTTGGACCACTGTTGGAGTCAGAGGCCAGCACATAGTGAGCCATCCTCCCTGACTCCAAGAGTGGTCCAAACACACTTTATGGTGGCCCTTGCACCGGCCAAACTTTGCTGGCTTAGTTTATGCTGGCCTAACTCCAGTTTAGGATTGTGCTCTGAAGCACATTTGTCGTTTACATTGTGGTGGGTCCCATGGCCCAAAGAGCCAAGTCCTTATTCGGCATTTAAAGAGATTATTCTCTTCTGCAGGATGTGCAGCTGTGTTGTTGTTTAGTCACTAAGTCGTGTCCGACTCTTCGCGACCCCATGGACCACAGCACACCAGGCCTCCCTGTCCTCCACTAGCTTCCGGAGTTCGCCCAATTTCATGCTCATTGCTTCGGTGACACTCTCTAGCCATCGCATCCTCTGCCGCCCCCTTCTCCTTTTGCCTTCAATCTTTCCCAGCAATCTTTCAGTCTTTCTGCAGCTGTATATAACAGTAATCTATGGCTATGTGCCCGGTCATCTTATGTCATATGAAAAGTATCTTTGAATTATGCCCAAAGTATGCAGAGTCAGATCTAGATTGGTCCATCTAATTTCATCGTGTTTTCTCCCACGGGCAATTGCAATCAAAGGCTGTATGAATTGGGTGGTTTCTAATAATGCTGCTTAAGATTCTTTTAAACAGAAGTGTCAGGAACTGAGAGCACAATCCTAACCTGGAGTTATGCCGGCACAGTTAGGCCAGCAAAGTTTGGCCAGCATAAGGGACACCATAAAGTATGTTTGGGTCACTTTCAGAGTCAGAAAAGCCAGCACATAGACGTGCGCCATCCTCCCTGACTCCAAGAGTGGTCCAGAGGTATAGTACTTTATGGTGGCCCTTGGGCTGGCCAAACTTTGTTGGCCTAACTGTGCTGGCCTAACTTCAGGTTGGGATTGTGTTCTGAATCTGGGACTCTTAATGTACAATGCACACAAGTAATGAGCTCTGGTTCCTCCCCAGCAACAGATCTTTATGCTCAGATTTATTTTGCACCCAGATCCAAAGAAGTAACATTGCTGTTAGGTGAAGAAACATTTGCCAAGCACACTCTGTATTTATCACTGTATATTTATTCTTTATCAAAAAACATTTTTATAATGCACCAACCTAACATAGCCAAAGAAAGTTAACCATCAATTGCATTACTCTTTTATTTTGTAGAACACTGCATTCCATTCAGGCGCATGAATTAACTGTGCATTGTTCCCTTAAAGACAATTTAGCCTGTGAATTCCCCTTATCCCTTACAGTAGGCCAAATACTGTTGCAGGCCCTAGTCAGGAGCCCAGCCCGGGAGATGCGTGTATAACCTTGTACATAAATCAGGGCACAGTCCTGGAGTTAGGCTGGCACAGTTAGGCCAGCAGAAGGGCCACCGTAAAGTATGTTTGGACCACTCTTGGAGTCAGAGAGGCCAGCAAACAGATGTGCACCATCCTCCCTGACTCCAAGAGTGGTCCAAACACGCTTTACGATGGCCCTGGTGCTGGGCAAACTGTGCTGGCCTAACTTGCCCACCTAACTCCAAGTTAGGATTGCACCTATAGTGTGTTTATTTTTATTTTAAACACATGTGTAAAATATTTATATGCTTCCAAAACATTTATTTGCATCCCTTCTTAAAAAAAAAAAAAAATCCAGTGCATCCACAATCAGTCAATTAGCAATAAAGATGCACAATAAAAAAAACAGAAACATCAACAAATTAAATTAACAGAAGTAGAAAAAAAGTCAGGGCTGCGGAAACAAAGCAAAATAAACTATCCATTCAACATGTTGGTTATACATGTTGGTTATACAGTCAGACGGCCTCTTTGAAGGCAGGTTCTGTGGCAGAACCTGGGGAGGGAGGTGCCGCGCTATGACGGTAAAGCAGCAGTTCCCAAACCATGAGCCGTGGCTCTTTGGGAGCTGCAGCAACCAGGGGAGCCCTGGAATCCTTGTGAAAAATCCACTGCCTTACATCATGCATAGGATTGCAGACAGTGATGTCATTCAGGGGGAACAGACCAGAACGGGCGTTCCGGAGCCTAACGGGCTCCGTGGCTGCTTCCGGGTTGTTGTTGTTGTTTTTTCAACATTTGAATTTGAACTCAAAAGTGAGTTCCTGTTCCTAAATCATTTGAATGACACCACTGATTGCAGCCTTAATGGGGAGCCGCAGCCAATGGCCCAGTAGGGCAAGGGAGAAGCTGGTGTAAAGGATCTCTCTCTCTCTCTCTCTCTCTCTCTCTCTCTCTCTCTCTCCCTCCCTCCCTCCCTCCCTCCCTCCCTCCAGTTACCAATGACCTGCTCTCAAAAGGCCATTGGCAGGGGGAGTGGGACATGGAGACAGGCTGTTAAAGGTGATGATAGTGTTGAAGCAGATTCATTTCAAGTTAGCCACACATGTCTGGAGCCTGAATTCAACACTCAAGTTTCATCAGACAGCCCAAATACATTATGACAATACAGGTAATGTGAGCTGTGCAATCCCATCTGCATTTTCAGACAGATGAAAAATACAGCCACCCCCCACATTGAGCACGAACGACCGAGCGTGCCAGGGGAGTGCACATCATGGGGTGAACGCCACTGGTTTCAGTACCCAGTTATCAACCCAGGAATGAAATTGCACATGAAAGCACACGTGATGCTTCCCTCCCTCCCCCCCCCATATTTGCAAATGCTATTTTGGAACCTGTTTACTGCATTCAGCACTCACTCTGTACATGATGCTCTCTTTCTCCTACAAGAATCTTCCGATGTCTTCCACATGCCTTAATAAGTGTGCTTGACAAATGTTTTACATTTACGGGAGTTTTAAAAGGCAGGTGCGATGTGACATATCAGAAGAAGCAAATTAAACCCTTGTAAAGCACAGCTGGAATGCTAAAAAATCTGTATTTGTAATTTAAATACGTGACACCATCGCACTGTAAAAATCGGTTCATAATTAGAAAACATCTGTTTCCCTCCCCACCCCCCCAATATAATGTCTAATAGTATATTTAAATAATTTAGAATGCAATAAGACCGAGAAGTCAAGCAATAGTGAGTAATTCAGGGCATTCCTTTCCTTTCTCTCCCCCCCCCTTGTTTTGTTTCAAGGTTCTGCTCTGACAGCGCAGAGGGTTATTCTTGGTTCAGGATATAATCACTACTGATGAGAAGCATATGCCAAATACAGGTACTGCAGTGACCTTTCTGTAAGTGGTAGGAAAATCCAAGGTTTTGTAGATGGTGTCATCGCAAAGGATTTATGTGCTGTGGTTTGCCCCCTCCCGTCTTGTTTGGTTATGGAAAGCCTCCGACTTGATGACTTTAGCAGGGCCGTGAATGAGCCTCTGTTGCAAAGACAGTGGTGTTTATCAAGGGTTTCTACACTCTGGAAAAGCCACTTGAACTCGCTCAAAATCTCACGTTCAGATTTATAAGGCTCAAGTGGTTGAACTGAACTTGTAAAGCCTCCAGCGAACTGCCTGTAGGCCCGAGAAGCAAACCTGATTGATTGATTGATTGATTGATTAGTTTTGGGATTTTTTGGTTGGTGGTGGAAGAGGGTGGGAGTCCAATCCTAACCTAGAGTTAGGCCTGCCACCTTCTCAGTCTGTCTTTTCAGGACCTCCCCTTTCTAGTATTTTCTTAATATTGTACATCACAGTAATCCTTTCTTCTTAACTGAAACCAGAAGCAGTCTTGTAGCCAGTGGTGTCATCTAAGTGATTTAAGAACAGGTACTCACTTTTGATTGGCACGTGTCGGGACCCGCCCACCGGAAGTGACGTCATAAGCCAGAAGTGATGTCGTGGCAGGAAGTGACATGAAAAAAGCCCTTTTTGAGGCCTCAGATGATTTTAAACTGACCCAACAGTTGCAACAGTATTCCACAGCACCCCCAGAACATGTTAAGGAGTCCTGGCATCATGTTAAAACCCCAGAGCAACTCATTTTTCAGTGGCAAGGAAAGGAAAGGCTCCGCTCGCTGCCTGCCTGCCTGCCTGGCTCTGAGAACATGCAGGTAACTCAAACATGCAGGAAATTCAAACATTGCAGAGGGCAGAGTCGACGAGTGGGCGGGCGAATGGGCGGGGCCAGCTGTAATCCTAGCTATAGCTCAGTGACAAAGCACTGAAGCCTTAGGGGCAATCTCTGGCATCTCAGAGGGAGAGAGAGGGGGGCGTCCCCCATCTCAACATGCATCAGTGTAGGAAATACTGAACTAGTGCATGACCCAGTAGAAGGCAGCTTCCTATTCAATGTAGCTGAAACATTTAGCTTCTTTGCCTATATTATTGTGTCTTTTACCTGCTTTGGAATGCCTCTTTGATCTAGAGGAACGGCTGAGTCATCCTGATGCAGTCGCCATTGCTATTTTGTCTTCTCTCCTTCTTCCGGATCTGACTGGTATAAACCAAACATCTGATTTGAGCCAGTTGGTTGGACTGTGAAAGCCACCTGATACCCAGGAGTGGCAAATTCAAATGGCTCAGTTGATCCCCAAATATCCAAACACACTGGTGAAACCTGAGTATGTATGTATGTATGTATGTATGTATGTATGTATGTATGTATGTATTTATTTATTTATTTATTTATTTATTTATTTATTTATTTATTTATTTCTACCCCGCCTTTCCCATGCTGAAGCAAATGCCCAAGGTGGCTTACATGAGCAGGCTAGTCTAAACCACCATTTTTTCAATGGTTTTTTTTTACAAATATACAGTATTCTTGTGATCCGCCAATCCTTAGTCCCAGATGTAGCCTTCACAGTGTGGTTCTCTCCTCCGGCTGTGTGCCATCAAGCACCTACATATCTTTAAAATGTAGACTAGCACCTACATATCTTAAAAAGTAGGGCATGCACCTCACTTTGTGCATTCTGCCGGGTCTGATGTCCATCCGCCTACCTTGCTACATGTGAGTGCAAGGAGCAGACCCTAGCTTAGCACTGAGTAGGCCCGGTGAGGAAAGTTGCATCGGGTTTGGTTGCATAGGCAATTTCCCTTTTAACATTCTCATTCCCCTCCTTTTGCTGGGTTATTTTATTTAGTTATTTATTTTGGTATTTATATACTGCCTTTCTCTGTTTTTAAGATGGCGTTATATAGGCAGGATAGTCAGAAACCACCATTTTTTTTCCAAATGGGGTTTTTACAGTCTTTACCTACAAACTTAAACCCAACTTCATTTTCCTAGTGGACATCCAAAGCAGCAGTAAAGTTCTGTGAGAGGAACTCACGCAATCCTCTGTTCACCAGATGTTTCTGTCCAAGTGTACCCATCATCCTGGCCGTGCCTTGCACTCAAGCTTTCACAGTAGCCGCAGCTCACTCTCGATTGGTTCTGGAGATGTTATCCAACTCTGTCTCTGAATTCCACACATTCCACACTCTCTCGAAGTCTGCCTTCACGACATCCATCAGCAGCTTTCTTGTCTCCCATCCAAAGTGAGAACCCAGGCTGAACCTGCTTAGCTTTCGTAAGAAGGGAAGTGGCTCAACCTCTAGACCACACCTCCTGCCTTTATGGCCTTCATTTTATCAGTGCCTTTGTTTTATTCTTACACTTTCACTCCATTCCTTTGGTAATTTGTAGCCTTTTAATGCACTCACACGATTTTGACTGTGTCACCTACCTGATCCCAGTTCCCTCAGGAAAACGTGAGTCACCACATTTTCGAAACTGCCCACGTCCTGCTACTGGTTGATTTCAAGGACCTTCCCTGGATTCTGGGGCTCCCTGTTAACCTGGGAGGGAGGTTTAACCAAGCCAGTCTTCAGCCAGGGCTGTTCAGCTCTGAGTGGTGCCAGCCAGAACCACCTTGTCCCAGTTCATTCCTTCCCAGTTTATTCAGTTGGAAGGGCAAAGTGGGGAGCAGGAAGGTGAGTGACAGTTGCTAACCTGTGGGTGTCTCGCCCCCTGCTCCCCTTCCTACCTCAATGTCTCAGTTTTAATTGCCTTGCTGCCACCTCAGCCCACTGCTACTTTTTCATCAGTTTCTGCATTGTGGGCCAGGGCAAATAATGACAGAATATCTTGCTAAAGAAGGGGTACTTAATCAGCAATCAAGATTCAATTTGTTTTAATTTTAGCAGGTGTTTGTGAGGTGCATTGATGGGAGAGATAATATGCACTGCTTTCATTAGCTCTCTTGTTTTTGTGCTTGAACATTTAAGAGCCAGATGTTTGGAGGTGAGCTGATCAGAATATTAAATCCCCAGAGGTTGGTTTCCACAGTGTTTTACATTTCTCTCTTTATCTCCATCGCTTCACCCTGAGCTGCGAGGTGCAAGAGCTTGCACTGACAAAGTACAATTCTCGGCTTCCCATTCAGCAAAAAGCTTCAAACGAGTGGCTAATTCTCCCTCTCCAGTACTTTTATTCTAATAATCTGCAATTAATTCTTGGTCCTCGGGTCAGACTCATTTCCCATTTCCAACCATTTCCGCCAAGAAATCTCTCTTGTAGAAATGGCTGGGGTTTTACTGGGAACATTTTGTACCTGCACTGTGCAGAAAGAAACACAAGACATCAAGTTACCCCTGCTAACTGGGCAAGAGGCACTTTTTCAAGTGGTGCTCCTCTTATGTTTAGCAGGGGGAGAGTAATTGTCCCTCTTCACCCCTGCACAGTCTTTCTTGTGGCTGTTGGTGGTGGTCTGCCTTTTTTTAAGATTGTGAACCCTTTGGGACAGGGAGCCCTTTAACTTCATTATTATTACTACTATTTGCCTGTAAACCGCTTTGTGAACTTTGTGTTGAAAAGCGGTATATAAGTACCTGTTGATTGACTGACTGACTGATTGATTGATTGATCCAGCTGCCATACAAAATGCAAAGGTGCTGATCTCATCACCAGCGAATGCTAAATATCTAATCAAGATCAGTTGGGCTCTAGCTCAAATGTGACAAACGTCGAAATATATGGATGGAAGCAATAATAACAAAGGCCTTTAAAAAACCCAGCAAAGCCAAAGTTCTCCAAGATTAACAGGTACAGAGAATGTACAGAAATCATAGTCAAAAACAAACACATGGGAGAGGCAATACAGATTGTCCTTTGTTATTACTTTTTGTTTATGCCGCGCTGTTAAGTACTCGGTGATAATTAGTAGCTTTGCCTTTGCAATCCCCAATAATGCACAAGTCGAATAACCAGTGGCATAGCTAAGGCATCTGTAACCTGAGGCAAAGACTATTTTATAGCCAGATCTAGGGGATGCAAAGGGTGGCACGAGCCATGGGCACCATCTTGGGTGTGGGTGCCGTTAGCATGGTGTGAACCGTCGAGACCACCATGCAATGCTTCTAATTTGCATGGGAGATTAGCATGTGCCTGCCCCCCCCAGTTATATAGGCAAATTGGAAGCATTGCATGATGGTCTCTGCTCACATGTGGCTTTTTCAGACACTGATGCAGATTGCTAAAAGTGGAGATACAGGGATTTCAAACTGTACTCAGCAAACATAAAGAACCAACTACAAAAGAACTAAGGCTGAGCTCACCATAACCTTAAAAGTTATGAAGCTTATATATCTATGAAGCTTATATAGCTGGCTTTTAGGCTACTTTAAATATGCCCTGGCACTTTAAAGTAGTAATGGATGGGTAGGGGAAGGTGCATGTTGTGACGTGGCGCCCCCTCCAGCTTCTTAGAGGGGGGTGCTGCATGGCACCGTGTCACGATATTGTGACGTCATGGGGGCGCACTTTCATTGGGTGCCATGGGCGCCATTTTGACTAGGTCCACCCCTGTTTATAGCACCGCCCCTCCACGACAAAACCAAATTTCTTTTAGTAAGTAAGTAAGTAAGTAAGTAAGTAAGTAAGTAAGTAAGTAAGAGGTTTTTTGGTTAATTGGCCATAACTTTTGATAGAATGCAGATATACAAAGCAGTTTGTTTTATTGCATTCAGCATTAAATTGCCTTCTAATTATCTATAGCATGATGGTTTTATTTGCACTTACCAAGGTTTTCACAATTTTGATCACTAGTGACAAGCTCAGCTTGTTGCCCCCACCTTAAAGCTTGATGCTTGACGCAATTGCTACCCCCTGCACCTGCTTAGCTATGCCAAATGCATAGCAGCTTTGGGTTTCAAATGAGCCACCATTTTATTGTAACAGGTTTATAGTGTACCATATAGTGTACCAGCTCATGCCATTGCTGCAGGCTCCCTTCCTTAGGGGAGACAGCCACCACAGACTAGTCTCCTGTGAGCATTCCCAGCCTGGCTGTATGTGAATGGTCACCTATGATAATCCTAGCTTCTTAATGTCAACCCAACAAGATTGCACCAACAATCCCAAGCAAAGAAGTCTTGCAAGTTGTCTTTAAAATTCTTGGGCAAAGGGCTCCCAGCCAGCATCCTTGAGCCAAGAAGGTTCTGGGGGTTGGCTCTGGTCCCCCAGTGCCCAATTCTCCAGGATGTACAACAATCCCTGGTCCTAATCCCTCCCTGCAGCAGAACCGCCAGCTATGACTACCTATAGTAGCTTCTGAGACTGGTCTCAGGGCCAACCCTACTATCCAACTTTCCAGCAATGAAGCGGCCGAAATGCAATCCCAAAGTGAGGAAACAAATGTCTCCTTACTGTGAGGAGGCCTCTGTGACTGCCCTCCCAACACAGGATGCAGTGCACACAAATACACCATTGGCATGGCTGCACTAGCACTGGAAAGTTGGATAGGATTGGACCCCCAGTCTGAGGTTGGTGGGGGAAAAAGGGTGATCAGTTGGTGGCAAAACCAGTCAGTTGGAAAAAAAACCCTCCCTAACTCCCTCTTCTTACTCCTACTCCTACTACTACATCAGGTTGTTATTTATAGTACAGGGAAGTTTAACTACTTTATGGATGTGAGATAAGTAGGTTAGGCTTTCAGGTAGGCATAATTGCCCTGTATGACACCTGTATGTTTTCCCTTGCTAGGTGAGTAGAAGGGCAATTTTAACTGAGAAACAAGCATGGAAGGAAAGGGTTTCCTCCCCTGGATGTTCAGCCCTATGGGGCTATTAACAGTCTTGGGAAGGGGACAATTTTAGTTAGGGATACAGTGGTGCTGGAGGGATTTAACCTTCTCCTGGGCCAATTGAATTGGATCCCACATATCTGCTTACTTTTTTATATAACCATAGGCTATCCTGTTCATGGGACTCAAGTACGTCAAGACAGCGTAATATGTTACAGGAAGGAAGCAAAGAAAAACTGGTGTGGATGTCTCTGCCCCACTCATTCTTTGGTATGCATGAGAATGGGTAATGCTTCCTTTTGCCCATGTCTGCTGCCAGTAATGATGCGTCCAGAATAGGAAAAAAGGCATGCTTTCAAACAAGGAATGTGAAATGATGCACACAAAACCAATTAAAAGAAAACCTGGAGCCATATTCTGTGCAGCGTCATCATGCCAGCCTTCAAAGCCAATCTGTTGCAACTCTAGAGCAACCTTTCTCAACCAGTGGTATTCATACCACCAGTGGGACTTGAGATGGTGTCCAGTGGTACATGCAGGACTCCTAGATCCCCACCACCTGGCAGGGAGACGAGCAACGCAATGCAACAAGCCTGCATGGCCTGGGGTATGAGTTCCAGGGTGAGCTTTTTGGACACTCGAAAAAGCTGTCCTATCCACCCTGAGCCTTTTATCAGTGTTTGTCGCATTGCATCTGGCCTCTCCATACAGAAGTAACTACAGGTGTGCATGGCTATGCTAGGAAACCATAGATGAGTGTGGACAACTGTCAGCCGGCCATCAGATACAGAGAAGACCACCCCTGAATGCCAGGAGGAGGCAGTCAAATCACAATTGTACTTCTCTGCATACCTGTGGGTCAGCAATTTCCAACTGCTGGGCCATGGCACATCTTCAGGTGTTCTGCGGCAGTTTGCAGCACAGCAGTGGAAAACCCATGAAAAATTCTTCCAGGTTCTGCCGCTCTCTTTCTGGGGAAACTGTCTAGTAACAAATTATCTATCCCTCCGCCGGCTCCTTAAGGAGAAAGAGGGAATACATTTCATTACAACAGACAGTTGCCCTAGGAACAGAGCCTCAGAACCTGAAAGAATCTCCTGGAAGCCGGAAGTGACATCCCAAGAGGCAAAAGTCATAGAGAAGACCATAGAGGTCAGTGTGCCATGAGAAAAATAATATTAAAAATCACTGCCGTAGGGCTTCCACATAGGGATATATAGAATCCTCCACAGGGATGTTACATATAGAAACTTCTTTGGCTTCCCTTGGAAATTGAGTCCAACAGCAACCAGGAGTTGCTATTCAATTAGTATGTCTGTAGTATTGTAGAATACATTTCTTTAAGGGGGGGTGTATGTAGTGTGTGCGCGTGGGCGCGCATGCACACACATACAAATGCATGCATTTTTGGGAAGCACACCAACTCATTAGTTCACATTGATCTCTTATGGTTCCTCCCCCCTTCTCTTTCCTTCTCCCTGTTGTTCCCCTAACTGCTGTGTGTTGATGGTAAGCTCCATGGGGCAGGGACTCCTCCCTATTTGTGACTCAGAGAAAGACCCAATTTCAGCGGACATTGCTGCAATCACTGTGATAGCAATGCAGCATGCGCTGTTCATGTTTCCACATGTGTGATTTCCTGCCTTTCCTGTTTGTTTATTCCTTCCATTTCCTTCTGGCCGTGAGTTTGGACCATTTATAACTGCAAAATAAGCCAGCAATAAAGCGTTAATAGACTTGCCAATGGCAAATGTTGTAATCTTCCCCCCCGCTCCCCCTCGACCCCCCATTAATTGTTCTCTGTTTACTTTGATACTTGAGGATTGCTCTGTTTTACAAGCATATTTCCTAATTGTGTCACCTTGCACTGCAAGAATGTCAGAGGGGAAACATTTGCAAGTGATTAGCTATGGACCTGTGTGTTGCCAAATGTATGAGGCGCCTAGCCTTATAGGATATAATTGTGATCTTTTAATATGTGCCCGTTGACCCAAGCTTGTTATTATCTATTATAGTTTATAATAATGTATCTCTTTATGATTAAATGATGAGGCCCGGCAGAACACTATGATTAGCATTTCAGTTATTTATAGATTATGTCAGAGCGGTAATAAACATAAAATGCTGTTAATGTGTGGCTAATGAAATCTGGACATGAACAAGTTTATGAATTGATATAATTCATTTGAGTGTTCTAACAGGAGCTGCTAGTTCTTCTCATAATTCAAAAGCTTAGCAGGGTTCACCGATTAGGCGGTAGACTAATTTGCACCGAAAAGTCAATGGGTTTCCATCGTCTTGGGCTATCATACACAGCATGGCTGATTGCATAAGGACTATACAAAGTAATTCTCATAAATATATTTATTAAGCTTAATATGTTTGGCGGGGGGAGGGCGAAAGCCGAGTTGGAATCTGCCTGGTACGCAACCTACAAGGAGAAGGAATCGTTGCCCGTTAGGAGCTAGTAAAATCCGCCCAGGCTGGATCGATGGGGCTGCCGTTTATTTATTTATTTTTAAAAGCGGGTGATTCAGTCTTGAGCATAAATGAGGCCATAAAGCACAGTGCCAGTGATTTAGCAGGGCGACCCAACCCCCACTCCCTCCCCCAGCTTCACCAGGCCGTGGAAGTCTTCAGGAGCCCTTCTGGGATCAGGTTGCTGTTTTGGAGCATCCATGCACTGCAACTATCCTTGTTTAGCAGAGACAGTCCATTTCGGAGTACCTGTCCCTGGTAAATCACAGTGCCTGGGTATGCCCAGTTTGCAGTGGCATATCTACAGAGGAAGCAGCGTGTTAAGTATTGCAGGCGCCACAATGCACCATGTATGCAGTCCCTCCCACTTGCCATTGGAGCCATTCTGGGCAGCGATGCAAATGCTGTCACTTACATGGTGCATTGTGGCGCCTGCAATACTTACCACACTGCCCCCTGTGGCTATGGTACTGCCAGGTTGTTGGTGTGATTCAGCAGTCTCCAAACTCCGGCCTGTGTGACCGCTGTTTCTGTCCGCCTAGTGAGCTGGCGCTTACCGTTCCACTGGGGAGAGTAGGGAGAGTCGCAATTACAGCCCCCCACTGTCACCATGGCCAGCTGCTTCCAGGTTCTGTCACCCCAGCAGGCCATGCATGTGGCATTCTGGGAAGGTGTGGCGGGCCACGGGGGCTGTAATTGCAACTGTCCCTATGCTCAGAACAGTAAGTGCTGGGGAGCCTTTTAGGTGCTGCAGCAGTCTCCAGTTTGGAGCCCGCTGGTGTGATTGGAAGTGATGTCATTCTTTAGGGTCCCTAAACTCTTGAGCTCTGGGATCCCTAGACGTTAGGGGGTAGAGTGGATACATCTTGTCTTAGCACTCTGAATACAAATGTATGCACTGCAACATCAATAGGCATTGTGGAGTAGCACTGGGCATGTAAATACAATTCATTGCAGAGTCCCATTCATCTGGGATGCCTCAGTTGTCTTTTCTTTTAAGCCCATTCAAGTCCTGCCCCATTTGTTCCAGGGCCCACTCAGAGGGCCCTGATTCATGTTTGAACCCCCATCGATGTTCATGTTTTAAACGAATTCATGCTGCTTCTGTCACCAACACAGGCAGCAACAAAAGTCGCAGTAAAGTTGAATTTTTTTTTATTTTGAAAAAGAAAACGAAAAGAGTTCAGAAAACACCATCAGGACTCATTCATTCAGTATCAAGTGTGTTTCAGAACCAAATCAAGCGATCCCCATTTGGGAAGATGCGCTTCTGCAGTGCATACAGCTGGCCATTTCACACCCTGTAGTGGCTGTGATCTTCTCTGAATGGGTGATAAGTTGTAGGGCAATGGTATTTTTTTACTAGAGTTCTAACCAAAAGACCACTCTGTGTTTCAAACATGACAGGCAGGGCTATTGAGGAAGAAATGACCACTGACACTAGGTGATAAAGAGCCTTTGACCATGTGTATGCATGACAATTGGGACGTGGTGGCGCAGCGGGTTAAACCGCTGCTGCTGGGCTTTCCGACTGGAAGGTTGGGAGTTCAAGACTGTGCAACAGAGTGAGCTCCCATTGCTTGTCCTAGTTCCTGCCAACCTAGCAGTTTGAAAGCACCTAAATGCAAGTAGATAAATAGGGACCACTTTGGTGGAAAGATAACGGCATTCTGTGTGCTACGACGTATAGTCATGCTGGCCACATGACCATGGAAGCTTGTCCTCGGACAAAACGCAGGCTCTACAGGCTTTGAAACGGAGATGAGCACCGTCCCCTACAGTCAGTCATGACTAGACCATTCGGTCATGGGGAAACTTTTACCTTTTATGCATGACAAATATGGGCTGGCAAAGTGCTCTTCGGTCTGAGAATTGGGTGTTGGCAAGCATTGTCATCTGTGCAATGTTGGAGGGTATGAACATCTCTTACTTTCTGGGGGAATTGTGTCCATTTGCTTCTTCCTCACAGAGACTCCACTTTGGAAAGACAAATGGGCCATTTCCTCTCCCTCCACCTCTCTGCTGCATTTCAAACCACACTTCATTATTTACAGTGATGTCATGCACCCACTACGCACCACTACGCGAGTACCGGTTCCTAGAAGTTGAGCTGGCCCCGCCCACTCAAAGCTGGCCCCTGCTATTTAATCAGGGAACAGTTGAAGCAAAATATGTATATACACATCTCTAGAAAGCAAAGCAATAGAAGTTAAATCAACACTAACCACAAGCTGAAGTTATTACAAACATGATCACATCCATGGCAACAATCATGACCTCACTTCTAGCTATGACCTCACTTCCGGTGGGCGGACCCCAACAAGTGCCAATCAAAAGTGAGTACCTGTTCCTAAATCATTTGGATGACACCACTGATTATTTATCTTCAGGAATGGAACTATTTCTGGCCAACTCACTGGTTCAACGTGTTGCTGTTAAAATCAAATAGATGGATCTTGGCATGTGTGTCTCCTGTATTTATTTTGGGTTTCCTTTGTTTCAATTTACAGGTGGGTTCCCTTCCTGGAACCCTCGCACACACAAAAATCCGTGGGTAATTGGACTGCAGGCTTCCCATCATCCAGGCTGGCTGGATGGCGATGGCGTGCTAGCAGCTTTTGCTACCACAAGGTGCTTTACAGCTGTTATGCAACAGCCTGCGCTAGCGGTGGTGCTTGGAGAGCCCAAGTATCATGGAGTCTGCATAAAGAGCTTCCACGGACTGCATCTGACCCATCTGATTTGACACACCTGGTCTAGTGGCTGGTTCACACATGAGAACCAATCATTCATTTCCTCTACACAATTAGGCCACATCCAAGAGTCTGTCCCCAGGCTGCACGGCCCTGATTTGGGCCGCCCAGCGTCCTAAGCAGCAGGCGCAGATCCAAGGAGCCCATTGGGGCAGTTGGCACCTACCCCAGGGTAAGGGCGCAAACATGCCCTTGCCCAGTGGAGGCTTCAGCCTGCTCCCAAGCTGTGCTGGATATGGCACAGGTCCGCTGGCCTGCCTGTTCCAGCACAGCTTAGGATTGCGCCCTAAATTTATTGGTGCAGAATATACAAAGCCTGGCTTATGACCAGTGATGTCATTCAGGGGGAACGGACCAGAACGGCGTTCCGGTTCCTAACGGGCTCCGTGGCTGGTTCCAGGTTCCCAACAAGTGCCAATCAAAAGTGAGTTCCTGTTCCTAAATCATTTGAATGACACCACTGCTTATGACTGTGTCTACTTTGGCTTCAAGAGGTGTATACCAGTTATCATTGCCACTAGCTGCTGTGTTTATGGACAATTCCTTTCCTATTTATCAAAGAGTCTAGTGCTGATATTGTCTTAGTGCTCATCTTCTGGGTTTATTAAGTTGCAGGAGAGAATGTGATGCCACCAAAACTTCCAGGGAAGCGCTTATCAGTCTCCTCCTTGCCTTAGCCCACATTTGACCTCTCTGGGGCCTCTAATCTTCCCAATCAGGTTTTTTCTCTGTGGCGTCCCAGTATCATCCACAGTACATCCATTCGTTCCTTGCTGTACATAAATCTTTTATTTCCTTGCCTGTGCAAACAAGAGTCCGGGTGTTATCATATGCGACACACCACACAACCATATTTCCTTGATTCGAACTGTCTGGGGTACAATCAAAATATCCCGCTATTGTTAAACCTGTTTTGTTAGTAACCGTGGATGCTACTTTATTCTTTGTGTGATGCTTTGTACTTTCAAGCTTTTCTCTGTATCTCAAAACGCAAGGGCTGGGGGCACCCCCAGTGAAACTGATTGGCTGAAATAGGTTAAAGAGGGAGAAAAGGAAATATTTCTTGCTGCAATGCCTAATTAACTTGCAGAATTCACTGCCACATGATAGCATTGAAATAGGACCAGAGGAATTCATGGAGGACAGCAAGTACAATCCTATACATGTTTGTTTCGGAGTACGTTCCATTGTGTTCAGTGGGGCCTATTTCCAGGTCAGTGTACAAAAGATGACAGCCTTACAGCCCAGACTTAGCCACTGCTGTGTTATAGCATGCAACCACACTGATGGAGTCTGTGCTGCATGCTGTGGGGGGAGGGGAATTTCCCCTCACCTCTGTATCAGCCCTCTGATGGCCAATGGTAGGTCTGAGGCACTAGGTCTGAGGCAGTAGCATCCCTAGAGGTGGGCAGGGCATTATTTTTTGCCAAGTGCCTTACCGTGCTGTGTAAACCACTCCTTTTCCTCGCCGTAGTAGCCAGTAAGTAACACAGGTGTGTTGCGTTCCTTGCGAGGACTGGCAAAGATGGCAAGGGAGAGAGCAGTTTACACAGCAAGGTAAGGCACCTTCCAAAACTTAGCACACCGCTCCCCTCTAGGGACGCTACTTCCTCAGAGCCATGCCAGCTAAAAGCTGGTGTAAGTTCAAGGAGAGCCAGGGAGCAGGGCAGGCTGAGAAATGACGAAGAGACCTGGCACAGTCAACTGCAGCCAGAACCACTGCCCCCCTCCCTGACAGCCCCTTTTCCTCCTCTGAAATGCACCCTTATTTCCCCTGCCCTCCACACGCCCTGCCCTCCTGCACTGACAACTCAGCAGCAACTGGGCAGAGCATGGCAGTGGCCTGGCTTTCACACTAGTTCTGGTAGTGTAGGGAGTCCAAAGGGTTAGACGGTCAATCAGTGGTTATTAGGGAGTGGGGGATGTCTTATTTTAATGTCAACAGAGGTATATGACCGAGAACAATGGTATTAAAACTTTTTAGACCAGGACCCACTTTTTAGAATAGCACTCGTGTCAGGACCCAGCAGAAGTGATGTCATTAACCTGGAAGTGATGGTGTGTCAGGAAGTGACATCAACAAGCAGAAAGTGCTATCATTGTAACATAATAAAATGACACTCCTGAAATGTAAATTGGCATTCTTGGACTTCAGCAATTGTACAGCCATGAAACATCCCTTCAGAAAGCAAGATTAGGACAAAATATTATGTAAAAGATCTGAACTAAAAAAAAAACTCACTTGGAATTCAAACTGTTAACACTCACAAAAGGAATATAACAAAAGTAAGGCCTGCAGTTTCCAAGATGGCTGCTCTCAGCTTTCTGCGGCCCACTTGACATCAGGTTGCAACCCACCAAGTGGGTACCAGCCCACAGTTTGAATAACATTGACCTAGAAGTTAAGCTTTCCTCTATATACCCTTCCTGCATGGACCTGCCAAGTATTAAGATTTTTATCAGAGGGATTTCTGGGAACTCCCCTGCTATTAAAAATGAGGTGGCGGCAGCCTGAGATAGGACATTTTCTAACATTACACCCTGCATATAGGACAGTATTCCACTTTCCTCTTGTATGCTCACCCGGAGCCAGAGGCGGATCTACAGGGAGGGCAAAGCTCTAAGTGTTGCAAGAAGCCTTACCCTGTCATGGAAATCCCTCCTCTCCCTTGCTGCTGTAGCCAGTAAGCAACGCCAAGATGTTGCTGTTCCCTGTGAGGATTGGCTAAAACAGTGCAGGGGAGGAGTGATTTCCACTGCAAGGTAAGGCTTCTTGCAAGACTTAGAGCTTTGCCCTCCCTTAGATCTGCCTCTGCCCAGAGCCAACTCTGTTGTATTTTTATATGCCCATTTTTTAAAATTATACTAGAAGTACTTCCAGTGTTGACTGATGTTTTTCCTTTGCTATGCAATTCTTCTATTTTGCTGCTTCATTGCATATTTTGACTGTAGTTTATTGTGTTCCTGTTTGGAACCCTCTTTGGAAGGTTTTCTTGAAAAGGGGTATGGCAATATTGGTATATTCAAAATCGATCAATGAATATATGCTCTCTTGCTTCAGGAACTTTATCCTCACCCTGACTTTCTTCCAGTATTGGGGCTTGGAATAAGTGCATGGAATAAAGGACTTTGGGCAATGTAAGGCAAGGAAAAGGGAAGGGGTCAAGTGCCCTGCACCTATTTGACTCTTTTCATGCTAACATGAGACCCACCCACCCCCAAACTCTCCGTTAGGCAGGAACGGGGAAAACACAGGAACAATGATCTGGGCTGCCCGCATCAAAATTCTACAACCTCATTCTGTGTAGTGGGTACGGAAAGAATAGCTCTTTCCGTAATCCTATTCTGATCTTCTGCATGACCAGGCGTATGGCAAATCTTGTACTACAGATGCTGGAATATCTCAGCAATCTGTAAACTCCACAGCCAGGCAAAAGCCCTCACAAAAATATTAGGGCTGATATCGTTTTGAAGTAAGCATTAAACAATGAGACAGATTTGCGCCCAGCATCGAGAGCCATGGCTAATTATTCAGTGTCCTTTGGACTGGGCTATCTCATAGTTCACAACTAAAGGTTGAGAAGATAAATCTGTTTTCTCTTTATGTGGGTTTGATCGAGCGACTATCGAGTGTAAGAAAATGATCTCACCACCCAACGCGAACAGTTGAAGCTCTGATGAAACGTTCGAGGAAGTAGTTTATCAGCATTTGTTTGGCTCTGGAAAATAAAATATGTGCGCTACATTTGAATGGGACAGCGCAGCCACGGGCATCGTGTGCTCCATCAATCCGACAAAGCACGAATGCTGAGTGCAGATAGTATATAAAAGAGGTATTGTATTGCGGCAATATCTGCATGTAGCTTAGCCGTGGGGGGTCCGGTACTTGCTCAAATACATTATTGATCCTGCGTCGCAAGGCCCTTCTCTCGACGCCACAGCAGTTGGGGTTTGGCCGCGCTCTCACACGCCACCTTTGCAGTCCTCGCTAATACAAAGGATGAAAATATTTTCCTTTATGTAGCACTGCCTCATTGTGGGGAGGGAACCCTAAACGCCAGTTCAAGTTTGTACTTGTAATTGGTATGACAAGGCCAGGTGGTCAGGAGTGCGGAGACAACCAGCACAAGGGAGTAAACAAAGAGGAGTGGGCGAGATAACTCTGGTCATTTCGAAACGAACCTGAGATCAATGCAGAAGAATTAATGTGTCTCTAGTGCTGGGGTTTCCAAAGATAAGGCACTGGCGAATGACTGTTCCACACCCCCAGATCCCATACACCGCCCTATATTTCAGAGGTATCATAAGCATAACTGAGATTATGCACGTGATCCAATTTCAGCATGCTCAAGTGCTGTATAGATGCCTTGTACTCATAAAAGTGCTATAAAATCAATCAAGACTGCACCGTGTCACAAACGGCAAGATTTGATGTTGTGTAAATACGCGCACGGTGCGCGGTTCCTTCAGCCTCTCACGCTCGCAGGTCTCCTCTTAATCCTTGAACTGTGGTGCCCAGAACTGAATGCATCACTCCTAATTGTAATTAATTAATTTAAATCTATGCAAATTAAAATTGCCTAGCACTGAGGAGGAGATAAAAGAAAATCGGCCATGTGGTAATTTGAGATGCGGCGCTCTTGATGATGTAATTGAAGATGCGGGCTCAGAAGCAAAAAACGGTGAAGCAAAGGAAAGATTGTCAAGGTAGCAGGTAGGAGGTAATGTGGCTAATTTGTAATCTGTCTTCTATTATGTTCTGCTTCCTGGAAGTGGAGTTTTGTGAGAAATGCCCATTGACGCTAAACGTGGATGTGAAACTGTGAAAACAGGAGGTACTGCTTGGGCTGGAAAGCACAGTTGAAATTAGAGACATCTGGAGTTGTCTCTGTCTGCGCACCCATGACTTTGACATGCTCAGAAGCCTATGGCTGATAAATCTTCACAATATCTCTTTATTTACAAATAAAGGAATTCAGCCTGGGAGCTTGGGGCAGCAGTACCCAGTGTTAGTGTGAAAGCCATGAGTTTTCAATTGTTTTTTTTTCTTCTCACAGCACACTGACCCTCGTCACTTCCTCTTGTGATGTCACTTCCAGCTTCCAGGAGACTCTTTTGGGTTCTGTGGCTCTGTGTCTAGGGGCAACTGTCTGTAGTAACAAATTGTTACTACAAATTGCCACACAACCTGAAAGCATTTTTCAGCTATTTTCAACCACTGTGCTCCGAATTTCCACAGCACACCTGCGGACCTTTCGTAGCATATCAATGTACTGCGGCACACTGGCTGAACAACTGCAAGCAGGGTGAGGGTCCTCAAAGCAAATTGCATCTGCACAGAGTCCCTGTAAACTCCTCCTTCCTGTGACTTGCTTTGCTAGCTACTCTGCTGCCCTACATCTCTCTCCGCACCATATGCTGGCAGAACATTGGACTCCATTCACACTCTGCAGACAGACTGGCCTTTAAAGAAATGCCCCTAGCCGTCATCAACATCCACCGAGGAAAAATCAACCAGGCATCATTAGCCATTAGCAGTCAAGCAAGCAAACATAAGGTTTTGTGACTCATCACCCACATTTGCGGCATTATCCAAGAACCAAACTAGACATGCCATGGAGGAAAAGGTCTCACAGTATCTTTTCTTTCTTTGTGAGCAGGAGATTAAGGTGCTGGCCATGAAGTTGAGTTTGCAATATTTCCTCTTTCCACCCACTCCATCTCTAAGGGCTAAATCCTAACCTGGAGCTAGGCCAGCACAGTTAGGCCAGAAAAGATTGGCTGGCACAAGGGCCACCATAAAGCGTGTTTGGACCACTCTCGGAATCAGGGAGGATGGCGCACGTCTGTGTGCTGGCCTCTCTGACTGTGAGAGTGGTCCTAACATACTTTATGGTGTCCCTTGTGCTGGCCAAACTGTGCCGGCCTAACTCCAGGTTAGTATTGTGCTCTAAAACTGCTACTAGCCATGGAGAATGAATAAGCAGATAGGCAGGGTGTATTTAACTAATTCCTTGTGGCACATTAGTGGTTCTCACACATCACCCAGTTTCTATGTGCACAGTTCCGGTGGCTAGCTTCTGTGTGTCTATAAAAATGAGCAGCAATTTTCATCATCATTTGCCCTGATTATTGGCAAAAACTAATTAAATTTTGTCATTTTCCTCTCTTGGAGTTTTGTCTCACCAAATCCTGACTACTCTCTCTACTTAACCTCCTTCTCGCAAAGATCTGTGCCCATGTTCCATTCTGTTCCTCCTCTCCTCCATCCCTATGCCACCCTGATTAAATTAACTCCTGCATAATACACCATATTGCATACCGGAGAAGTGTGTGTGTGTGTGTGGGGGGGGAAATCCCCCCCCCATTTTTTAATACAAGACTGATTTTTATTATATTACTGGAGAAATAAGATTGCTCTTGCAGTCTCAATAAATCACCCATGAAGCCTTCTTCTTTCGCCCCCTCCCCTAAATTAAATTTT
The DNA here is from genome assembly GCA_029204185.1 of Lerista edwardsae. Lineage (NCBI taxonomy): Eukaryota > Metazoa > Chordata > Lepidosauria > Squamata > Scincidae > Lerista > Lerista edwardsae. The sequence goes on from JAJKFI010000008.1 coordinate 31,641,249, forward strand.
TATTTAAATAAAACTGTTATGTTTGTATTTGAACTGACAGCTAAATCTGATAATTAGAGTGCATGAAGTTAGCTTTGATTGGCATTGTAATTGGATTGTCATTGGGCTGAAAACCTATTATCTTTGGATCATGCCCCATGAAATCTGTTGAAGTAACTTTGCTGCCAGTCATTAAAGCCACCATCTTGGCTTACAAATGAGGTTTGAAAGGCTTTTTACCACTGGGAATGTAATTTAAACCGCTGCAATTGCACTCCCATTAATTAAAATTATATTAAAATTATGGTTCATTTTCTAAATATTTTTTCCATATTTTATTAGACATCCTTATTACTCAGTGCTTCAAAAAAATAAATAAATTATGCCGCACTGCTAGTAAAATTATATTTTGAGATAATCTGTCTGAAAAACACATGCTACTCATCATCCGCAGGGTGTGGGGATTAGTCAACGTGTTGATCATGAAGAGATGCGATGCGCTACTGGGCCTCTGTTTTATTAGCATCTTCCATGAACCACAACATAAAATAAAATGTATTCTTTGCAAACAGACCTGCTTCTGCAACAAATGATAGAGCGTGCCAGTGATGAAGAAATATGGTTAAATCCCACTTCTTAAAAATGGACATAGGCAATTAAGCTCCTAATCATTCTCTATACTTTAAAAAAGGCCTGTTAGCCTATGAGTATTGTTTGAACGAAACGATTAGGTTCTTTTGGGCTGATGCACGTGCTGTAACATTCATGAGCTCCTTCCCTGTACCCCTCTTCAGATGTTCTTCAGATGAAGGTCCCAGTGATGATGCCACAGTAGCCCTGCTGATGTCACACATGCTCAGTCGAGGTGTCCATTCAGGGCGCAATCCTAACCTGCAGTTAGGCCAGCACAGTTTGGTCAGGACAAGGGACACCATAAAGTATGTTTGGACCACTTTTGGAGTCAGAAGCAAGAACACAGACGTGCGCCATCCTCCCTGACTCCGAGAGTGGTCCAAATGCGCTTTACGGTGGCCCTTGTGCCAGCCAAACTTTGCTGGCCTAACTGTGCCAACCTAACTGCAGGTTAGGATTGTGTCCTCAATTCAGGGTGCAATCCTAATCAGCTTTCCAACACTGACATAGTGGTGCCAATGGGGCATATGATGCATCCTGCAGTTGGGGGGCAGTTATGTAGACCTCCTCAAGTTAAGGGAATGTTTGTTCCCTTAGCTCGGAACTGCATTGTCCTTACCTTGGTGCTGGAAATTTGGTTAGGATTGCGCTATCAGTATTTGTAGTGACAAATGAGCATGGGGACAGTGTCTCTCTGTGATCACCACTCTGCTAGTATATGCTCAACAAATACTGAATGTGTGGAGGGCAGGGGTAACAGTATACATCATCTGTGGGGACAGGGCCACTGTGGCATGATTTTGGGGGCCCTTGTTATTCTACCCAGATTGGAGAGCATCTGAAGAAGTCTTTGGCCTCACGGGAAAAGCCCTCTGGATCAGACCAAAAGTTTACCTAGCCCAGTATCTTGATTTCAGTCCTGACCAGCAAATGCTTCCAAACAGCAGGGTATGAAGGCCAGTTTTTGTCCTCAGAACATGATGATTTTATTGATCCATGGTAGACTTTTCCTTCATGAAAGTCCTTTGTTTGAAATATGGTTCATATACTTAGCCGGCACTGGCGGTGATTCAAATCCCATGGTGGGAGAGCAGAGCATGCTGTCCCATTCTAGCGCAAACCTAATGGAGTGGGCAGTCCTAGGCTTTCCTTATGCCATCAGAACTAGTGTTAGGGTGGCATAGGGCACTTTATGATGGTCACAAATGAAATGCCATTGGGAGAAGCCGGGCTGCTGGCTCAGCACCGGGGCCACAGAGCACAGGGGGCAGGAGTTTGCATAGAGGGCAGGAGTGAGGTGGGAATGGGTGGGATGAGGGGAAGGAAGGGGTAGAATGGATAGGAGATTTGGTGGAACGGGCTGGAAGGGGCAGTATCAGTAGCACAGCTGCCACCAATATCCTGTTCCCCACCAGGGCTCAATCCCAGGTCCACTCAGACTTGGGCCAGGCCTGAGAAGATCCATTCTGGTGCCAGACGCGTACACCTAAAGGCAGTGGTGTCATCTACTCACCAGTAGATGGTACACTGGGCGGGACTTAGCGTGATCGACAGCCCGTCCACTCACTTCCGCTTTCTTCACGCTTGCCGCGCGGCTTTCCCTCGCCTCGGAGGGGGCGCCCGCTCGCTATGGGGGATGGGTGGGGGTGCGCCGGGTGCCTGGGCGAGCAGGCGCCCCCTCCGAGGCGAGGGAAAGCCGCGCGGTGAGCGCAAAGAAAGCGGAAGTGAGTGGACGGGCTGTCGATCACGCTAAGTCCCGCCCAGTGTACCGTCTACTGGTGAGTAGATGACACCACTGCCTAAAGGAGACTTCTAGAAGAGTCTTCTGGAAGAGACTTCTGGAAGAACAGGATGCAGCAAGCACTCTGGTGGCACAACTGTGGGGAAGGAGAGGATAGGCTCTGGGCCTAAGGCGCCTTGTCCTAGAAAACAAACCATCTATATTCTCCCTGACCTTCTCCCAAGACTTACCTGGCTTGGGTGGCAATAGACCTGGCAGGACTGGCTGCAGGAAGGAAACTAATTTTTAATCCTCTCTCTCTTCTTCAGCATGCTGGAGGTGTACCAGCAAGAAATTCTCTAGCAGGGCTGCAGACTCTGACTCAATCCTAACCTCAATCCTAGCCATGGCTAGTACTGCTGAGACAAACATTCTGATGGCCGTAGACACTTTCCAGAAGTAGCAAAGTGCAACATGTTGGAACACGCGGGCTGACTGCCACTGGAAGTAGCAAGCTGCCAACTTCATGTGCCAGCAGACAACATGCTTGCCACATAAGGTAGGGTTTTTCAGGGGGTGGGAGAGATGTGGGATGGGCAGAATGGGGTAGCTAGTGGGCGTGGGGAGCAGGGTGGAGTGGGACCACTGCTGGGTTTGACAGCAGTGGCACTTGCTGATTCCAAGCCACCTTCCTAGGCTTGATCCACCTTCATGGATCCACATGGGCTCACACCAGTGATATCAACTGGGCAGGCAGGGGGAGGCCCAAACTCTCCCATAGGGTGTGGCAGACACCATGTTGATGCCGCTGCATAGCCATGTGGATAACCATGGTGGATTGGGCAGTTAATACATTCCTGTAGAGTTTTTTTTTAGCATGAAAAATTGTTTTCCCAATAATAACCCCATCGTGACATGTTATTGAGCCAAGGGGGCCCTACTCCAAGGTTGCTTTCAGTAGGCACATGGAGATTAGTGCTGATTCCAAGAGACTCCGGGAGACTCGTAACACTACTCTGTTGTGGGCCTTGGGAAATACAGTTTTCCCAAAGGATGCAATAATGAATGCCATTCCTGTGCCAGCTTCTATATACTCCCTGTTTTCCCATGTCCCAACCATCTCATTTCGTTTGGAAGCTGGGGCTCACAAAAGTGCAGAGCATTTGTGAATTTGAATTGGCTCAGAAATTAGGCAAGCTATTTCCCAATTTGGAGGAAACAGCACCATTGATTCCAAGCCAATCTCGGAATTGGGCAGGTAGGTAGGTGGCAGGGCAGGTAGGTCCCCCACCCCCGCCCCTAGCTTGAATATGCATAATTCCTGGCTGGCTTCTAATACTCATTGGCTGTTTGTTATTGGTGGAAATGTTTGCTAATGAGCTAGTTGCCACCAGACTCCCCAACCATAGCCGGGCAGCAGTTATTTCTGGCTAGATCATCACTTGCCTCTCATGAGCCTCTTGCTTGAGCCTTAAGCTTGGATCATGGAGGAGAGGGTGGCAAGCAGGAAGTGGAGGGGGTTTATGGTCCTTTGGTGATGATCGCATTACTGGAAGATAGTTATATCAGTTCGCGCTTCATCAGAGCCTCCTTTATCAGACCATCATTGCCTTTCTCAAGCGACTATTAAAAATTTTATGGTAACTGTTAAGCAGAAAATGAATCTTCTTTGCAGTCGTTTTGAAACTTTTCCTTAAGGACTGGAAAACCCAAGCTCTTAAATATACAAAGAGCCCATGAATGTGTTTACAGCTCCATTTTAGTTCATTCATTTATGTTATTATCCTCCGCTTTTACTGACGTGAATTCAAGCTGGATGCAACCTCTTGAATTGTATCCAAGTCTTGAATGGCACCAAGATGGATACAATTCAAGATGGACACAAAGAAGAATGTTGTTGTTTTTTTTCCAAGGGAGCCCATGTGAGCCCTTGGGGGTTGGAGGTGAGCCTCTCAGGGGCTGCCCAACAACTCCAGAAGCCTTTTCTCCCAAAGCCTTCCAAAAGCTCTGTGAGACTTTTGTCTTTCACACATTTGGCTGGTATTAGGGATAAGGACATCTGGTCCTGCTGGATCAGAGCAAAAATGCAACTTCCTGTTTTCCTGGAGTACCAGCCTAGGGATGTAGCCACAGGGGAGGGGGTAGTGTGGTAAGCAAGTGGCAACAGGATGCAGGCATCTTGTTGTCTCATGTGCTCCCTGTGGCACCTGGTGGGCCACTGTGAGATACAGGAAGCTGGACTAGATGGGCCTTTGGCCTGATCCAGCAGAGCTCTTCTTATGTTCTTAAGTACTGCAGTGTCACAGTGTGCTATGTAAGTGGCCCACTCATCATCAGAGCCATTCCAGGCTGTGATGGTAACATGTGTTGCCATCACTGCCCAGAATGGCTCTGACTGCGAATAGGAAGTGCAACTTACACCGCACATTGTAGCACCTATTACGGCATTGCACTCCTGTAGCTACACCACTGTGCCAGCTGCATGACTCCTGGAAGCCCAGAAATCTGACGTGTAGGTATGAACATGCCTCTCCTGCTGCTGTTTTCCAGCAGGGAGTATCCTGATCCTGGAGGTGGGATGTAGGATCTTAGGGATGCTGCACATCAGAGAGAACTGCCCCTCATGTGTCCCCCTAGCCTCAGAGCAGAGGGAGGAGGGGGATGTCACCCAGCTTCGTCTTCCTCCGCCTTGTGCCCACTAACAGAATGTTAGTGGAGAAATCCTTCCGGGCCTGTTTTCTGCTACACTTCCCTTTCACTGCTGAAGGTGCTGAGTAGAAATGTCTTGTCCTAGATTTGCCTCTTGATTTGCAGGTGCCAATTTTGGGTTGTATGGTGTTTTTTTTTGTGTGGGGGGGGAGGGTGTATTTGTGATGTTGGCAGATCCATCATTTAAACAAGATTTGCCCCAGTCACAAATATTGTAACAGGCACCTTGCGTTGGCAGTGAGTGTTATGAAACTTTCACAGTTGACTTCTGAGCTGTGCTCAGAGTGTGTTTGGGGAGCATTACTGCTCAGAAGAGAGCCCCGCCAAGGGAAGTGCTCTGCAGTGCAAACCTTACTGATATGCCATTCATGGGCAATTCCTTTCCAAGACCTGACAGAGCCAGGCATCTAAACTCTTGAGCAGTTCTGCAAATGTGACCCTTTAATGATGTTCCTCACGATTAACTTTGTTAATCTTTAAATAATGATGGGGGAGGCATGCAGAGCTGTTTTTCACTTGGTTTGTAGGTGCCTTCTTAACCCTCTCATCAGTAGCGTGGTCGTCTTACCATTGCAGATTTCCTTAGGTTTATTTTTGGGGTATGTGTGTGCGGTATTCTGTACTTAGGGGCCCAGGTTCTAAGACAGTGTTATTCAAACTGTGGGTCGGGACCCACTTGGTGGGTCACGACCTGATGTCAGGTGGGTCGCAGAAAGCTGGGAGCAGCCATCTTGGAAACTGCGGACGTTACTCTTGCTACGTTCCTTTTGTGAGTGTTAACAGTTTGAATTTTCAAGTGAGGATTTTTTTAAAAAATTGTTTTTAGTTCAGTGCTTTTACATCATATTTTGTCCTCATCTTGCTATCTGTCAGGATGTTTCATGGCTTTGCAATTGCTGCAGTCCAAAAATGCCAATTTGCATTTCAGGAGTGTCATTATGTTACAATGACAGCACTTCCTGCTTGATGATGTCACTTCCTGCCACATCACCACTTCTAGGTTAATGACATCACTTCTGGTGGGTCCCAACATGAGTGCCATTCTAAAAAGTGGGTCCCGGTCAAAAAAAGTTTGAATAGCACTGTTTTAAGAAATGTGAATGCAAGCTATTTTCCCCACCTCCTCCTCCTCCCTAGGGTAGTTGCCTGAGCCCCTGAAAGCCCCTTGAGGACTGGGTGAACCTTGTGGAAGGGTGTGGAATGCAGCATTTGAGGGTTGTAAAGTAAGGTGGAAATCCTTAAGAATCATGCAGAGGCTGTTTCTGTGAGCAGACAGAAGCTACCTCTGTATGGTTTTCAGGAATTTCTTCCTCCCTTGGCAGCTACCCAACTACCTCGCTTGCCATGGCAGAAGATCCCCTGACATTCAGAAGCAAATGATAACAACAACTTTGGATGTTGGATGAGCAACGTGCTTACCGGGGTGATGGCGGAGCTGGCGAAGAGGTGGGGTCAGGGACTGGAGGCGACGGGAGCCAGCCTATGGAACCGAGCAGGTTCCCTGTGGCCAGGGGCTGCTCGACGGCCTGGGCCAGCCCAGTTTGGGAAGGGCGGCCCACAGACGAAGCCACCCTGGCCGGAAACAGGGCTGGCCGGCAGGAGAGTGTAGCAGAGCGTGGCAGAATGTAGGCCCTGCCTGTGCGCCAGGCAGGAACTCCTGGAGCCAAGATCTCACTAGATCTCGGCCCTGGGCTCCTGCCGGAAGGGCCGGGGCTCGAGCCAGCAAGGCCTGGGCTCATAAGGTCCCCGGCCTGTGAGGTGAGTGGTTGGGCTTGGAAGTCCTGTGGAGGCAGGACACTTGAGGCGACCGCGGGGGCCGGCCACCCTCCTCCTCGGACCAGAGACTTGTCGGGGGCAACACAGCCCCCTCCCTGGGCCAGGCAATGTCCTTAGCCCTGGGTGCAGCCGAAGCCCTTTTCCTCCCTGGGCTGAGGGCTAAGGAGGTGGGGGCAAACAGAGGAGACCCTTCCTCCTGTGGGAAGCACTACTCCAGCCCCCCCAAGGAGGGAGGACAGAGCGATCCCCCAGCGCATCGGAGACCCAGGGGGCCCGAGGGCAGCCATCCGGCACGGAGAAAGGAGACCCCCATGCCCGGGGAGGCATACCTCTTGCTGAGAGGGACAAACAAGGGAGATAAGGCGGGGGGCCTGTGAAGTAACAAGACCCCCTGATGAATATAAAGTGCTTGACCAAAATAAATCGGCTTCGGCAAACCCACCAGCCGCTGTCGGACATCTTTTTGCACCGAGAGCAGTAGGGAAATTCAGCCAGTTCTCACCAGTTCTGCAGAACCGGTTGCTAATTTTAGGTTGAGAGAGGGAAGAAAGGCAGCAGCCGCCCTGAAGGACATAGAACCGGTTGTTAATTTATTTGAATCCTACCACTGACCGAGAGGCCTTGAAACGCCTGCGATCCCACTCGCTCCACCCCTCCCATGTCAGACAAGGGCGGGGCTACGAGCATGGATTTCACAGGGGGTGAGGTGGGGCTCAGGGATATACCTTAGGAGGGAGGATATACAAGCCAGAGCAAGGGTGTCAAATTCATTCCATATAGTGGGCAGAATAGCATTCATGGAGCCTGCTGAGGGCAGGAAGTCACATCATTAAGCAGGAAGTGGCATCATTAAGCAGATAATGGCCAGAAATAAGCACTTTGTTCTCACATAGAAACTCATTAGCTGCAAATGACAGAAGAGAAAATGTGCAAATTTTGTTCACAATTCCAAGATATGAGAGAGTCCAAGTATACTGGGAGAGCCGAATTATAGCAAAGGCCAGAGAGATTGCTTCTGGGGGCTGCATCCGGCCCGTGGGCCTTATGTTTGACACCCCTGAGCTAGAGTTTCTGATTCCACTGTGAACTGTATGAGTTGATTTCTTACGGATACCCCCCCCGACCTGCACGTGTTCACACCTCTGCCTTTCAGAGGCATCACAGGGCAAAAAGACTTCCTGGGGACCTACTGTGGCAGCCAGTCACCAAGTTCTTGAGTTCTTCCTCCTAGTCCTTTCCTTACCCTGCATACTGGAAAAAGCCACTCTAAGGAGTGCGAGCGTCTGTTGGGCTGAGAACAACTTTGTGAGTCGCCTGTGGAAAGTGGTCTTGAGAACTTCTGAATGCGGAAAGGAAGAGCGTAGCCCAGCCAGCCCATCTAAGCAGCCACCCGATGCAGGTCCCATCAGTGGCGGCATAGCAGGGGTGGTGGTGGTGGTGTCTGAGGGAGAAGTGGAGTTGGGTGATTTTCACCCTGGGTCTGCTGCCTCCCTTCAACCTGCCCCAGTGACCTGCTTCCCGCCTGCTCAAGCAAAAAGCAGATCTGCTTTTGAATCCAAGTCTGCTACCTCTCCTCAACCTGCTCTTCGCAGGTGCTGTGAAACCGGCTGTCTCCCACATTCAGGGTTCCCAGCAACTTCCCAGTGAGAAGTTTTAGGTTATGTTGTGCTATTGCAGGGGTCAGGGAACTTGTTTACCTTTTACCCCAAAATATATTTAGATATGCCAACGTTACCCCCCCCATATTACATATTACAAATATGTAATTTGTAAAAAAAATTACATATTGGAACCCATTGTTTTTTATCTGATTAATTAATGAGCTTAATTAATGCTATGTAAATATGAAGTTGTAAAGGGCGGAGCAAAACAAACAAAACGGAGCCAGCCAGCCAGTGACGGAACCGAAACAGGGGTAATGGACGGTCGCGCGGCCCAGACACAGCCGGGCATGCGTATGAATTTATACGCATGCCCGCCTGTGTCTTGGCAGCGCGACCGTCCATTACCCCCAGGAATTTCATTTTTACCCCATTTGGGGTAATTTACCCCTGTTCCCTGACCACTGTGCTATTGGGAAGCCACCAGAACTGAAGCAGGAGCAGGCCGCGATGCTTCTTCCTCCTTACTCCGGCCTCTCCTGGATAAAACGTTACGCTCGAACGGAAGGCAAACAGCACCTGCCAGCACGAAGGAGCTCCGTCACTGCCATGGCAAATGCTTCCCTCTTTGCCTCCCAATCACTGAAATGCCCCTTGAGCTTGGCAGCCTATGAAGAAGAGGATGGTCAAGTGGGGGAAGAAGTTTGGCTCAGCACTATTTGCAAGCTGTGCCGGTCTCCCTTTTGGACTCGGCAAGGGCAATCCTGGCCAAGTCTTCAAAGCAACACAGAGACAAAAGAAAGTCCCTCACATTGATCTAGCAATCAGGTTTCATTTCCACCCAACAAAACCACTTGAAAAGGGGCTCATTTGAAACCTGGGTTCAACTCCCCATTCAGCCACAGAGGCCACTGTCCCTTGCCAGGGTCTTTCTTTCAGGCTAGCGTACCTCACAGGGTTATCTGCGGATAAAATGAACAGCCCCTTTTCTGGACCGCCTGGTGTCCCTGGTAGGAAGCCATATTAAAAGTTATATGATCAAATTATCATATGATAAAAAAATTATGCGGGATGAAAAAAATTAGTTAAAAGATGATAAAAACTAATAATATGCAATTTAAATGCTTTAAATAACCATTTTTGCTTGTACATTCTGACAATTGCAATTTTTTTAAATATTGCTACTTTCTCCCCTAAGTGGGGAGAGGTTCAGGGGCAGCACTGCTGAAATTTGGGTTTCCTTTGGATGAGAGAGCAAGCTGCATCATCATCATCATCATCATCATCATCATCATCTCAACAATATACTATTAACAAAAAAATCACTTAGCAGCTTACATAGCAAAATAAATAAAAAATGAACTAAGAAGGCCCCCCCTCTCTCATTTGCATTATATATAGAGAGAATTTGCATGAGTGAGTCAAAATAACATGACAGTGCCACAGTGAAATAGTGATATTGCAGGGTGAACAAACATATTTTTTTTTAAAAAAATCCTGGAAATCAATTCACATTTTGTGGGCACAATCCTAAACTGAGTTAGGCTGGCATAAGCTAAAACAGCAAAGTCTGGCCAGCTGAAGGAACACTGTAAAGTATGTTTGGACCACTCTCGGAGTCAGAGGCGCCAGCACGCAGCCATGAGCCATCCTCCCTGACTCAGAAGGTAGTCTAAACATGCTTTATGGTGGCCCTTGGGCTGGCCAAACTTTGCTGGTTTAGCTTATGCTGGCCTAACTCCAGTTTAGGTTTGCGCTCTGTGTCTGTCGACAAAATCCTAAACCAGCTACCACTGGCAGGGCACGCATGTGCACTGTTACATACATACGGAGGCTGTTTTGATGCTGCTGCATTGCAGCATGGGCAGTTGGTCAGGATTGGGCTGCCCGTATTCATGCGTGTTCAGATGCAAGTGAGTGCCAACAGGATGCAGGTATCTTGGTTGTCTTGCTTGCTTCCCGAAATACACTGCTCAAAACAATAAAGGGAACACTTAAACAACACAATGTCACTCCAAGTCAATCACACTTCTGTGAAATCAAACTGTCCACCTAGGAAGCCACACCGATTGACAATCAAGTTCACATGCTGTTGCACAAATGGAGTAGACAACAGGTGGAAATCATAGGCAAGTAACAAGACACCACCAATGAAGGAGTGGTTCTGCAGGTGGTGACCACAGACCACTTCGCAGTCCCTCTGTGTTCTGGCTGATGTTTGGGTGACCTTTGAATGCTGGCAGTGCTGTCACTCTAGTGGCAGCATGAGGCGGAGTCTGCAACCCACACAAGTGGCTCAGGTAGTGCAGCTCATCCAGGATGGCACATCAATGCGAGCTGTGGCAAGAAGGTTTGCTGTGTCTGTCAGTGTGGTGTCCAGAGCATGGAGGCGCTACCAGGAGACAGGCCAGTACACCAGGAGACGTGGAGGAGGCCGTAGGAGGGCAACAACCCAGCATCAGGACCGCTACCTCCGCCTTTGTGCCAGGAGGAACAGGAGGAGCACTGCCAGAGCCCTGCCAAATGACCTCCAGCAGGCCACAAATGTGCATGTGTCTGCTCAAACGGTCAGAAACAGACTCCATGAGGGTGGTGTGAGGGCCCGACGTCCACAGGTGGGGGTTGTGCTGACAGCCCGACACCGTGCAGGACGTTTGGCATTTGCCAGAGAACACCAAGATTGGCAACCTCGCCACTGGTGCCCTGTGCTCTTCACAGATGAAAGCAGGTTCACACTGAGCACATGTGACAGACGTGACAGAGTCTGGAGACGCCAGGGAGAACGTTCTGCTGCCTGCAACATCCTCCAGCATGACCGGTTTGGCAGTGGGTCAGTAATGGTGTGGGGTGGCATTTCTTTGGGGGGCCGCACAGCCCTCCATGTGCTCACCAGAGGTAGCCTGACTGCCATTAGGTACCGAGATGAGATCCTCAGACCCCTTGTGAGACCATATGCTGGCGCGGTTGGCCCTGGGTTCCTCCTAATGCAAGACGATGCTAGACCTCATGTGGCTGGAGTGTGTCAGCAGTTCCTGCAAGATGAAGGCATTGATGCTATGGACTGGCCCGCCCATTCCCCAGACCTGAATTAAATCCAATTGAGCACATCTGGGACATCACGTCTCGCTCCACCCACCAGCGCCACGTTGCACCACAGACTGTCCAGGAGTTGGCGGATGCTTTAGTCCAGGTCTGGGAGGCGATCCCTCAGGAGACTATCCGCCACCTCATCAGGAGCGTGCCCAGGCGTTGTAGGGAGGTCGTACAGGCACGTGGAGGCCACACACACTACTGAGCCTCGTTTTGACTTGCTTTATGGACATTACATTGAAGTTGGATCAGCCTGTAGTGTGTTTTTCCACTTCAATTTTGAGTATGACACCAAGCCCAGACCTCCATGGGTTAATAAACGTGATTTCCATGGATGATTGTTGTGTGATTTTGTTGTCAGCACATTCAACTATGTCAGGAACAAAGTATTTAATAGGAATATTTCGTTCACTCAGATCTTGGATGTGTTGTGTAAGTGTTCCCTTTATTGTTTTGAGCAGCTTATTTAGTGGGCCACTGTGAGGTGCAGGGAACTAAAGTAGAGGGGCCCTTGGCCTGATCGAACAAGGCTCATCTTCTGTTCTTATGAGCATGTGTTTGTTATTGTTGTTTCTCAACTTAGAGAATATGTGCACATTTTTTTCCCTAACACTAACAGAAGTCCTGCTGGAATTCAATGGGAGCTGAATCAGAGAAGTTTCTTGGAACAATTACAGAATCCTGGAACGGTTGCAGAACAGGACATGTCTTTCTTCTGATCACCAGATGCCTCCACCTTTTGTGGTTAGGAAGGTGGCTATGAACGTGAGGGGCTTTTCTTTGTTCATTCCCCCCAAAATGACCTCTCCCATAGACCGTGCTTGCCTACTGCTTTCTTTCTTTATGCTCCAAGCAGGAGCAGTCTGAGTGGATTCGGCTACGTTCCACATCAGTGGGGTTAACCCTTTCCAAACTGGAGCAATGCTGGTGTGCGGCCCAGAGGCAGATCTAAGGGATGGCAAAGCTCTAAGTCTTGCAAGAAGCCTTACCTTGCAGTGGAAATCACTCCTCTCCTGCACCGTTTTAGCCAATCCTCACAGGGAACAGCAACATCTTGGCGTTGCTTACTGGCTACAGCAGCAAGGGAGAGGAGGGATTTACATGACAGGGTAAGGCTTCTTGCAACACTTAGAGCTTTGCCCTCCCTGTAGATCCGCCTCTGGTGCGGCCACGTGGTTGATGTTCCCCATATGCTTTGAGGCTCCTGAAGTTAGGTCTGCCTATACAGAAAAATGAAATGTCAGCACGCTGAGGTGCTAGAAAGGACTGCACCACTTTAGTGCCTGGGGTGGGGGGGGGAGAGATGCTATTTTTGAATGCTACACCATGGAAACCGAAAGACACCTTCCTGAAAACCGAAAGCTAGCACATAAAGGACATTGGTTCTAATCTAGCCGATTCTTTGTTTGCTGTGCTTTATTTTCTGTTTTGAATGCACTTTAAGGAGAGAAGAGCATTGAAATGCATTCCCTGGCCTGCAGTCAGAAGTGGGGCAGGCCATTCTACCACCCCAGTGTCCTTATGTCAGGGCCACATATGCAGGAGAATGAGGCAACATGAATGGAACCACTGCAGGGAGATTTCACACTTTCAAAATGCTCTTCTACATGAATACGTCCTTGTACATAAACCACCAGCATGACAGGCCGTATGCTTTTTTGCCTAGTTTTCTGCTTGCAAGGAGCTTATTCCATGGGGGAGCGTTCAAAATAAGTGTCCCTTGCCTCTGATGTTCTGCCGTGGCATAAGAAGGAGAGTGCTCCCACTGCTCAGGCACCACTGGGGTAATGGCAGATGGGCCTTTTGTGACACCCTCCGGACTCCCAGCTATGATCCACTTCAGAATCTCTCAGTATCCTCCCTCGTTCCCCATGTTTTACAGCTCAAGCCCTCCCTTGAACATTATTGTCGCTACAGACCTTTTATCCAAGGGCTGTTGATCACAGCATTAGGGGGGGGGAAGGAAAAAGAGAAGCTGTCATGTTTGTATTCTCTGACTGCATCATTATTCACAACATTTTGATGTCCATAAAACACATTAAAAACTATTTCCTTGAGCAAGAGAGAGAGAGAGAGAGAGAGAGAGAGAGAGAGAGAGAGAGAGAGTTTCTGCTGTACATATCATTTGTATACTTGAATTGTAAAATGTAAATTGATATATAAGAAAATGGCCCATTAACTTTTTCATGAATGACAATCATACATTTTGTGTGGCGACTGGAGGAGGGTCTCGTATCCAGGCGAGAGAACCTGAAGGATGAATGGTGCGTTCTTTGCAACATCAGATCATATCAGGAGGGCATAAAAGGAAGGGGATGATTTTATTTTCCCGGCTTACATTCTTTATTACAAGGCACAGGAATTTTGCCTCTGCTTCTGAAGGATGCGTAAATGCCCCCCTCTAGATTGCCACTTGCACTCTTAATGCTTCTACTGCGTTCATGCGTGGGGGTGGGGGCAGGGCTGCTTCAGAACCTGGAAAATTGGGATTCTGGCCTATAGGGCTCCCTTCTACTAAGTCAGCCATTGGTCCATCAAGCTCTAGGTGAGTTGTCCCACAAGGCATACTGTAGATGCCAGTGATTGGAACAGTCGGCATTCAAGGCAGGGGCTGTGTCACTGGTCTTGAACCCTTCTCCCCCCCCCCCAATTTAATCAGCCTGCAGTAGTAACAAACTTTCCAATTGTACTATATATTTGTACTATATGCCCAGGAAGATCCAGCAGCCTAGTCCAGTGTTGCCCAAACTATTGATCGTGGCCCACCAGTGGGTCTCCAATCGGTTTTCGGTGGGTCGCAGAAAGTTTTTGATACATTTTGCAAACATCCTTATCTGGTTTGCAGAAGAAAATTGTTAGCTGGAATGCTGACCTGTGGCTTGAGGTAGTTGTCATACCCCCAAATTAAAATGTCACATTTTCTGGTTTTCTGTAGTAATTGGTGTGCCGTAGATGATGTGTGAACTCTGTTCTAGCCTTTTGTGGCTGTTAGGGATCCAAGGGATCTGTTAGGGTTTGGGATCCAAGGCCTCATCCCCAGGCCGTGTGACCCCAGGCCGTGTGACCCAGGGCTGTGCAACTTCCTCAGGCCTGTGCCCAGTGGTGTCATCTACAAACAAGGAACGGGAACGCTGGGCGGGACTTGGGCGGGACTTCCGCGTGATTGGCAGCCCGCCTGTTTCGTTCCGCGGCTGCCCTGGCCTCGGGGGGGGGGGGAGCTGCCCGCGGTTTGCGCGCCCCACCGCTGCTCGCCCAGGCTCCAGCGTGCCCCCCACCCATCTCCCTCGGCGAGCAGGCACCCCCCCAAGGCCAGAGCAGCCGCGGAACGGGATGGGCGGGCAGCCAATCACGCGTAAGTCCTGCGTAAGTCCCGCCCAGCGTTCCCGTTCCTTGTTTGTAGATGACACCACTGCCTGTGCCCCTTATTTCATGGGTGTAGAAGAACCCATAGAGGAGGCTGAAGCCTCCCACGAATGCGCCCTTGTGCCAGGGAGGCTCCTGGTGCCTCCTGAGCTGCGCTGGATACAGCGCAAGCCCACCAGCCTGCCTGCTCCAGCACAGTTTAGGATTGGGCTGTCAGGATCATCCAGTGATATTGATGAGGAGCCGATTCAGGGCGAACAAAATAAAATACTTGTATGAATGAGTATTAATTTATGGCATACGTGACCACACAATGGGTGTACTTGCCATGGCCTTAGAAGGCTTTAAAAGGATTATTCAAATTCATGGATGGCAAGATATCTGGCAATGGTCATTAGCTTGGACAGCTCAGTGGAACCTCTGCAGAGCTTCATCTCTAACAGATGGATGCAGAGGCCATCTCTAACAGAGTCCTGCTTGTTCAGGGCCCACAGTGGTGGAAGGCTGTTGCCTTTATGTGCTCTGCTTGATGGCTTCTCAGATACAGTTAGTGCTCCTTATATGCGAATTCACTGTCTGTGAATTTGCTTATCTGTGTGGGGCAGAATTGCCATCTACCTCTTGTTATCCGTGACTTTGTTATCCACTTACATTGTGCCGATGCACTTGGGATGGGGGGGGGGTCAATGAAGCTAAGAGCAGGCAGATGGGAAGAGAGAGGTTGCGGGAGGAGGAGGACAATAAATAGTGGCACCAGTGCCATGCAAGAGTGAGAGGAAGAGACCACTATACAGTAATGGGGGGGGGGGCGTAATCGCAGCCAGCCAATTTTACACCTAGTTTTTTTTTAGAAAGTTGTGTGGATTGGGTCAATTTTCTGCATCAAATGGGCATTGTATTGGCCCATTGTGCCTGCTTCCAGACTTTCCCCACCCCTTGGGTACCATCTCTGGACTAAGGTTGAACCTTTGCAACCCTGGTGCTTATGAGAGGCTGATGATAAGAGGTCTCTGGAAGGATACCAGAGGGCTGCTCTGGGGCTGGGGCAGGGAAGGAATCAAGAGACAGGTGGAGGACAGGTGAAGCACCCCTCTCCTCAGTGCTGAACTCTGAGGCATTGTTGGGCCAGCAACCTTCAACAAGTCAATGGGTCAGACGTTGTCAACAGGGAGGAGGAAGCATCAGATGTTGGAGGTAGTGATGAGCCCTCACTATAAACCAGCCCCATAGACTTAAGATTCAGGGCGCAATCCTAACCAATTTTCCAGCACTGACCTAGCTGTGCCAATGGGGCATGTGCTGCATCCTGCAGTGGCGCAGTAGTCACAGAGGCCTCCTCAAGGTAAGGGAATGTTTGTTCTCTCACTTCGGAGCTTGTTCTGCCAAATTCCCTGCCAGGCCACCCCAAGGACCCTAATGCCCACACTAGGCTAACTAGTTTCCCCACAGAGCGGCCTCAGAGATAGGCAAGAGGGAGGGGGTTCAGTCACCCACTGGGCCTCCTCTCTTCCAGCAACTTTGCTTGGGATCACCGGCTGGCCAGCCTCCTCCAGACTGCCCTCATCACTGGCTTAGCTCCAGATACCCTAAGTCTAGCACCAACAAACCCCACCACCAAACAATAAGTCAGCTCACCCAAGCCATAACTGCCTCCTCCACTTGGTGGCTCCAGGGGCGTGGCAGCCATACAACAATTCCCAATTATCTCCCACAGTTACTCCCCACAATAACCTTACCTTATCCAGTCCAGCAATCCGTCCGTTCTTCAGGCAGGCAGTCCAGCCAGCACTCCATCAGAGTCCCAATCCATCCATCCAGCACCTACCTTGTGCCTTCCTCCAGCACCTATCCCCGTCCTCCCATCCAGCACCTTCCCAGGTCCTTTACTCCAGCTCCTGCCTCCCACTTTATACTGAGGCCAACCAATCGGTGTCCGTTGCTAGGCAGGCTCTAGCATCAGCCACGCCCATCTGCACCTGTGCTGGCCTCCCTTCATTGCCAAGGTCCTCATCAGCCTACAGCTGTGCTCCTGAGGCTTGCAGACCTTGGGGGCTAACCCTATAATCCCTGGCTAATCTGGGACAAGGGGCCGTTGCTGATACCATTCCCTATCTCCTCGGGGTATCTTCTGCCTTTTCGAATACAGAGCTGCATTCCCCTTAGCTTGGTGCTGGAAAGTTGGTTATATTAGGAAGGCATCCTCAGATTCATAAAGTCCATAGAGAGATATGGTGAAGAGGGTCCCTTGGATCCTAACCCCATTTTTTCCCAGAGGCTCAATGATTCAGTATCCACTAGTTGGATATCCACTTGGTTTTCCTGGAACCTAACCCTAGCAGATAACAAGAACAGACTGTACATTTGACGGGGCACTGTGGAAAGCCAGGTGGGAGAGATGTCTAGTCTCACCCAGCAGGGCTTCCCTTCAGGTTCCTGAAAGGCTCCATGAGTGTCCTCGTTCTTCCAATGCAAATGTCTTTCAAAATCATATGCAAATTGAAATATAACTGTTTCTTGTGGGATGTAATAGGCACGTGCCAGTCTCAGTCCTTTGGATTTATGTGCATCACTTCAATTTGGGAACACAGTCAGTTCCTTAATATATAATTGAATACAGCCCATTGTGCCTTTTGAGGTACTAACAGCCGTCCTACCCATCCTTTTCCTAGGAATTAACTCATCCCTGTTCGCCAGATGAAGAACTGTCAGATGGCTGTAGAGCCTTCCATTTGATTAAAACTGAGATTAATAATTTGCCTATAACTGATACATCATGCACCGAGAGATAGAAGAGCATCTGATATGCAGCGCATGAGAAATAAATAAAAAAAAACCTGCCTTCAGTAAATTGCATAGAAAAATTACACAGTACATTTAAATTACCATTTGCTTAGCAACATGCCCTTGCCGACATTCCACTGGGGCTATAAAATGATCGATTTACTTTAATTTTCTACTGAATCCCAGGGAAAAAAAAATATACACACACGCGCACACACACATACTCACATGGCTATCAGTAACCTATCCCTTCATCATGACATGCTGATTCACTCTGTGTATTAAATTTGCTGGCAAGGAGCAAGGCGTTAACAAAAAAAGTAACAGATAATGTGAACATTTCATGCATAATCTGTAATATGAGATATGTATTAATAGGGAAATTATGATGCATTCAATTATTCTGAAATGCCTTCCAGAGATGTTTTGATTTGACTGCACACTGATAGCAGAAGCACAGCAGGGAACATCTAGAGTGATGAATAACCTAATCTGGTAATCTTAAAATGGGCACTATTCACAGTTAGCCTGAGAACAGACCGAGGTGGAAGCGACTCTGCTTTGCAGATACAGCAGCATTCATTTTATATTTTATTTTGGAAGGAAAGGACCCTCCAGTCTCTTCACAACATGCATGCTGCTAACTAAGAATACGGCGACCCCTCTGATAATTGACAAGTTGCGATTCTTATCTAAAAAGGGAAGACTGCTTTGTCCGTTTTGCACCGAAATCATTTCCAGACATTCCTCCATTATGATGAGCTTCAGAGGCTGCTCTCCTCCCACCATACAGCCCTGTTGGATTAGGCCAAAGGTCCATCTAGATCAGCTTCCTCTATCTCACTGTGGCTCACCAGATGCCGCAGGGAGCCCACGAGACAACAAGATACTTGTATCCTGTTGCCGCTCCCAGGCACCTGGCATTCACAGAGAGGTTACCTCTATAATCCAGAGATTGCACACAGGCATCATGGCTTGTACAACGTGCGTTCTACTACTGTGCGATCATCCCATGCCACAGGCAGTGGCATGCCTAGTTGTTACTAAAGGAATAAGGCTGTTTCCGGGTTGTTGCACTTCAGAATGAAGCTGGCAGCTCATACGTCCGTCCCAGGTAGGATCACCTGACAAACATCTTCTTTGTTGGTTGCAGGTTGCTTATAGCTCTTGGGCAAAACTCCACGTGGCACCCCCTGCCCACTTCCGGATGATGCTTTGGGCTCGACAACAACAGAAAGGATTAAGGGTTCAAAGCTGGGTCCAGACAAATAGGCCACCTGGTATGTACGGCCCCTAACCAGTACACTGATGCCAACCCCGGACACCACGCAGATCTTTTCCCACACAAGCCTGCCTGGGAATTAACATAATCCTCACAGTTTCTTTTCTGAACCTCCCCTCCCCACCATCAGAAGTTACACCAGTAGTTGATTGGAGATGGTGTGTGCGCAAACTCTGGAATTCCCTTCCCAGCAAGGCTCACCAAGCATCAGTCTATCATTTTTGCACCAAACTGATTGCCACATCTTTTTAAATAAATTTATGTCTGCATTTTTGTCAGTTTTACTTTGTTTTTTATTGTTATTGATATTTTAAACAAGTTTATTCAATAGAATAATAAGAAAACTGTATATATACTTCAAAAGCCTTTCTGGCATAAGAATGGTGGATAATTGCCAAATAAATCAGTAAAAGTTGGAAGGCATTTCCTAAAAAAAAAATCCCTGCACCTAGAAAGCTGTACTCTTCTCCATGATAGACTAGTTTTCTACATAGAGGGAATTTTTTTTTCCTATGGAGGAAAATTCATTCTTATCAGGTCCCATTTCAAGTCTGCAGTAGTACAGGCTTGTATGTAGATCATGTACATAAAGCCATACATAAAGTTGGTATGGCCCAGACACATGTTGACCACTGCAGTGAGAATGAAGGTCAAACTAGATGAGATACTGAAATGCAATTTTTAAAAATGAAATTTGTAGCTGCGGAAAATCAGAGTGAGGGGAAAAAGGGAGAGTTAAGTCCTTCCGTATCATCTTTTGATGAAAATGTCCCCTCCAACCCTTCTTTTCACCCTACATAAGAACATAAGAAGAGCCTTGCTGGATCAGGCCAAAGGCCCATCTAGTCTAGCTTCCTGTATCTCACAGCGGCCCACCAGGTGCCCCAGGAAGGCATGAGACTACAAGATGCTTGCATCCTGTTGCCACTCCCTTGCACCCGGTACCAGTAGCCCACCACCTTTGTAAGGAGGTTGCACAATCCATCATTGCCTATAACCCACAATGGACCTTTCCTCCAGAAATCTGTCCAATCCCCTCTTGAAGGCATCAAGACCAGATGCCATCACCACCTCCTGTGGCAAGGAGTTCCACAGATTAACTACCCGCTGGGTAAAAAAGTACTTCCTTTTATCTGTTTTAACTTTCCCAACCCTCAGCTTTAGTTGATGCCCCCTGGTTCTGGTGTTATGAGAGAGGGAAAAGAACATCCCTCTATCGACTTTATCCCTTCCATGCATAATTTTGTATGTCTCAATCATGTCCCCCCTCAGGCGCCTTTTTTCTAGACTGAAGAGCCCCAAACGCTGCAATCTTTCTTCATAAGGGGGGTGCCCCAGCCCCGTAATCATTTTTGTCGCTCTCTTCTGCACCTTTTCCAACTCCACTATGTCCTTTTTAAGATGCGGCGACCAGAACTGGACACAATATTCCAGGTGTGGCCTTACCATCGATTTGTACAATGGCATGATAATATTGGCTGTTTTCTTCTCAACCCCTTTTTTAATTACCCCAAGCATGGAATTGGCCTTCTTAATTGCTGCCGCACACTGGGTCGACACCCTAGGAAGGAAACTGTTATTTGTCCCATACATCAGTTCCAAAAAGACCCCATCCACCCCTACAGCTGCAGTTTTTGTTTTAAATAGGTCTAAGAGCACAATCCTAACCTGGAGTGAGGCCAGCACAATTAGGCTAGCGATGTTTGGCTGGCACAAGGGCCACCGTGAAGTGTGTTTGGATCACTCTTGGAGTCAGGGAGCACATGTCTGTGCTGGCCTCTCTGACTCTTGAGGGCACAATCCTAAACTGAGTTAGGCTGGCATAAACTAAGCCAGCAAAGTTTGGCCAGCACAAGGGACACCGTCAAGTATGTTTGGACCACTCTCAGAGTCAGAAAGGCCAGCACACAGACGTGAGCCATCCTCCCTGACTCTGAGAGTAGTCCAAAAACACTGTGTCCCTTGTGCTGGCCAAACTTTGCTGGCTTAGTTTATGCCGGCCCAACTCCAGTTTAGGATTGTTCTCCGAGAGTGGTCCAAACATACTTTAAAAAGTCCCTTGTGCCAGCCAAACTTTGTTGGTCTAACAATGCAGGCCAACTCCAGGTTAGGATTACATTCTCAGTGCAGGGTGGTTCAATAAAATGTACACCATTTTTAATGAACTCTGACTCAAACATACTTCATTGTAGAAAACCTGCAACACAAAAGCATCAAAGGGAAGTACCTGACAATATGTATGCAATCGTCCTAGCACACACGTTGGTGGATGTCTACAGATCCCTTCGTCAATTATGTCAGCAGTGAATGGATGCCAGTGGGAAACAGTTTGAATGCTCATCAAATTCATTTACTAATAAATTAACTGAGTCAAGCAACCTTGCTTCTGAGTACACCATAAGCGGTATACATGTGAATTTCTATGTTGTAGTATACAGTATGTGTGGATTATAGCGTAATGCATTTGACACTTATAAATAGGGGTGTTTTTGTTGTTGAAAACCGCCAACATTTCCTTTTGACAGTTAAAAATATCTGGAAAAAAAATACAAAACACTGTTTTAAGATACTTTCCAGAAATTGAAACAGACTACTTTTCCAATTAGAAATAATACTATGGCTGCATCTGCTGACACTATATCACCCATATCATCTACCTAGTACATGTTTAAAGCATTTAATAAAAATGAGAACTGGGAATGAGAATCTAGA
This sequence comes from Lerista edwardsae, assembly GCA_029204185.1. Lineage (NCBI taxonomy): Eukaryota > Metazoa > Chordata > Lepidosauria > Squamata > Scincidae > Lerista > Lerista edwardsae. Next base: position 31,662,895 of record JAJKFI010000008.1, read on the forward strand.
ATAAAAACAAAGAACACTGCAATTTGCTATTTTAATCAAGACATTTTGGAAAGTGTATCACCAAAAACACACACCCCAACTTAAGAAGTTTGTGTACATTTTCTGTGCATACCAAGATTAACACATTTTTTTACATATTGCACTGAGTACATGATGGGAGGTAAGGTGTTCATGACCACACTCCTCCACCAATTTGTGCGGCCGCAACCTCAACACTGCTCATTCACATGCACAGGTGTCTTACATGTGTCATGCATACACAAATAATTGAAGTTGGGGAAATTAGCAAGCAAGAGGTCAAATTCAGCAGTGTGACAATTTTGGGATCCTTGACGTGGATGAGCGGTGCGAACAACCTCAAAGTGCCTCAAATTAGGCTAACAGTAACCATGCGATAGAGCTTTTTCAAAGGAAATAGAGTTTATTAAGAAATATAGGTAACAAATAAAAGGCACGTTTAATTCCAGGTACTTGGGTTTAGAAGGTCAGTTATAGAGCTATAAATGAACTTGCAAACAGTATTCGGACAGCAGAAATTAGTTGGGGGGAGAGAGAGAGAGAGAGCTGAGATGAGAATTCAGAGAGAAAATGGGGGGAAGAGATACTACCTATCCTATTCAGCTGGCCAGGGATGCAAGGTCCTTGTAGGCAGCACAGGCAGTTCCAGGATTCAGAAGCTGGAGCAAAAGCAGTTCTTGGCAGGGCCCAAGATGGAGGAGGCTTCCTGACTGGGACAAAAGCCTCCAAAAATGCAGCAGGGACACCCCATCTAGCTTCTGAAGTGAATGACCTGCACCTTCCTTCTCTTCTTCCTTTTCTCCAAAAATTCTGCTTCCAGAACAGGGGAAGATATACCCATTTGTCTAAAGGAAACAACACATTTCTAGCTCCTTCTTTCGTGATGTGCCAGGAACTTCCTGATTGGATTGGATTGATTGGGCTCCTGATTGCTCACCTATCAAAAATGTTCCTGCTGGACAAACGTAGTAGGGTGTGTGCTGCTTCAGATGCAGGGTGGGAGGCTTCTTAGCAGAGTCGAAAAAGAATTGCTCAAGTGAGCCTCATAGGAACTTGATTTAATATTTCAGGTAGGACTCGCCCTTGCACACTCCTTTTGTCAGAGACCCTGACAAAGGGTTTTGCATTTCAAGACCCTGAGGGGAAAGGAGACTTACAGATGTCCCTTGCACCAATTCTTAATAGCTCTGAAATTAACCTTATCTCCTAAGGGTCACCTGTGTGACCTCACTTCTTTGCAAGGCAGCAGCCTGTTTAACTCTCAGAATGAAATCCAAAATGGAATCAGGTCTGTACACGTGTTTGGGAAAGAGAGGGTGTCTACAACAAAGGGCAGGATCCGGTGTATCAACTCTGCTTCCAAGTCTACACCATCATACAAGACATTGTGCGTGGTATTCCTTCCACATGGTGGGAATCCATGAAATAGTTGGGTTCTATGTAAGACCACTTTGGCTTAAGACTTTTGTAAGTTATTTTGTAAGTTAGTTAAGCATTTTGTAAGTTATTTTAGAGTAGGCATGTCAAGCATCAGTACTTGGGGCCATATCTAAGGGTTCCCCTTGGAGCTAGAGTGCTCCTACCACATCACACAAATTATTGAACCATCTTGGAGCTAGAAGATTTAGCCGAGAGGGTTAATGCCTCCATTTGCCTGAAGATAAGAGCTGAAGATCTGAAGGTCGCAAGCTCGGGACTACGGAAGTCTCTGTGAGTGGCAGACCTTGCAAACTGCGGCTGATTAAAAGCTAAGTTCCAGCTGCCTCATGGGAGGAGGAGTGTGCTGGTCAGCTGTGTCTCTGGTGGGAGCAGGGAAGCCTCTTATCAGCCAGCAGAAGACAGATGGGCGGCTAAGAAAGAAGACTAAATCCAGAAAGAAAGATCTGTTGTTTTTGAAAGATAGAAAGTTTCTGTATAATTGTAAAAACCTTCGGGTTTGTGAATAAAGTCTGCCTATGTAAACCGCCTTGAGAGTAATTAGTGATCTTAAGAAGCGGTATATAAATATGAGCATTATTATTATTATTATTATTATTATTATTATTATTATTATTATTATTATTATTATTATCATCATCATCATCATCATCATCATCAACAATGATCATCATTGTCAACAATGGAGTTGACAACCATCATAAACTGCAAGAGGTGACTCACTCATAAACTACAAGAGGTTGCAGGTGTCATGTTTTCACTCGTTTACCACAAGAATGAGCTCTAGGAAGCACCGGCAAGGGAAGGAGCTTTTGCTGGGAGTGGTATCAGACAGGATCTCCAGTCTGAGAATAAGGACTGTAGTTATTTGTTGATGAATGTAATGATGTAATTGACATTTTGGTGGAAGATTATGAATGTGCCCCAAGCATCAGATTTGGCCTTTCATCTGATTTCCATCTGTCACCTTCTGTTGTACAATGCTCAAATCATTTCACAGCCTTCAACCACAATCCCAACAGGTATGTATGTATGTATGTATGTATGTATGTATGTATGTATGTATGTA
>JAJKFI010000008.1:31674718-31684901 GCA_029204185.1 Lerista edwardsae
CTACTACTACTACTACTACTACTACTACTACTACTACTACTACTACTCTGGCAAAGAAAGGCAAAAATTGTGCCACTTTGTAATGGGTGCTTTAGATGCCATAACAAAAAAACTTGGAAAAAACCCTGCACACCTTAGGTGTAAATCGAAATACCATATATATGCTGCAAAAAGCAGCTCTTCTTGAAACTGCGCACATGTTACGCAAATTCCTCCCAATATCCGAGGTCCTTGAGAAGGACTTGATATTTAGAAAATGCCAGCCACCTTCAATTAGGCTGTGACGAACGAAAATAAGAATGACAATGATGTGAATACTTATTACATACCCCAGCTTTCCATCATTAAAATAAAACCCAAGACGGCTTACCATAAAACCAATTAAAACAACCACCGAAGAGTTAGTAAAATCCATTTGAAACGACTCGTTAAAGGCGAGGCAAGTGCAGGAGCCGTCGCGCAAAGCAGCATCCTTGAGAACGCATTGAAGCAAAAAATGGTTGAACAGGGTGGCAGGCTGTTTAGCCCAAGGACGGAGCAAGCCGGTCTTCCCCAGGGAGGACATCCCCGTGTCAGAGTGTGGCCAGGCAGGTGGCCCTCTCTTGCACCCCAGTCAAATGCACAGTTTCCAGTGGGAGGAAATTTGGCAGAAGGCCACTGTGATGTGTCTGACAAAAACAGTGTCAAAGTTTCTGTCCAACTTCGCCGGAGTTTCCATTTCACTTTTAGGAGTGGAACTCAGGGTAGGACCTGACTGGTGGCTTCCTTCCCCCCCCCCAAAAAAACACCTAGAGAAAGCCATCAGCCTGCCTAGATGTTTTAACAAGCCTAAACTACTTAGTTACTATTATATTGGGTTGGCAGAGCCGGCAATGGAAGAGGGATAGACAATTTGTTTTCCTCGAGACAGAGCTGCAGAACCTGAGGTTTCAGCAATTGTGCTCCAAACACAAAAAAGTGTTTCAACCCTGCGCTCCAAATCTCATGGCACGTCTGTGGACCTTTTGTGGCACACCATTGTGCTTTAGCACCCCAGTTGAAAATTGTTGATCTAACTTGTCTGTCTATCCACATATGCTCCAGAATGCCTTAGATTTTGCTTGTTTGTTCCACCTTTCGGCCTGAGTGCTTAATACTGAATGACAATTAGTAATTGCTTTCTAGTGTTCTTTGAATATCAAGCCACTTTGCACGAGTACTCTCAAATACACATTTGGGGCCCACAGGACAGTCCTGAGCAAGGCCGGCTCCAGGAGTGGCAGGCCCCAATGTGGGGCATTCCTGTATTGGAAATTCCTATTGGAAATTTCTTATTGGTGATGGGGGAAAGCAGAGTAGGGTAAGCAGCGGATTCCTCCTTAGGACATCACCTCACGGGAACCTCCCTCACCCAGGCTGACTGCTATTAACAAAAGACACACGAGGCAGAGGCTTGGTAAAGATGCAAAAAGAAAGGTTTACTCACATTTCCATCCAATGCATATCTACGTCTGATTAGAATCAGAGGTACAAGTAACACTTAGAAGGCAACGCCCTATAGCTGCATTGCCGTGCATGGAGGTGTGCTTAAGATGGCGGGGGCGTCAGAGCCCCTTGGTATGCACATCTTATCAGCTTGGTGGCCAGAGGACAAAAGGGATGTGCTCCAGTGATGTCATCTGGTAATGAAGTACGGGAACTCTTGGTGGGACTTACGCGTGATTGGCTGCCCGTCTGTTCCGTTCCGCGGCTGCCCTGGCCTTGGGGGGGGCTGCCCCCGGTTGGCGCGCCCCACCGCTGCTCGCCCAGGCGCCCAGCGCATCCCCCACCCATCCCCCCTGGCGAGCAGGCGCCCCACCAAGGCCAGGGCAGCCGCGGAATGGAACGGAACGGATGGGCAGCCAATCACACCCGCCCAGTCCCGCCCATCCCCGCCCAGCGTTCCCGTTCTTCATTACCAGATGACATCACTGATGTGCTCAGAGGAGAAGGGAAGGAAATAAGTTCAAGGCCACACCCTCACAGGAACCACAGAGAGGATTGGTAGGAAGGGTCTAGGTCACCGGACATCACATTTTCCCCTTTTGGACATTAGACTGCCCCCTCTAGACAGGAAACGGAGTTGTGCCAATTCCAACACCCCCACCCTCCCCTACTCACCAAGAAAAGTGTTTGTGGTGCCACACATGACACCTGGAAATAGTTGGTGTTGACATGATGACGTGACCGCCAACTGCTTCCAAGAGACCTGTTTTGGGCCATTTGGAGGCAGGGGCAGGTGGGAGGGCCCAAGGTAAAGCAGCTCTGCTAGCCCCACAGACTTACAGTCCATAGAGATCCTGGCAGCAGCAGCAGGTGATCTGCTCACTGTGCTGGTGCAGCCCCCCCCCGCGCCCCCCCCCAGAGCCCAATGTGGTGACATTGGTCACATTGGCTTAAGGCCGGCCCTGGCCCTGAGCCCAAACTGGTTTGTGGGGCCAGCCCTCTTTCTGGAGTTAGAATTCCACCGCATCGTGCCTTTCAAGCCAGCCAACTACAGACCTGCCTGTCAGCTACAAGGGGAATGCTGCTGTAAGCTATCAGCGCTTCGATGGCTGACTTCTTAAATTGAAGGGTCAACAAATCGGGAGTGCTGTTTTTGAAGCAGGCAAATATATCCGTGACAAAAGCAGAGGCATTTCCAGCCACCGTCGCTGATGGGTACAGTAACTGTAAACATCATGTGCATTAGAGGCAGCCCCAGGCAAAGAGGTTCAGTCTCTAGGACTAAAACCTGAAGGTCAGCAAGGGAGGCAGCATGCAGATGTCCCTGGGGAGGTGGTTTTGCAACAGGGGTGCCACAATGTCTTTCATTTCCCTCCACCTAACCACTAAGGCATCTGGAGTAGGGCTTCTAGAGTCAAACTCACAGAACTGACAAGTTCCTATAAGAACAAGTTCCTTATCAGCCTTTCAGATTTTGCCTCTGTGGTTGTGGCTGTCCTGGGCTCCTCTTCAGCAGGGTCTGTGGCATGTCAGACTAGTCAAACATGTTGTTTAAATGAGACAAAAATGTTCGATGCCCACGAATGAATTGCAGATGCTAATTCCACTCCTTTGCCCTTCCCTCCCTATGTTCTTTGCTGCTGAATGTATTCATGAGGCTCAGGCTGAACACATCTTCACTCTCCTTCTCTTTTTTATCTAGTTACTGTCCTTTGCCAGTAAGACGCAGCTGTCATAATAAAGTGCTGTAACTTCTGTGCAAAAGCACAGTAGCTCTCAGGTAGGCTTGGAATGGGAGAGAGGTTGACTCAGATACACAGAGTGACAAGCATCCTGTAGTTAACGGATAAAAAATAAATGCATGCCAGGAGTTTAAGCCTGACAGTTCGGCTCAGTTTGGAAATAAAATCAAACCATGGTTCACTGTTAAATGAACGAGGCTTCAGTTCATCCGCTATTATCACCTCTCCCTCCTCCTCTCATGTTCTCCCATATATCTTTTTTTTATTCTTCACAATTTGCCATTACATCCATGTTTGTGCAAGCCATAGTTTTCCAGCACACCAGGTGGGAAACTGTGGTTTGAACAAAGCTTCTGATTCTAGCTTGCAAGCAAACTATGATTTGCCCGGAGCCTTCTTCATATAATACACAACTATGGCACCACATGTTTTTCAGATACAATAAGAGTAAAAAGAAAACAGGCACTGCCACAATTCAGTTGACATCATTTGACATCAGAAACCATTTCTGAAATTGTTCCAAGGAAAATATATGGTTAATAAGTGCGCTGAACATTTCAAAGCCATCAAGAACATCCTAATTGTTAATTGGGCAATGTCTGCTTGCCAGCTTTCCCTGCCTCAATGTTTTTGTTAGTTTGCTCATACTGTACATGTCGTGTCTCATACACATAAGAGCTGTGGTGTGACTGACTGAGAAGGTATTTATTTGTGCATTTTTCCGAGCAATGGCCATCAATGCTGTTGTGAAAAAAAAATGCCTTCAGGAAGGGGTTGCATTTTTCACATGCAAAAATCATATAAAATGGGTCCAGTTGTAAAGCAGAGCTAGCCATTTATTCTTTTAATCAGGAATCACGCTCAGAAGTGTATCGCTTGAGGGCATCTCATAAGAAATATGCCCACTTGGGGGAAAAGGACATTTCCAGCAAATAGTCTTCAACTCCTGTGCAGGTTCAAATAGATCAAAGTGGAACTGAGCACCACCTAATGTGGATGGTCTGCAAACTGCCAGAACATCTGACAAGGAAAAAAAAGGAGTACTCACCATGACTTTGAAACGTGGCTTCTTCTTACCCAGGGGTATGGTATGCAACAGTTAGCAATGGCAGCGGTACAGAACAAAGTGCAAGAAGTGGTGTAGTGCATAAGAAAGAAATCCAAAGCCACAGAAGCGCAAGTCCTCTTACAGCCCCAGGGGTGGATCTATTTGAAAGGGCGCCCATGGCGCCCAATAAAAATGCGCCCCTAGGGGCACGCAACGTCATGACGTCACATCGTGACATCATGACATAGCGCCCCGCCCCTTCTAAGAGGCGCGTTCTGTTCGCTGCCATTGGCCTTAAAGGGCCGGCGGCAGCGAACAGAACGCGGTGCCCCAGCCACGTTCTGTTCGCTCCTGCCGGCTCTTTAAGGCCGGCACGAGCGAACAGAAAGAACAGGGGGCGCGCGGCGGAGTGCAATGTTGTGGGGGCGGGGCCCAGGGCATTCTTCCCCCCTGAAGAATGGCACCCATGGCTCATGCCATGGGCTGCCACAGGTTATTTTCGCCTCTGTACAGCCCAATCTTACATTGGACTCTTCAGTCTAGAAAAAAGGCACTCGAGGGTGGGGTATGACTGACAACTACAGTCAGTTATGCACGGGGTGGATAGAGTGGATAGAGGGATGTTCTTTTCCCTCTCTCACAACACCAGGACCAGGGGACATCCACTTAAATTGAGTATTGGAAGAGTGAGAAGAGATGAAAGAAAATACTTTTTTAGCCAGACGGTAATTGTTCTGTGGAACTCCTTGCCGCAGGAGGTGGTGATGGCATCTGGTCTAGGTGCCTTTAAAAGGGAATTGGACAGATTTCGGGAGGAAAAGTCCATCGTGGGCAATAGGCCATGATGGATGGTGCAACCTCCTTATGTTAGTAGTAGGCTACTCCAGAATACCAGGTGCAAGGGAGTGGCAACAGGATGCAGGCATCTTGTTGTCTCGTGTGCTCCCTGAGGCACCTGGTGGGCCACTGTGAGATACAGGAAGCTGGACTAGATGGGCCTTTGGCCTGATCCAGCAAGGCTCTTATGTTCTTATGTACATTAAGAACATAAGAACATAAGAAGGGCCCATTATGAGTAATGGGTCCCGCTGGTGCTGACTGCTGTAAAGCAGTCAATGTCAAAGGCACGGTGGCAGCTCACTATCAGGCTGCCAGAGGATGGGCAGGAAGGCCAACCGCCCATTGATCAGTAAGATGGTGAGGAAGGCAGGAGGGGTAGGGGGAAGATGGAACGGGTGTGGAGCGCAGCCTCCCTGTTCCCTTTCTCTCCTCAGACTTGCACTAGGGAAACTGAGAGCGGGAGGCTTATGCAATGGAAAAGGGATTTAAATCCCTTTTTACCTACAGAGTCTCCTGATCCACCCCACCCCCACTGGGTACAGCAAGCCCATTTTTAGTGCAGCTGCACCAATCCGAGGGGGGGGGGAGAGATAGTGGCCTATTTGTAAATAGTGAACTATTTGTTCCTCAACTTATTCCTCAACACACAAACTATTCTTCAAGATTTAGAAGATGACTTTTTGATTATCCATTTGAAAATCCATTTTGATGGATTTTGGTTTTTTTTTTTTTTAAATGACCCTATGCACGACAATATTCTGTCTCGGCAGGCAGCCTGTTAGACTTTTGTCCTCCAAGCTGGTTATATTTAGTGACGGGGGGTGCTCAGTGCATTTTCATTTACATAGTTCATGTCATCAAAATATTATTAATATTTCAGCTGAGCTCACCTTCACAGCAGCTTGCGATGTATGCCAGGAGAAACCAAAGGTCTTAATCAATCTCTTTCGATGGAAAGGTTAGGTTCCCACATTCTAAAAATACACCCGTCAGAAGGGGGAAAGGGTTTTTTCTGGAGATACATCATCACCTGAGGTCAGGCAGGTGTTGTCCAGGAAGAGGACATCCTTCCATGCAACTGGTCCTCAGAGAAATTTCTGGCATCTCCAGCTAAGCCTGGAAAGATACCTGTCCAACCCCCAGGTGATCCAGTGCCATTATCCTGAGCTAGATGGGCCAAGGCAGCTTCAGATGAGCCTCAATATGCCTATTGCAAAGGTAGGGCAGAAAATGATGGTCGGATGCTCAGGTCTCCAACTTACAAGTTTCCAGTATAAAAACATAACATAAGCACAAAAGAAGAGCCTAGCTGGATCAGCCCAAAGGCTCACCTAGTCCAGCTTCCTGTATCTCACAGTGGCCCACCAGATGCCTCAGGCAGCACACAGGACATCAAGATGCCTGCATTCTGTTGCTACGCCCTTGCACCTGACATTTTGAAGTAACCTGCTTCTAAAATAAGGAGGTTGCACCACCCATCATGGCCTGTAGTCTGTGGTGGAAGTTTCCTCCAGAAATCTTTCCTTTTAAAAGCATCTAGGTCATATACCATCACCACCTCTGGTGGCAAGGAGTTCCACAGATTAATTAATCAGATTAATTTTATCCGCTGTCACTCTCCCAACACTCCATTTTAGTGGATGTTCCCTGGTTCTGATGTTGTGAAACAAGGAAAAGAGCATCCCTCTGTATCCATCCCATGCATAACTTTGTATATCTCAATCATGTCCCCCCTCAGGCGCCTCTTTTCTAGACTGAAGAGCCCCAAACACTGTTGCATTTCCTTGTAAGGGGGTATAAGGTTGCTGCTGCTGCTGCTGCTGCTGCTGCTGTTGTTGTTGAGTCACTAAGTCATGTCCGACTCTTTGCGACCCCATGGACCACAGCACACCAGACCTCCCTGTCCTCCACTAGCTTCCTGAGTTCACCCAATTTCATGTTCATCGCTTCGGTGACACTATCTAACCATCTCATCCTCTGCTGCCCCCTTCTCCTTTGGCCTTCAATCTTTCCCAGCATGAGGGTCTTTTCTAAAGAGTCCTCTCTTCTCATGAGGTGGCCAAAGTATTGGAGCTTCAGCTTCAGGATTTGTCCTTCCAGGGAGCAATCAGGCTTGACTTCCTGGAGGATTGACCGATTGGATCTCCTTGCAGTCCAGGGCACTCTCAAGAGTCTTCTCCAACACCATAATTCAAAAGCATCTATTCTTCGGCGCTCTGCCTTCCTTATGGTCCAGCTCTCACAGCCATACATGACTACTGGGAAAACCATAGTTTTGACTATGTGAACCTTTGTCTCGGCTTTTTATTGTCTAGGTTCACCATAGTTTTCCTCCCAAGAAGTAAACGTCTTTTAATTTCATGGCTACAGTCACCATCTGCGATGATCTTGGAGCCCAGGAAAATAAACTCTGTCACTGCTTCCCTTTCTTCCCCTTCTATTTGCCAGGAAGTGATGGGAGTGGTTGTCATGATCTTAGTTTTTTTTAAATTGAGCTTCAAGCCAATTTTGGCACTTTCCTCTTTCACCCTCATCAGAAAGTTCTTTAGGTCTTCCTCACTTTCTGCCATTAGAGGGATATCGTTTGCATATCTGAGGTTGTTATTTCTCCCAGCAATCTTGATTCCAGCTTGTGAGTCATCCAGCCCTGCCTTTCTCATGATGTACTCTGCTGTAAGGTTGCTGTACATGGTTTCAAAGTCTGCAAAGGGCTTTTTTCTCTCTTAACCACATGCAAAAGTTCATATTACTCATGTCCTACTACACATACTCTCTCTCTCTTAGCCAGGTACTCATGTCTGACCCCACTATCATCATTTATATTTAAACATACAGTCTCCTTAAGTCCTCAAAGAGGTATACAGCCTTGTAATGAAAGCATAATCACAAGCTCACCAAACCATACTAATTGACTACACTTACATGGCGCTTTGGAGCACATGGGTCCTTGTCTTGTCATCAAGCGCATCTGGGTTTTGCAGCAATTTGGCCAAGCCATTGCTCTTGAGCACATCTGCAGCACAATCCTATGCATGGTTTTTCAGGAGTGGCAATGACTTGCTTCAAAAGCCCACATAGGATGATTTTGTCCTTAATTTGATACCTTTTTTGCCCTTCTGCAATAGCAGAAATACAGTTGGCCTTGGCCAAATAGTCAGCACTGGATTTAACTTTAAAAATCAGAAAATATGTAGCAAACCTAGCATTGTAAGTAGTCCAATCGCTTCACATTCATTATCGCTGTCATTTTTTGCAACCATCCTGTAAGGTAGGCAGTTTTGTTTCCAAATTACAAGTTTTAATTCTATAGTGGAAATTAAAAGTGACACAAAGCTACCACTACTCCAGGCTGTTACTTACAGAATCATGAAAGCCTTGGGTGAATCAGCTTTGTGTGGTGCCAGTCTTCTGAAACCTAGACCAGGGGTCACAAAACTCTGACCTGCGGTCCAGATCCGGCATCCACCCCTCCGGCCGGAGATGCTTCTGAAGACCCTGACAGCAGCATCCAGGGGTCCTTGCAGCCAGCTGCATCTGCGTGGAACTCCAAGCTATGGCCAAAAGAAAAAGGAGAAAAACACACCAAGAAAATTCTTCCTGTTGTGACATCACTTCTGGGGCATCATTTTGCCCTTTGCATCAGGCCACACTTTTATTAGCTACCCCCCCCCAAAAGAACAGTTATTGAGCATTTCAAGCACAGAACTCCCGCTTTGTGTCTAGTTTGGCCTTAATTTATACGCTCTACGATTATGAGTTTTAGCAATTTGCTAATTCTAAATTTAAAGGCTGTGATGCTCTACGTGTGGCATATCTGCCCCTGCACTGCTGAAAACAGAGCTCTGTTGTAACGTGATATTAGTCTTGCAGATATGCAGAAGATGCTTGTCTCCCCATCTTTCTCTTTGCAGGCTCCGCCACAAACTTGCCTGCCTATGTTGAGCGGGGAATTTTTCAAGAGCAAGCTGGCATCATGTGAGTGATGTCTAATGGCAGCTTGGAATGGGTTTCTGAATAGATTAGTAGGTGACGTCATGAAAAAGAGCCAATTTATCACCATAATTTAGTGCAAGATGCAACACGAGGACTTGATGGATGCATTTTATGGTTTTCAGCCAATCATAATAATGGATCTATTGACTAGCATTTTAGGTGCCCTTTACTCACCCTTCACAACTATACATGAACAACATGATGAGAGAATGCTCAGGCTGGGAATAAGCAACAATGTTCCTGCACGAGACTTCAGAATGGTCTCCAAACCGCAGGCGGTCAGCGGAGGTTTGCGGGGCAGGTGGCTGAGATGTCACCTGATATGGAACAAAACGACGGAAAGAGGTCAGCAATACACACTCCTGTAAAAGGGCTGGTGCAGTGTGGTGCTGAAGGGCTGGGAGAGAGACAGAAAGCCCAGGACAAATGGCTTCTCTGCCAGGGCTCTCTGCTGCCAGCTATTCTTCCCTCAGTTTTACCCACAACGTAGGTGTGGTGATAATCTCTGTCGGGCCATTGCCTCGGCGACTACACTGGCTGCCGGTTCCTTTCCGGGCCCAATTCAAAGTGCTAGTTTTGACCTTTAAAGCCCTTTACAGCTCAGGCCCAGGGTATCTGAGGGACCGCCTCCTTCCATATAATCCTACCCGTACTCTGAGGTCATCTGGGGGGGCCCTTTTGACTGTGCCGCCACCAGGAGAGGTGAGAGGGATGGCGGCCAGGAATAGGGCCTTCTCGGCGGTGGCCCCCCAACTTTGGAATACCCTCCCCTTAGAGTTGAGAACTGCTCCCGCTTTGGCGGTATTTCGGCGGGGGCTGAAGACCTTTTTGTTTCAGCAGGCTTTTAGTTGTTGACAGGCTGGCTGGTTTTTGCATCCTCTTTTTACACTCTTGTATATTTTATGATCCATGGGGTTGGCTATTTTACATTTTAATTGTTTTAATTTTGTTTTAACTATTGTTTTTAACTATTATACACAATGATTTTATTGTATTTTAAGTTGCTGTAAGCCGCCTTGGGTGCCTTCGGGCACAAAGGCGGGGTATAAATTATTATTATTATTATTATTATTATTATTATTATTATTATTATTAT
>JAJKFI010000008.1:31690277-31736334 GCA_029204185.1 Lerista edwardsae
GAGAGAGAGAGAGAGAGAGAGAGAGAGAGAGAGAGAGAGAGAGAGAGATGATCCTCTCTGGACAGGGAGTTCTATAAATAGATCCTTCAACAGATTTATGGAGGAAAAATCCCTCTCAGGATGAAAACTACGATGACCAGTTTCCAGAGGTAGCTTCTTTCTGAATACCAGATACAAGGGAGTTGCTACAGGATGCAGGTATCATTTTGTCTTGAGTGTTCCATGGGACCTCTGGTGGGCCTCTGTGTGGACTAGATGGACCCTTGGCCTGATCCAGCAGGTCACTTCCTATGTGGTAGCCAACTGCCACTCCTCATATCATGGCCCAGGTCCTTTTAACACTGCTTCCTCAGAAGATTAATGGGGCACACACAGAGGCAGGTGAATTCAAACACACTTTACGGTGGTCCTTGTGCCAGCCAAACTTTGTTGGCCTAACTGTGCCGGCTAACTCCAGGTTAGGATTGGACCCCCAGTCAGTTTAGGCTTTGACAGGGGTGAGACTGACAGCGCAATCCTATACCCCGCTTAGTGCCGGCACTGCGCTCTTGCGCCGGCCGAACGCTGTCATGAACGTGCCGTAAAACGCGTCCACGGCAGCACCAATGCTTGGGCGCCACCGCAAACGTCGGCAGTGCCGGCTGTGCGCCAGTTGAGCGTCAGCATCACTCGGTCGGCACAGGGCGTCCATGAGGGCGTTCCAGAGGCATTCCGGTGGCATAACTGGGCGGCGCAGTGGGCGGAGACGGTGGTTATGACGCAGGACAGCCATAGTGCCATATCCTAACGCCGGTTCATGGCCATGACGGCCCTTTTTCGGGCTGCTCCGGTGCACGTTCTTCTACGCCTGCTATTTTGCCAGCGCAGATCCGAGCAAGCCCCTAGGGGTGACTGGGGCTTACACGGCTGCAAGGGAAAAACCTCCCCTTGTCCTGCACATTACTGCCGCTGCCTCCGAATGAGCCATTGGATATGGCCCTGCTATGTCAGCCTTACTAGGCCGGCATACAGTAGTATTGTACTCTGAGAGTGAGTGGTTGAACACATGCTTTGCTTGCAGAGGTTTCCAGGTTCAATGCCTGACATCTTCAGTAGAGCTGGGAAACCCCAGTATGAAACTCCAGAGAGCTTCTGCCAGTCAGTGTAGACAATGTGGAACAAATGGGTCAATTGTCTGACTCAGCATAGAAGAACCTCATTGGCAATTCTTTAAAAACCCATTTTGTACCATAGTTTGCGTTTGCCCGAGGAGCGGCGAACATAGTCAACACTTGCGTTTCTCCTCCTTGCAACCGATAGCACCAGAGACTCCATTTTGTGGCTCTGTTTGATCTTGTTTAGTTCAGCCAGCATTTCCCCACCCAGAATAAAGAGCTCACCCCCACGCGACTGTATCCCGCTGGAGATGTGCCAATGGAAGTAATTACGTGATGAAAACTATTTAACGTTGACTAAAATACTCTCCCCAGGTTCTTTCAGACCCTATGTCTTATATCTTGTTGAAGCAATTTTATATCATGCCTTTCAAGTACTGTAATGGCCACTTGCATTGACAGAAGCCTCGTAAAAAAGAAGACCGAGACCTTACTCATGAAGTGCTATTGATTTTTCTTTTCCTTTTTCTCCCCCTCCCCGAGTCCCTTCTAGAGTTGCCAAAGATACAACACTGTTGTGAAGGAGAGACGGTACTTTGGCCTTCAATACCACAGGAGGGTTCCTGTGTAAGCAAGGCGTCAATGAGTTGCTGTGGTAAATAATGTATTTCGGCGATAACTGCCCATATTAGTTTTTGTCAGTTTTATGTGACTCAGCGCTTGCTCTTGCCAAATGCATCCTTTGCATCTTCCAGCAGCTGGCAGAACATAGTTGCAAATCAAAGACAGACCTGTGGCCGATGTGGTTAGTTGCACTACGAAGTTGAAAATACTAGGGATGGCCATACTGGGGGTGGGGGAAGCAACATTACCACATACTTAGAGCGCAATCCTAATGTGGACTTAGGCCAGTACAGTTAGGCCAGCAAAGTTTGGCTGGCACAAGGGCCACTGTAAAGTATCATTGGACCACTCTTGGAGTCAGAGAGGCCAGCACACATACATGCACCATCCTCCCTGACTCCAAGAGTGGTCCAAACGTGCTTTACAGTGACCCTTATGCCAGCCAAACTTGTGCCAGCTGGCCTAACTAGGCCTAACTCCACATTAGAATTGTGCCCTTAATCTGTTGACATGGTGAACTTTTCAGCTATGAAACAATGGTGCTGCTGGGTGCATGGAAGGAGGCCTGTACGACTGTCAGCGACTGCATGAGAAGTGCCAGGGGGCCAACTGATCCCAGCCAGCTTGTGACTCTGGGCAAAGAATGTCAAGCTCAGGTGCCTGTAAAGGGGGATCTGTCAGTGGCTACTAGTCCTGATGGCTCTGTGGAGTTTTATTCCCAAACTAATAAACCTGTGTGATGTAAACTGCAGCCTCTTATAATCAGAGTGCGATGTTAAAATGTAAATTCTGCCAATGTATCTCATGTTTGCAATAATGTCTTATGGGTGTATGAGTTGCCTTAACTGAATCAAATCATCAGCCGTGGTTTCCAAAGTTCTCAGGTCTTTTTCAGCTGTGTCACTTGAGACTTAAATTGGAGATACCGGAGACTTTGGACCTTGGACCTCTGCATACAAAACATGTGTTCGAACTCTCACCTGTTGGATTCTAATATTTGATATGTGACATGTTTGACATCTGATATGCAATGCTATTCAGCATTCAACAGTAGGCAGCTTATGAAACTTCAGTTGGCGGTGCCTGCCGCAATGAACACATGCGCATTGAAAGGATTGAAATATCACATTTCAATTATGTTGCAAGCAAAATTTGAGACTCTCAAAACTTTGGAAGGTTGGTGTCAGCTGCAGTCTACAACATTAGGAAGCAGAGGCACAATTTGATGGAGCTTTGGTCCAATTCAGCTGGGGGAGTGGGAGCTAAGGGCCACTGCAGTGTCCAGAGAATGCAACTACTATCCATTCCTGTGTAGAAAGTAGGAAACTGCTGTATGCAACACTTCGCTGAATCCCTTCCTGCCGTATTTTGAATCAAGTTGTTTGGCTAAAGGACCTACATGGACCTGCCTGTCCGTTTGAGGTCATTTGAGAAGACCCGTTTGTGCATCCTGTAACCTTCTGAGGGTGCCATCCTAGGAGCCCTGCAGCATCAATGCTACATGGTAGCATTGATGCGGCACCCCTGTGTGGGCGCTCTCTTTCTGAGACTGGCGCTGCAGGAAGTGCTGGCTCAGAGCGCCCGCGCTTGGCTCCTCTGCGCCAGCCAAGCCCAGCTGGTGCGGAGGCATGACGAGCTGGGACAGAGGGAGGGAGTGGGCGGGGGAAAGGCGTTTCTGGGCAGTGGGTGGGCAGGCAGTGGGCAGGCAGGCAGGTGTGCCGGCCTGGGAGGGAGAGAGGTCCAGGATTTGGCCATAAGGCTGAATCCTAGACCCATTTGCGAGGCTGCAAGGGCCCGATTCTGGCCACGCGGTCTCCTCGGATCTGTGCCTGCTGTTTAGCAGGTGCAGATCCGAAGAGCGCATAGGGGATGCTGGAGCCTCCCCTACAGTAAGGGCATTAATGTTCCCTTGCCCTGGGGAGGCTCCAGCCTCACCTATACTGCTCTGCATATGGCACAGGCCTGTTGGCTTTGGCATTCCAGCGCAGTATAGGATTGCCCTGCCCATCTCTGCCACGGCACTCGAAATATGGAACCTGGAGTTTGTCGTCTTCTGAACTACCAGTGTTCTGCCAGCAACTGCAGCCTTGTTTTTTGCCAGCAGACTTTTGATTCTTCTGCTGCTTAACTATGATTTTCGCAACATTTGTCCCTCTGCTTTGTTAATCGTCATGTAACAACCAACTGTTGTCAACAAATGCTCATTCACATGCACACGCGTGTCCTACACAGGGCATGCACACATACAAATAACTGAAATTGGGGGAATTAGCTAGCGAAGGATCAAATTCAGCAGTGTGACAATTTTGGTCGTTGACGTGGATGAGCGGGGGAAACAACCACAAAGTGCCTCAAAATTACGCTAATAATAACCACAAGACAGAGCTTTTTCAAAGAAAATAAGAGGGTTTATTAAAGAACTATAGAAGTAAAAGGCACATTTAATTCCAGGTACTTTTGTTTAGAAGATCAGTAAATGGACTTGCAAACAGCTGCATTTGGACAGCAGGAGTTGGATGAAGAAGGCAACTCAGCACAATCCTATACTGCGCTGGAACAGGCAGGCCTGCGGCCTGCACTGTATCCAACACAGTATCAAGGGGGACTGGAGCCCCCTGGCGCAAAGGCACATTTGTGCCCTTGCAAGAGGGGGAGGCACCAGCCTCCCCAATGGGCTCCTCGGATCTGATCCGAGGAGGCCACGCAGCCTGAATTGGGGCCGCGATGCCTGGGGACAGGCCCTTGCATCTCTGAACTGCATTTGAGACCGCAATTCTAACATGGAGTTAGGCCAGCACAGCTAGGCCAGCACAGTTTGACCGGCACAAGGGACACCATAAAGCTAGTTTAGACCACTCTCGGAGTCAGGGGAGATGGCGCATGTCTTGTGCTGGCCTCTCGTGACTCCAAGAATGGTCCAAACATCCTTTACGGTGTCCCTTGTGCCGGCCAGACTTTGCTGGCCTAACTGTGCCGGCCTAACTCCAGGTTAGAATTGCGTCCTGGGTCACTAACCATCTAATATTTTCATATTAGAAAATATTAATATGGCAGAAGATTTAGTCGAGAGGGTTAATGCCTCTGTTTGCCTGAAGATAAGAGCTGAAGATCTGAAGGTCGCCAGTTCAGGACATCCGGAAGTCTCTATGAGCGGCAGACCTCGTTAATTGCAGCTGATTAACAGCTGAGCTTCGGCTGCCTTGTGTGAGGGGGAGTTGTGCCGAAGTTCAGCCGCTTCTCTGGTGGGAGCAGGGAAGCTGCTTATCAGCCAGCAAGAAGACAAACGGGTGGCCAGAAAGAAAGACTAAATCCAGAAAGATCCATCTGTATGTGTGTTGTTCTTGAAAGATAGAACATTTCTGTATAAATTGTAAAAACCTTTGGGTTTCTGAATAAAGTCTGCCCATGTAAACCGCCTTGAGTTATAGTCATTAGAGAAATCTGGTGACCTAAGAAAGGCGGTATATAAATCCAAGTATTATTATTATTATTATTATTATTATTATTATTATTATTATTTATTCATTCATTCATTCATTCATTCATTCATTCATTTATTTTAAGCATACAAACATGGGCATCGCCACCAGTTTTGTGCCCTGTTTTCAAGTGTGACATATCACTCCAACTATTTCATTGTTATGATCAGTAGTATTGCTGGTAGGGTGTGTGTGGGTTGGCTGATGGGTAAAAATCTTGTATTGAGCTTTCCCCTATTCTCACCCTCTTTAACTGTACGTAGAAGAAATGACTGTCAAGGGGAAGGGCAGAGAAAATTTTAAAGCCAAAACTGCCCTTACCCTTCATTAGACATACTTTAAACCCTCCGCTGGGTGCCTTTCATCCTCATTTTGCTTGTTTTTCTCCTCCTGGAGAGTATCCTGTATCCTGCAACATTCACCCAGAGTGTACAAGAATGCTGAGTTGTCGTGTAGGATTTTTACCTCACACTGGGGAGGTATTAGTTGATAACATCCACCTTGTTTTGGATTTACTGCTTTAGCATATTTCTTGCTGGAAGTATTTTTTTTTTCTACCATCTGCTAAGATTAGCACTCTAGTGGTGTAATAAATTTACCTACTCGGCTCCCATAGTGTAGTCTGGAACCGACTTACACTTTACTCGGCCTAATTGAAAATAGGCGAAGATAAATGATGCACTTTGAATTTCTCTCTCAGATGTACCATTGTTCATTACTACAACAAGGGAATGAGCAGATCTGATAAGAAGATCAATTGTTCAGTAAAACAAAAGTTTCCATGGTGAGAATGTGGTACCGACAGCTGTAATTGTCTATGGGTAATGTGTAAAAAGATCTCAATATTGTCACCATAAGGAATGCAAAATTGTTTTCTGATTTGCACACTTGTTTCTCCTGGAAAAAGAAAGAGTGGAGTCATAAGAGAAGTTTGGGAAGTCAATTATGGCTCAGAAGCTCAGATCAAAAGCCAGGATTTAAATAACAACGGAGGCAAATTTGGAAAGGAGCATGTTCTGTAATCCCACCTCCAAAGCTTGGACTCAAAACTTCTACTGACTAAGCCAGCAATCCCTAGCTTTCTGAACAGAGTGGGCTGGTGGTGATGAAAGACTTCCTGGTGATAGAAGATAACATGTAGATAGGGTTGCCAAACCTCTGGTATTGATCTGGAGACTTCATAATTTCCTCCTCCACACCCCTGCCTGGCAAGAGCAGTGCCAAGCCTGAGTTGGCCTGGGAACTGTAACCCCCTCCCAACCACTCCCTGAGGACATAGCGGCTGCTGTCATTGCCACCAGCACTAAGGGTTTAGAGGGAGGCCAGGCCTGGTGGGCCATCTGATGGGCCGCTACCCTACCTGGCTGAAGAGCTCTATTGGCCATAAGAAGAGCCCCACTGGATCAGGCCAAAGGCCATCTAGTCCAACTCTGTGTATCTCACCGTATCCCCCACCAGATGCCTCAGGGATACCTGCATCTCGTTGCCATTCCCCTGGTTAAGAGCTCTATAGGCGCATGTGCACTACTAATTTATGTGCTCTCTTTGCTTTCCTGCTTAGAGAGGTGAAAAGTGGAGTGCCCCAGGGATCTGTCTTGGGGCCCGTGCTTTTCAACTTATTCATAAATGACCTGGAGACAGGGATAAGCAGCGAGGTGGCTAAGTTTGCAGATGACACAAAACTTTTCCGGGTGGTAAAAACCAGAAAGGATTGTGAAGAGCTCCAGAAGGATCTCTCCCAGTTGGGGGAATGGGCAGCCAAATGGCAGATGCGTTTCAACGTAAACAAATGTAAAGTGATGCACGTTGGGGCAAAAAACCAAAACTTTACCTATAGGCTAATGGGTTCTGAGCTGTCTGTGACAGCTCAGGAGAGAGATCTTGAGGTGCTGGTGGACAATTCAATGAAGGTATCGACCCAGTGTGCGGCAGCAATTAAGAAGGTCAATTCCATGCTTGGGGTAATTAAAAAAGGGGTTGAGAATAAAACAGCCAATATTATCATGCCATTGTACAAATCGATGGTAAGGCCACACCTGGAATATTGTGTGCAGTTCTGGTCACCGCATCTTAAAAAGGACATAGTGGAGTTGGAAAAGGTGCAGAAGAGAGCGACAAAAATGATTACAGGGCTGGGGCACCTCCCTTGTGAAGAAAGACTGCAGCGTTTGGGGCTCTTCAGTCTAGAAAAAAGGCGCCTGAGGGGGGACATGATAGAGACATACAAAATTATGCATGGAAGGGATAGAGTCGATAGAGGGATGTTCTTTTCCCTCTCTCAAAACACCAGAACCAGGGGGCATCTGCTAAAACTGAGGGTTGGGAGAGTTAAAACAGATAAAAGGAAGTACTTTTTTACCCAGCGGGTAGTTAATCTGTGGAACTCCTTGCCACAGGAGGTGGTGATGGCATCTGGTCTTGATGCCTTCAAGAGGGGATTGGACAGATTTCTGGAGGAAAGGTCCATCGTGGGCTATAGGCAATGATGGATTGTGCAACCTCCTTACAAAGGTGGTGGGCTACTGGTACCGGGTGCAAGGGAGTGGCAACAGGATGCAAGCGTCTTGTAGTCTCATGCCTTCCTGGGGCACCTGGTGGGCCGCTGTGAGATACAGGAAGCTGGACTAGATGGGCCTTTGGCCTGATCCAGCAGGGCTCTTCTTATGTTCTTATGTTCTTATGCTTTGGAGATGCTCTAGCCGAGCCCATCAGTCTTCTCCACATTTCCTCCATTCTTTCTTCCTTTTCCCAGACAAGGCGTAGGAGGACAAGCAGTCAAAGCAGGCCTGAAGGGAGGAAGGTGTGTGTGTGTGTGTGTGGGGGGGAATCCCCAGGGCTTCTAGGAGGCCTGGGCCATGATAAAACAAACTGTACAAAATACATTTCTTACAAAATACATTTGGACACCTCAATCTAGGCTTTGCTAGGCTGTGTTCCCACTACAGCATTGACCCACTTTCGATGCACTTCTATTACCCCAATACGTTTAAGATGGGGGAGGCAAGCATCTTACCCTAGGCCCAAAACCATCTCTCAGAGGCGCTGCTTGAAGCAAGCGGCTGGGTAAAAGTAGGTGCCTGTTGGGATATTGAAGTAAGGCCCTGGGAATTTACAGGCGTGAATGGAAAGGCTTATCACTAGGCCTTGAAGACCAGCAGTAAAGTGCTAAGTCATTCTGACTCTGCTTTAGCCTGATAACGAGATCCTGTGATTTCGGGTGGAACGTTGGAGACTATTTAATCAGGCCCAGGAACACTTGTTGCTAGTTCTGCTTTCTGTTTCTCTCTCTGTGTGTATTGCTGCTGCTGGACTTGCAGAAGTTGTTTGCAGAACTTGTTGGAGCTGGTATTTGAAAAGCTTTACTGTATCTGTTATTTGTTTGCTGTTCTTTGGTGCAAGAAGCCTACTTCTGGAAATATAGAAGTTCTTGCTACACCAATTGTCTGAGTGATTCCTTACTGGTGTTCTGCAACCTTGGGACCTTCCTAAGCCTCACAGCTATAAGTTGCTTTGTGCTTTCACCAGTGCCACCCACCAATCTGCTACCTGAGGCGGCCGCCTCATTCAGCCTCACAGATGGGTCGTTCCAAGGTCCTGACATGACACCTTGTATCTGAGCGAGTGCCTGGGACCATCCAGGAAGCCTGTCCCGAATCTCCTCTCCTTGTCCTAGCAAGCCATACTCCTGAGGAGTTCACATCCTTGACTGCTCCGATTCCAGCGTTCACAGCAATATTTGCCTGTTGTGTTTCAAAACTCCGAGGGCATTCCAGAACGGAAGTGCCAACATCCCCCCCCCGAAAGTGTAATTGCGGTTGTTGTTTTCCAGTGGGCATTGCTGGCACCCTCTGAATGCGTGCACCTGCGTTCTGCACCTCCACACTGATACTGTCCCTGCTTTGCTGTTCTCCCTCTTACAGGCTCTGTTAACAGAAATTGGTATTGCATCTAAAACAATTGCTGTTATTAACAGGTTAAGCTGCTGGGATGTTAAGAGAGAGGCTGCCCAGCTTTTAGTGCATTTTGTTGTAATCATCTCCCAGATGCCTTGTCGGAAATCAATTCAGGTTCAAAACTGGCTGGAATTGGGAGGTCAAGGCTTTGGCAGACTAAATATTTTATCTTCTGCTCATGTCTGGAGCTTTTAAAGACGCATATTGGGGGCTCTTTTCTTATATCCCATCTGGACAAAGATGATCGGCCTAGCCATGCCGCCCAGGTTAGGACAAGGTTAAAATCAATTATAATCAATTATTAAGAGTCTTCTGTGGCTGCACAGCTTAAAAGGGGGAATTTTGTTGTTGTTGTTGTTAAAGCACCACCAGGTTCTGAAACACAAATGCCTGAGTTGCTAGCAGAAGGCATTTGTTATTCGGGAATACCAATGGTACGGCAAATAGTAATACATTCATAGAGCCCCCCCCCCTGATTATCTCCTGGAGTCCCACATTTTAAATATATAGCCAAGACCTCAAAGGGAGACGGGGGAGAGGAAAGGGAAGATGGGTGGAGAGAGCCGGGCTGGGAAAATATTTTGTGGTCCTTACTTGGAAAAAAAATATCTTGTTATTGTGTCTGAACCATTAGACACTAGGGAGCGATTTATAATTTGGCAAGCCCAGTTAGTTTTTCAAGATTTTATGCCAATTTTACTCCCTTGCTCACTATCTAAATGCTAATTTCACAATATAGGAGCAGCTTCTTTTTTCCTTCCTCACCCTCTCTCTCCCTCTCTCACAAGGAGATCTGTGCTTGAGTCCTAAAATGTATTTTTAAAAGAATGCATATATCTCCCAGTCCACAGTGTTCTCCTATCTTAGAAGTATCTTCAGTCTCTCCCTGTTAAATTAGGGATGGATGAGTTCCCTTACATGTCATGACGTCTTTGGCACTGGTGCGCAGGCTATGCCAACCAGCCTCTTCCAGCCTTGCCTGACCAGGCCCACCACTGCGCCTGTTATGGGGTTCCAGCTGACTACCTTCTCTTCCTGGAAGGGCTCTGCTTAAAGTTCCCCCAGGCCACCCTCCTTTTCTCGAGCTGTTCAGCTTCCACTTGACAACTTCATGGGGCATTTCGTGTGCTGGGCTCTGGACAGCCTGCCTCGAACACCAATCTAGCGCTTCCTTTTTGGACTGGGAATGTTTGTTTTTAAAAATGCTGGCACGTCATATGGAGGGCATCAGAGAATGAGTGAAGTGGTCCCCTTTTAAGGGGAAAATAATGGATTTTTTTTTAAAAAAAGAAAGAACCTAAAAGCAATCCTAACTAGATGTTAGGCAGGCACAGGTCAGAGTGTCACAAACGCGCTGAAAAGCGTGTTTGTGTCACTCCAGATGAGGTTAGGCCGGCGTGAGGATGCACACTGGCTTGCCTGGGCCACGATTCAGCTCCAGGTAAGGCCGCCCAGCGCAGGGGGTTGGGAGATTGAAGGGTGGGCAAGGGGTGGCGGAACAGGGCAGAGGGAGGGGAAGGGCGGACCTTGGGTGGGTCGGGGTGAGGAGAAGATCTGACACTTAGGCCAGATCCCTGTCCCAATGGGCCTTGCACAGGCTGCTCAGAGATGCGCTAGTGATTTCCCCAGCATAGCTCCGAGTAGCCCTATTAGGGCTGCTGAGGCTTATAAGGCAAAAATGTCCCCTTGCCCTGAGGCGGCCTCCAGCTGCCATGGAGCGTGCATTGGACACAGCGCAGACTCCCGGCTTCCCTGTTCCAGTATAGGTTAGGATTGGGCTGTCCTTTGTACTGCCACGGTGCCTCTAATCTACAGTATGCATGATTAGAGTTCACTTAGAAAGGCAGCTTTATTTTGCCAACTTATATAAAGCAGAGACATAACCATGAAAGCTGGGGATATGGATACTTTTCCTGGCTTTTTATACTTTCCTGCTCTGGCGACTGACATCCAGGCGGTTCTAGTAGGATCAAGCTCCCGGGCACCCCTCCTTCCTTCCGCGGAAAGCAGACTGTAGCCCTTTGTCTGGCTTCCTCCTTTGATTAAAGAACCATGCCGAGGAAGGGGCCAATAAGAGGGGCAGCTCTGTCAGTGGCGACAGAGTGGAGCCTTTTCACTTGGGCCCCAATCCACCAGCCAACGTGAGCCCATTCACATCATGTGATGTCCTGCCCTCTTGAGAAATGGTGGACGTCAGCTCCTTTAAGTCAATGGGAGGTGTGAAGGTCTTTTGTATATAACAACCAGGTGGTCTCCCAGGAAGTTATGGCCTGGGCCTGCCCAGGATCTTCCTGTGCCTGATGGGGTGTGATAAATGCTGCTTCCCTGTACCTGGTGATGAGCCACCCAATATTCCTCCTGGAGTAAAAAAGGGGAGCAGAGCAAAAGAGGAGAAAAGAGTGGTGGGCCAGAGGGTCCAAAAATCTCAACACACGTGGATAGAGGCGGTAGTCCATTGCTCTCTTCTCTCCCATACATCTGCTTCTCCTTTCTGTTCCAGTCCAGGAAGTGGGAGGAGGGGCAGTGGAGGTGAGGGGATAGATGAGGTGGGTGCCCCCCCCAACCTGCTGCCTAAGGCTTCATGAGTTGAACTTGGCTATCTGTTGGCTCTGAATATGGCCCTTCCTCAAACCATCAGCTAGTGATGTTACCTAGATGGTTGGTAATTTTTGGATTACCTATTTTTTCCATGGGAGACAGAATGCCAGGCTGCGACAAGCTGCAGTACCTGTTGTGGCAGGACGGAGTCACTGTGAAGCTGATTAGCCAGTGCGGGAATGTTGTGAGAAGGCCAGCCGGCAAAAGAACAGAGTACGACCTTGAGGACCTGTCCAGGCTGGACTTGTGATCACCTGCTGAAGCTCGATGTCACATGGCCAGAGGAGAGAACCACACTGTGAAGGCTACGTCTGGGACTGAGGATTCGGTGAATCGCAGAGTGCTGTGTATTTGTAAAAACCCCATTGAAAAAATGGTGGTTTAGACTAGCCTGCCCATGTAAGCCGCCTTGGGCATTTGCTTCGGCATGGGAAAGGTAGGATATAAATTATTCAAAATAAAATAAAATAATCATCTAGTTTGGCCTCTGGATTTGTCTCGTTTTTAATTCTTGGCTGCAAGATGAAGCCTGTGCCATTCTCCTGAGGGTTTTGGGTTTTTTTCTGTCAACCCCCCCCCCTTGGCCAAGGATACAAAATGAGATTCTGAGCATGGGTGGACAGCATTCAGCACACCAAGTGCACAGAATTAACTGCTTTGTAGCTGCAGAGCTGGACATTCTTTCCAGTGAACCCCTTACTCTTGGCAAAACACACATTCTGTACATGAACGATAGAGCCGGTATGTGCAGGTAGGGGCAATGTACAGAAGCTCTTTCATGTGAAGTGCTCACTTTCAATAAATGAAACTCTCATTGATTGTGGTGAACTACATAACCAGACTGTCCAGCCAAGCAGCCTGCTGTTTGGTGAGATCAGCTCTATTTGGGTCAGTCAATTCTCGTTGTTTCTCGCAGTGACTTTACACAGTATGGTTGCTGTCCCCATCCAGGCAGCTGTCCATGGCAGGTACTATGAAGTGGGAGCAAGGCAGGTGAACCTAGGACAATTGCCACTGATGGTGTCCAAACATACTTGGTCCCATCAGGACATGCACGCCACCCTCACAAGCTGGGCGAGAACTCGAGGGAAAGAGAAGGTGTTTTGGGTTCTGTGAGCTGAGCACTTGTGGACGTTTTGTAAATACCAAGTCGATTACATGTAGAATTGGCAGGAGTTTGCACATGATTTCCAAATCAGATGTTTCCACTGCACTGAGGGAGAAAAAGGGCAAAGGGGAACCAGACAGAGGAGGTGTAAGCCAGATAGCATGTGCCCCCATAGGCAATGGGGCAATGGGAAATGTTGAAGTGTAGGAGCCCCTCACAACACCTTTCCATAGCCATGCCCCTTTCTTCCCAGCTCTTCTTTCCCTGCCCCCATCCAGTTTACACAGTCAAGCGCAGTGAATAAACCTGGTAGCTTCTGTGAAGGTCAGAGAGCGGCATCCCATGAGCGGCATCCCTAAAGCGCCGCTCTAAGAGCAGCACGGCCCAATGCGAGGCTTTCTTGTGGGGCCACTCACCCTCCCCGCATGGCCCCCACTCACCAAGAAATGCGCTTGTGGGTGGCACCTGGAAATAGTTGGTGGAAACATGATGGCATCACTGTCAACTGTTTCCAGGAGGCCCATTTTGAGCCTTTTGGAGGCAGGGGCAGGTGGGAGGGCCCAAGGTAAAGCTGTTCTGCTTGTCCCACTGTCTTACAGCCCATAGAGATCCCGTCTGTAGCAGCAGGTGATCTGCTTGCAGCACTGGTATGGAGGCCCCCGGAAGTGCGAGGCCCAATGTGATGACATTGGTCACATTGGCTTAAGGTCAGTGCTGATCCCATGACCTGCTTTGATCTACTAGTATTGATATATCTGGCTTGTTGCTCCCATGCACTGGCTTCATTGGGCTGCAGTTGGCTAGTGCTGCATGGGTTGAATCTCTGCCCGGCTTTGTTCAAGTTCCAGCCTGAGGACAGGCTTGAGCCCTGAAACTACAGCACAGCATGAACTTCATTCATGAAACGATAAGGTAAGTTGCTTTGACTCTGCCCTCTTTATTGGCAGATTCCAGGGAATCTAATCCATATTGGATGCTGTGAGTAGTAAGAGCACAGAAAACAGACATACTCTGAGGGCACGATCCTAACCAGGAGTTACGCCAGCACAGTTAGGCCAGCAAAGTTTGGCTGGCACAAGGGATACTGTAAAGTACGTTTGGACCACACTTGGAGTCAGGGAGGCCAGCACACAGGCATGCGCCATCCTCCCTGACTCCGAGAGTGGTCCAAACACGCTTTATGGTGTCCCTTGTGCCGGCCAAACTTTGCTGGCCTAACTGTGCTGGCCTAACTCCAGGTTAGGATTGCGCCCTCGGTCAGGCCATTGGCCCATCCAGGTCAGTGTTTCACTGCCAGCAGCTGCTCTCGAGGGTTCCAGGCAGGAAAGTTTTCTCTGCCCTCCCTGGCAACCCTAGGGATTGAACTTGGGACTTCATGCAAGGAAGACACTTTTTCCCTGTTGAAATGACCAAGAATGCATTAAAGTGAAATACAAGGATTTGCAGCATGAGGGACACGAAGAAATGCACACACATGCTTATTATTTTCCTCGAGCTCTGGAATAGGTAGTACTGTACAGTTCCTTTGCGTTCCATTATCTGCATGAAATCTGAGCCAATTACTTTGTTCTCAAAAGAGTATATTTTTTTTAAAAAAAAAGACTGGTTATTTTCTTTGTTAGTGTCTAGTTCATTAAGCAGGGTTTTCAAGTTCCTGGTAACAGGATTACTATTGACAATTTCATTAGAACCATAATTCAGCCACAAGTAAGCCTTCCAAAGAGACCTGCCATTGTCCTCCGCCACAGAGCAGCGCTTGCAACAAGCATACATGTGCCTTTTGGGGGATTCCGGAAAGGTCGAAACATCAACACCAGCGAGAGAGAGAGGGGGGGGTGCTGAACTCACATTATCCCAGTGTCTGGGGTCTGCATCAGCTTCCTGTAGCTTCCTGAGAGCAATACTTGATTTGACCTGCACATGTTTAAACAAGGGCTTGCATTATAGCGTAGTTTGAGCATTTTCTTCCACTGTTTTCCATTGAAATATTTACTCATCTAAAAAGAAAGCGGGTGGTCTTGGATGTTCCCATTTAGACTTTTGAGATGGGTGAGTGTCATAAAAAATTTTTTTTTTTCAGAATTGAAATGGGGACCCAATTTAGGCTCCGCATCTGATTCTTTGAGGGCTTACTGATTGTCCAATGGCTCAATCTCACGGGCACACTGCCCCACTGGAACTAGGGCTCCAGCAGCGCAGTGTGCTTTATGGCAGTTGCAAACAGTGCCACCCCATTTTAAACATCTGGGCCACCCAGCAGGAGTGACTGGCCACAGCTGTGCACCAGTGGCCTTCCCACCAGTCGTGATGCTGATCAGGGCAAGGGGCAGGCAGGGGTGGGCTGAATGTGATGGGGGATGAATAGGGAGGAGATCGGGGTGAGGGCTAATCGAGGCCAGGAAGTACTTATATACCGCTTTTCAACACAAGTTCACAAAGCGGTTTACAGGCAAATAGTAATAATACAGGTAAATGGCTCCCTGTCCCAAAGGGCTCACAATCTAAAAAAAGTGCAGAACACCACAGCAATAGCCACTAGAAAAGACACCGTGCAAGGGTGAATAGGGACAATTACTCTCCCCCTGCGTAATTATAAGAGGAACATCACATGAAAAGTGCCTCTTGCCCAGTAAGCAGGGCCACAGCACCAACACCACCAACATCCTATACTACGTCCTAGCCTCAAACTGTCTTCCCAGGTCTGTTTGGACTTGAGCCAGCTAAATCACTAGAGCAGTAGACCCATTGCAGCATCACTAGCTTATGTGTGGGAAAGGGAAAAAATGTAACACCCCCCCACCCCGCAGGATACGGCATGTGCCATGGTGGTGTGGCTGCACTGGAGGTGATTTTGATAGGATTGATCTGTAAGCTTATCCTTTGTGATGCAGGTTCATTTTTAAACCGCACTGGCTACATAGTAGAGATGGGTTGGAGTCACTGGGCACGAGTCATTCACAAGTCTCTGCCCCCACAACTTGACTCGTTTGTGAGTTCAGCATGTGCCTGTAGTGACTCGCCCCCCAAAATTCCCAAGTTATTTTGACTCAAGTTCGAGTCTTTTGTAAAGTGAGCCGCAGTGTGGATCAGGCATGACTACACGGAAAAAAAGTGAGGTGCTGGTGATGGAGATGTCATTTTACATTTCCCTGATATTCCCAAACCATCTGCACTTAGTGATGGGCTGGTCCTTCACTTCAACCACCGTTTCATTAAAGTGAACAAAAAAGCCACACTATTGTGATTTGAGTGTAGCAGTGCAGAACCCCCCTCCCCGGATCGGCTCCGTACAAACCCCAGCGATGAAACCCTCCCTCCAGTTCACATCATGACTCCTGATTCCGCCTTCAGAAGGAGCACCAGGCATGCCACAGACCAAGAGGGACTAGGAGGCATCCGAGCTCAGCAAGGCAGGAGGGGGAGGGACTGTGCAAGAAGACAGAAGCAACAGGAGAAGCAACAGAAGCAGGCAGGAGGGCTGCTGGGAGTCTTACAAATACAAACTCAGAAGTAGGTCCATTGCAGCAGGTCATTCAAGGAGGCTTCCTCCCAGCCCAGGTAACTGTGGAGGATCAGAATAGGAGGATTGCACGTGACAGTCGATGGCATACAGGACACCTTCTTTGACTCCTCCCTGGCTTTCCATCCCTTGTCCCTTCCCTTGTCAAGAGGAAAAAAATCAGGCCATCCACCCTTCGTCAACTCGATTGTCCGTTCTAAGATAGACAAGATAGATCCTTCCCTATCCCATGTCCTGGCTGCCCACCTGCTTCTGCTTCTTCCCTCCCCAGCCTTGTGCAGCCAAAACAAAAACCGTAAGCCTTCCTCCTACCGAGCCCCACCTCCTGGCTGGAACTAACCTACACTGCTGCTAATCTACCCCAAAATATTGTCTTGCTAAATCAGATCAGTGGTCCATCTAGACAAGCATTCTGTCTTCAGTAGTCAACTAGATGTTCCTTGTAGTCCTTTCACAAGGAGCATAATGGAAATGGTCATTCCCCATTGTGTGTTTCTCAGCATTTAATAGTCAGACATCTACTGGTATTGAACATGGAGGTTCAGTTTGTAGATGCCTTTGGTCAGTTCCTGCTGATGGGCCGAAGCGCCACAAAGTTCTTGAAACCAAATGTCCTCTGAAAACCGTCTAAGCTATTAGCCATCTCCACATCTGTTTTAGAGCAGGGAGGCAGCGGAAATGGACCACTGTCACAAATGAACTCAATGTCATTGTCTGTTCCTGCACAATGGGTTGGTGAGGCTGATTTCATCTCAATGTATTTTCTTTTATAGCAAAATAGTGCTTTGAAGTTTCAGGAAACTTTAAACTAAAGGTAAAAGAGTCCTGCGTAACTTTCATAGCACTTTGCTTAGTCACACCTTTGGCTGGTGCTCTGATTTTGTCTTATTACAACACACACACACCCGCAAAAAAAAATCACAAATGAGACCTGAAACAAATGAGCAAACACTGGAATTTAATGGGATGACAGTGATGTTATCCATATGCCCCATAAATGCCTCATAAAAACTACCGTAACTGAACAAAGGACAGCAATTGTAGAGCAAAGAATGAGTGTGGAGGTAACCAAGGAAAATTCCTTCAAAGCATTTTAAATGATCTCATTGGAGGGGAAGTTGAGTGTCAACAAGTGATGCTTTGCTGCAAGAAACCATTGCATGCTTCATTGATCAAAACAGAAACACCTGAGTAGGCCTGGGGGCACGCTTGTCTATTTCAGCATGCAATTTCAATTTTCAGCTTTTCCAAACTGTGATTAGTTATTTAATTGTGCATCCAAATTTGGTTGATGCATTTGCACATGTAATTAATTATGATTTATTTAAAACCACTCGGCAAAGCTTTGTTCGTCAATTTTCTACAAATCAAATTATGGAAGGGTAGATTTGATTTTTCTTTCTCCCCTTTCAAATGTTCACAAATTGTTTTGATTTAGTCTTTAAATGGCCGCCCAAGGGTAAAGAGAAGTCCTTCAAGTACAAAAGTGAGAGATCTCAGAAAGGATGAATGCAAATCTGGGGGAAATGTGATGTAAGGTACTGCCCCAAACCAGAGAAGGAAAGCTTTGGGCAAAAGCATGCTTGCACATGAAGATCTTCTCTGGCCTGAGAACTGTAGAGCATCTATACATGTGCACATCATCCAGCCCCATGTGTTGCTTTTGGTACTAAGGTCTGGACAACTGTATGCTGCTCAAATGCATCCTAGTCTTTGGCGTCCTTGGACATTTGCATGTTTTTTTTTTCAACCCAAGGTACAATGGTGCAGAATGCAAAAAGAATGGGCACAAATGTCCAATATCCATTTGACTGGGACACGGTTGTCCAGGGCGCAATAGTCCTGTCATTGTTGCTTTCAATTGGATGTGCATTTTGAATGGGAAAGTAGGTTAAACTGAACAGAGCAGTGGTTCTCAAAACGTTTTAGCACCGGGACCCACTTTTTAGAATGACAGTCTGTACGAGATCTACTGTACTGGAAGTGATGTCATGGCTGGAAGTGCCGTCATTGCGATGCCCGAACGTGCTGCTTTCCTGAGAATGCAGCAATAGGTTATTTCTCAGCCATTTTCTAATAGCAAAGTGAATCAGAAAGGGAAAAAAAGCCTATTTACAACCTTGCAAAATAACAAGCAAAAGGTTACACAGCTGTTCCCCTTTCCAGTATCCCATCTTCCCATATTTTCAAAGATGGTTGCTCTAGGTGCTATGCGATCCACCTGAAATTGACTCATCGTGACCCACCTAATGGGTCCTAGCCCACAATTTGGGAAAGACTGGAATAGAAATAACTGAAATGCTCCTCCACTATTCATGCCCCATTCTTCCCAAGCAATGAAAATGAAGGACCATTTTGGAACTTTTTTGAGAGCAAGAACATTGAAACTGGAAAAGCGGGGAGGTGAAACATACCCCAAGTGGTGATGCAACGCTTCTCTCAGAGCTGGCTGCCTGTGTAACACTTTCTAAACCAAAATGTCAAAAGAAGAAAATATTTTTTTTTTTACCCAGTTTGTAATTAATACGTGAAACTCTTTGCCACAAGATGTGGTGATGGTGTCTAGCCTGGATGCTTTTAAAAGGGGATTGGACAGATTTCTAGAAGAAAAGTCCATCACAGGTTACAAGCCATGTAATGATGGGAATGTGCAATCTTTGATTTTAGAAGTAGGCTACCCCAGAAAGCCAGGTGCAAGGGAGTGGCATCAGGATACTGAGCCTTATCCTATGCATGTCAACTCAGACGTAAGTCCCATTATAGTAAATGGACTTACTCCCAGGCTAGGAGTGTGGCTAGGATTGCAGCCACAGGCATCTTGCTTGTCTTGTGTCAAAAGGCATCTGGTGGGCCTTTGGCTTGATCCAGCAGGGCACTTCTTGTGTTCTTAAGGGAATGACTGTGGAATATTGAAAAATGATTGTGGAATATTGAAGTTGAACTGAGTCCAATGAAAATACCAGATATTAAAACAGGAGATGTTTGTGTCTAAAAAGCAGTTGAAAAGTGAGGGCAAAGAGGAAATGCAATAAGCACCAATTGCATTAATAAGGCAGTAGAATTGCTGCAAATCAGAAAAAAAAGTCACTCCTGTAGTGCCAATAATTACACCAACTGGTCATAAGGACTATGATGTCAGAGGCATGCTCCCTTCGCAGCAGAACCCATTTCTGAAGCAGCTAGCTCAGGTGTGAGCATGCCAGCTTCTGATTGACCCTCAACCTCCCCAGAATTAATTCCTGCTTCTTCTGCTCCAAATCAGAAAAGGAAGACATTCCTTGACTATTTAATTTAAAGTTATAAATAATAATATTGATTGAATTTGACATGAAGTGTACATGAAACTGTCAAGGTTTGCTTGCATCGCAGAATACATCCTTTTCAAAGCGCTGGTGCCAGGTTGCCAGGACCCCGGGGAAACCCTGCACTGTCCGCCAGCCCTCCTGATCCCACCCACCCGCAGTCGTCCTACTGCCACTAGTCCTTATGGTTCAGAGGTGCCTGGTTGGGTGGGCCCTCTGGTGCCCAACTTGGCTGAACTGTGATGTTTTATGTTTTTATGCTTTTAGGTTTTTATGAGGTTTTAAAAAGAGTTTTTTTCTGATAACATGTTTAAGAGCCCAGGAAGACGGCTGGTCCTGCCCCTGCTCCACCCCTTCCCCCACCCCGGAAGCCCCTCACATCCTGCCCAGAATGGCTGCATTGCTGGTGAACAGCAGACTCGCCACTCGCCAGTGTGAGGGGCTCCCTCTGGGAGCAGGAAAGTCATACCCACCAGTGTTGGAGGTGCTTTACGGAGCTTGTGCGACACTTGCCTGAGTGGTATGACATTTGTCCCTGTGGTATGGTCCATTGGATTGGGCCCTTAATACACACGGGCTACTTTATAGCTTACCTTGACCTTCTGGAGGTCAGTCTCAGGACCCCATTGCTCCATGCAATGGTTATTGTTTGCCACAGCAGTTTGAGATTTGGAGAGTCTCCCTAGCAGCTGGGCAGCCCAATCCTAAGCAGCACCGGCATTGTAAGCCGGTGCAGCAAGGCTGCATCCTAAACCCAGTAGGAGGCAGCAGCAACATAGCGCAGGGCAAGGGGAGGTTTTCCCCTTGCACCAGTGATGTCATGCAGGGGGTACGCGGGGGTACGCGAGTACCAGTTTCTAGGATTACAGCTGGCCCCGCCCATTCGCCCGCCCACTCGTCAACTCCGCCCTCTGCAACGTTTGAATTTCCTGCATGTTTGAGTTGCCTGCATGTTCTCAGAGCCAGCCAGGCAGGCAGGCAGCGAGCGGAGCCTTTCCTTTCCTTGCCACTGAAAAATGAGTTGCTCTGGGGTTTTAACATGATGCCAGGCCTCCTTAACATGTTCTGGGGGTGCTGTGGAATATTGTTGCAACTGTTGGGTCAGTTTAAAATCATCTGAGGCCTCAAAAAGGGCTTTTTTCATGTCACTTCCTGCCACGACATCACTTCTGGCTTATGATGTCACCTCCGGTGGGCGGGTCCCGACACGTGCCAATCAAAAGTGAGTACCTGTTCTTAAATCATTTAGATGACACCACTGCCTTGCACCCAGGTAAGCCCCAGGCTGCTCGGATCTGCGCCTGCAGATTTGCTGGCACAGGTGAACATGAGTAGCAGTGGCCACCGAGTCCGGGGACGGGACTTAGGATACAGCACAACGGCCGTCATCTGTCGCCACCCCCTCGCTGCCCACTGTGTCACGCCGATATGCCCAGAGCATGCCTCTGGCATGCCTCTGGCGAGGTCCTGTGCTGACCAAGCACTGCTGGCGCTCAACCGGTGCACGATTTGCGCAGCCAAGTGCCGGGGCTGCTGCTTGCGCCGGTCTAGTGCCCAACTCGCTGGCACAGACACGTCGGACGGCACATTTGTGACAGCACTGGATTGGCGCAACTGTGCAGCACCAGCACAACAGCAGTATACGATTGCGCTCTGAATTGGAACTCACTTCTCTGCCACCCTAAGCATGGTATAAATCGTGTGTGTCCCCTTCCCCCTCCCCCCACACACATATCTTGTTCTTAAGACTGCATTTCAAAAATTCAAGTTCTGAGCACTGGACACATCATATCATATATCATAGAAGTTTTGCTCTGCATCCCTCTTGGCTGCTAAATATGTGGCATTATTTAAAAAAAAGTGAAGGTTGTTTGAAATGAGAGTAGTTAAAATTCAGAAAGAGAAATTCCTTAATTAACTTAATAAAATTACTAATGGAAGCATTTTAACTGCTAAATTTAATTTACTTGTCAAGATATCTGGCTACAAAGAGTGGGGAAGAGTGGGGACTCTGCTTTCCATTATGATGTGCTCTATTATAGAATAAATTTGCTTAAAATGAAATATATCACCAAAAGCCATCAATGACATCTTAATTTGGAACAGCCAGTTGAAAAGTAATTAGACTGCAAAGCAATCAGTTCTAGTAAATCAGTGTTTCCCTTTACATAAACATACATTTCCCCTACACATCAATAGGAAAGGCATCCAGGTAGTCGAGTCACAAGGGAGCTGCTGATTTTAACATAAATGCTTTGCATTTTTTACTTTGGGCTACACGTTTCTTAAACCAGAACAGCAAATAGGGGCAGGCGTGAATGAACAATGATTCACTATGTCATGAAGAAGACTGCTGTTGTGAAGTGGCTTCAAGTAACATAAGAACATAAGAAGAGCCCCACTGGATCAGGCTAGAGGCCCATCTAGTCCAGCTTCCTGTATCTCACAGTGGCCCACCAGGTGCCTCAGGGAGCACACAAGACAACTAGATATGTGGCATCTCATTGCCACTCCCCTGCATCTGGCACTCCGAGGTAGCCTGACTCTACAGTAAGGAGGTTGCACTAATCATCATGGCCTGTAGCCTGCAATGGATGTTTCCTTCCAAAATCTGTCTAGTCCCCTTTGAAAAGCACCTAGGCCAGATGCCATCAACACCTTCTCTGGCAAGGAGTTCCACAGTTTAATTACCCGCTGGGTAAAAATGTATTTCCTTTTATCTGTTCTCCTTATCCCAACACTTAGGGCGCAATCCTAGGCAGCGCCAGACTGGCGAGGCCGACGGGCCAGAGCCATATCCAGCACTGCTTAGAACGGGCTGGAGCCTCCGCACGGCAAGGAAGTGTGTGCTCCCTTACTGTAGGGGAGGTTCCAGCCTCCCCTATGTGCTCCTCGGATCTGCGCCCGCTAAAGAGTAGGCGCAGATCCAAGGAGACCGTGCAGCCCGAATTGGGGCCGTGCAGCCTCTGTGACTGGCTTAGTATGTGGCCATACGGCCACCTCCCAAGCCCACCCTGGTCCCACCTAAGTTCTGCCTCCTGCCTCCCCCCTCCCACCAATCCCTGTCCCGAAATGGGACAGAGAATCCCTTGTGCCGACCGTCTTCTGTTGGCACAAGGGAGGCTCTCCATCGGCGCTCTGAAGCTAATGCTGCAAGCAGCATCGGCTTCAGAGTTGGAATGCCGATGCGGGGGTGCTGCTCGGCGCCTGTGAACCGGCACTCCGCCCCTTGCATCAACATGATGACATCGCGTCGATGCAAGGGGCACGCTAGGATTGTGCTGCCCATTTCAGTGGATGTCCCCTGGTTCTGGTATTGTGAGAGAGGGAAAAGAACCTCCCTCTATCCACTCTATCCATCCTATGCATAATTTTGTACATCTCAATCATGTCGTGTGTGTCCCCGCTGGCGCCTTTTTTCTAGACTGAAGAACCCAAAACGCTGTAGCCTTTCCTCATATGGGAGGTGCCCCAGTCCAGTAATCATTTTGCCTGCTCTCTTCTGCACCTTCTCTAGGAACTAGAGAAGTACTCCAGAGGTGGCCTTACCATCGATTTGTGCAGTGGCATAATAATTTTCGCTGTTTTGTTCTCAACCCCTTTTTTAATTACCCCAAGCATGGAATTGGCCTTCTTAATTTCTGCCACACACTGGGTCGACACCTTCCTCGAGTTGTCCACCAGCACCCCAAGATCTCTCTCCTGATCCATCACAGAAAACTCAGAACCCATTAGCCTATAGGTGAAGTTTCAATTTTTTTGCCCCAATGTGCATGACTTTACATTTGTCTACATTGACATTTGTCTACCATTTTGCTTCCTTGTCTTTCCCATAGACTCAGGGTATGACTTTGGTCAAATAATTAGGGTATCCAGATAAAAAAAGTAGAACAAGTTCTGCAAGAGGCATAGCTAGGGCAGAGCCTGAGGAGTACCTATGCCAGGTGCTAAGCCAAGGGAGGTGCAAAGCAGTCACTTCAGGGTACTCCCCAGAGGAAGAGCCACTGGTGGCTTCACATCCCCCTTTCCTTCTCCTGTGGAGGTTTGCCTCTGAAGAGTGCTGCAAAGCCACCAGCGCTGCCTTCTCCAGGAAGTGATGTCACTGCCCCGGGCATCGAGGCTTCTAATTACGCCACTGCTTACAATGTTCATCCCAGGTTGCAGAGTGAGTTGCATTTCCCCAAGGGTCAAACCACATGGATTGCGCCCTAAGGCTGTACAAGAGAGAAGCACCACATCATGGCTGCTGATTCTTCTTTCCAGCCATGCACACAATCGTCCCAACTGGGCTTTGATGTGTTTTTTTTGCCGTTTGCTTGTTACATCTTGAGGCATTTTGATTCCTGGCACATTGTGTATCTGCAATTTACTTCTAATGACAGTTATTGTTTCGAGTTCTTTTCAAGATATTTAAAGCAGTTTAAAAATGTTTTGTACTAACTTTTAATAATTTGTAATAATCAGCCCGAGGGAAGGGATTTGCTCACTTTCATGTGGGATTATAACTAGGCACTGATATTCTCATTGAAAGCAATCAAGTCTGCGCTGGTTTCCAAAAAAATATGCCATTGTTCACAAGGTAAAATTTAGAAGCCTTCTGTCATCACTCTTACAGCTGCTTCGGGGTGGGGAAAAAACAGGTCTGACCACCTGCTAACCAATCTGACCCCCCTTGGTTAGGGGAGGAATGCCCAATCTGTGTTTGCTGGCATGTTAGGGTGTTGCAAGAAAACTTTTGGGATGCTGCAAGCCGAATACATAATTTAAGGATCCCATCAGTGCCAAAGGCCCATCGATAGAGGAGGAGGCCTCTGTATGAACCATCTGACCAGCCAGTCAGCCTTCCCTGCCCCGAAGTGGATAATTGATGGGGAAATGCAACGGATACCGCAATCTTATCCCCTGCCACGTTAGAGCATGCAACCATGTCAACGAAGTCTGAACTACATGCAGTGGCGGCGGGTGGCAGGGGCATCGCAATCCCAGACTGCCCTTAGCGTTGACGCAAGGTGCCGAAGCCGGCTGGGGCAGGGGAGGTGCCATGTCAGCATGAGGGAGGGAGTGCGCTGCCCCCCCCCATGTCTGGGTGGGTTGTGGGTAGGCTGTGGGCATGCCAGTAGGTGTGCCGGCCTGGGACAGAGGTGGGATTCGGATTCAGCCTCATGGCCAAATCTGAAGCCCGTTCCCAGGCCGCGCGGCCCTGATTCAGGTCGCAAGGTCTCCTTGGATCTGCACCTGCTGTTTAGCAGGCACAGATCCGAGGAGGACATTGGGCACAAACGTGCCCTTGCTCCGGGAGGCTCCAAGCACCCCTATACTGTGCTGGACATGGTGCAGGCCTGTCAGCCTCGCCATTCCAGGGCAGTATAGGATTGCAGTTTTAGACAGACTACAGGAGATATGGGAAGATAATTTAGTCCCCAAGAGGCTGCCTGATCGCCTAGGCACCCTAGCTATATAGTTGGCACAAATCTGAGGAGAGCCAAGAGGTGGGGAGGGCAGAAAAATGGGGAATATGATCCTGTGTGCACAACTGCTACCTGGTC
Source organism: Lerista edwardsae (assembly GCA_029204185.1). Classification (NCBI taxonomy): domain Eukaryota; kingdom Metazoa; phylum Chordata; class Lepidosauria; order Squamata; family Scincidae; genus Lerista; species Lerista edwardsae. The sequence continues at coordinate 31,715,502 of JAJKFI010000008.1, forward strand.
CACCCCTCCCTCTCCTGACATGTTCCCAGTTTCTCCCCCAACATGCCCCGATACTCTTCCTCCCCACCAATGAGCCATACCCCCATGCTCTCTTACCTGTTCCTGTGCAAGCTGCCAGTTGCAGAAGTGATCCTCTGATGCTGCCACTGTTTTGAAGCGTTAACCACTGCAGCAGCACATGACGTCATCCTCCGCTGGAGCATCAACAGGAGGCCAGAGCAGCCTGGCACACCATAACGGATTGCTGAAGGCCTGCTGACCCACTTAAACCAGCAGGAGAGGTGGAACGGGTGGGGGTAGGTGGAATGGGGCAGCAAAAGGGGCAAGAAGAAGGAGAGCAGATTGGGGCAATTTTGGTGGCAGCAGCATCCACTGACTCCAAACCCCTCTCCCATATTTCATCCCCTGATCTAGGTCCATAGGGACTAGCAGCAGGGATTTTGTTGGTGCAGGCCAGAGTATACCTATCTGGGCCTCAGTACTCCCTTACCCCTTACCATGTGTAAGGGAACAAATGTCACCGTACACAAAGGAGACCTCTGTGACTGCTCCCAACAATGCAAGCCTCTCTCTACCCCCTACCTCTCCCCCACCCCCGATGCAGTTCAAGCATTTTTGGCAAGGCTGCATCTGCGGGGGTAGAGAGAGGCTTGAGCTGAAAAGCACCGTGCACATTGATAGTGCTATATAAATAATATTGTCAGTAAAAGAAATATTTCCAAACACAAGATCAACATATACGATGGCAGCCCAATGCCAGTTCCAGCAGAAAGATAAATAAGCCCATTTGTCCATTCTACATTGTCTAAAATTACATTTTTATTCAGAATGGTTTTGGTTGTTGTCCCCATTAAAAGTGAATAATCATCACAGATGTTTCACTCTCTTTTATTTTAAAGGCAGCTCTTTTCTTCATTTTCATTAGAGTTGCCCCGTCTTTTAATCACGTAATCATAAACCTTGATCTTACTGGCAAGGGGTGTGAGGGCCAAGAAATGCAACTGTTGCTGACTGCAAATGGTAAAAATCTGAGCATTTCCGGAGCTTCAGTTTGATTCAGGCACTATGTGAAGTCTGCCTTTAAAATTGGAAATATCTTCCCTATTCATGCAATAGTACCAGTGGAAAGGGAGCCTCTGCACCCTGAGTGTCATCCCACTCCACTTAACGACCGCTTGGCTATGACATTGGCAAGGATCATTGCAGGCATTTTGGATGCTTCACAATACCAAAAGTATTGGGGGACTGGAGGTGTCATCAGGCTCCATAAATGAACTCCCAGGGAACAGCTCCTGCTAAAGCATTGTAGCAGGGGCTGTTATCTGAAGTCTATGGCAAAGTCACAGGGGGACAATGTTTCACCTGATGCAGGTGGCAAAAAGGGAGCATGATAGCCAATGTGCTATTTGGATCCTGGCATGCCCAGGAAGATAGGAATTTAGAGCCAAAGCCTGAATTAGAACCCAGATCCCTGTATTCTTTCATTCAGAGAAATGGCTGTCTTTTATTATTCCAATCCATGTCCCAGATGGTAAATTGGAAGCCAACAGGATGGATCTAGCAGAGCAATATTTATCCTCCCCTCTGAAAGCCTTTGAATCATAGATTACTGGAGTTAGAAGGGATCGTGGAGGTCATTTAGTCCAACCCACTGCTCTGTCCAGGAAGCTACACTACAGCATCCCTGACATGTGGCCTGACATGACATGTGGCCATCCAACCTTTCCTTGAGAACCTCCAATGACAGAACACTCACCACTGCGCAACTTCACAAACACTAATCCAGATATCGCTGTACATGCACTAGCGGCACAAATCTGCAGAAATGTGATGCTCTTACTGCTCAATGGCCCCAAATTTTACACTCTTGGCCACCAGACTGCTGTTTGCAGAAGAGCAAAGCTTCTGCAAACACACAAATTGGCATTTCCGGGAGTGTAGTTGAGAGGGAGTGGGGCTCCAGGACTTCTATAGAAACAACGATGATATCTTCAGCAGGAACAGTCCAGTTTTGCTTTGGAAACTTTTTTCAAAGGTTGTTAGCCAAGAAGAAACATCAGACTCAGCATGAGGCAAGTGGAGAAATTTGCCAAGGGACATGTGTTCATATCTAGGCCTTTGTCTTTCCCAAGGGGCTACCTGAGAGACAATGTGAATTTACAGTTGTTTGCTTTGTTGTTATGGTCAGTGGTGTTATTCAGGGGGTTCTCCCAGGTTCTATAGAACCGGTTGTTAAACGGCCGGGCCCTGCCCACTTGCTTACCTCAGCTGGCTTTGGGGTTTTTTTTGCTCCGGCTACGACGTCATAGAACCGGTTGTTAATTTATTTGAATACCACCACTGGTTACGGTCCTCATGGGCAAGGCAAGGAGGGTGTCATGATCTACTGCTGCTCTTTTGAATGTGCCGGTCCATAGCATGGACAATGGCAGCAAATGGCTATCTTGTTTGGCCTGTTTACTAAACACACCTGTACAGCACCCTCAAAGTCTGCATCCTTGCAAAGAAGAGAGCATCATCTGGCATAACCCTCCATGCCCATAGCTTTTTCAACTGCTTTAAACCTGTGTTCTCATAGCACCAAGATACTGCAGAACATCCTTTTCTTGCATAAAGGCGACAGACTCTGAAACAAGGCTCAACAGATCGAAAAGGTCACGAAGCTAAAGGTGCTCCTGATGATGTCCCGAATTGGAACTGGAAGGGGTGGGTTGCAATCTACCCATCACTGCTCAGAATTATATTTCTGTAGAGCAACTCACTATTATAAGTCTGTTAGGATCAAGACCAGCCTCAGGGAACTTCTTTAACCATTGGGCCAATTGGGGCCCATGCCTGGAGGGGAGCCACACTGGGCAGTGAGCAGAGGGCCTGCTGTTGCAGCCAGCGCCCCGCTCGGTAGCTGACACTCCCGCATGGAATCTTCCATGCTGAGGTATCGTGAGTCCACCCTTGGGTCTGATTGGCTTGAAATCAGTAATGTCATTCAGTAACGAGGAGCCGGAACGCGAGGCGGGACTTACCGCCTGATTGGCTGGCCGTTCGCAACGCGTCGCTGCCTGCCTGACCGCCGCGCGGGCACCCCTGGCTTCAGAGGGGGTGCCCGCCTGCCTGGGGGGTGCGCTGGATGCCTAGGTGAGCCGCGGAGGGGCACGCCACCTGGAGGGAGCCCCCACAGCGGGCAGGCAGGCGGCGACGCGTCACAGGCTGCCTGTCAATCAAGCGGTAAGTCCCGCCTCGTGTTCCGGCTCCTCATTACTGAATGACATTACTGCCCCCCCCCCCCCCCGGGGAGCAGTTGATGGTGACGTCATTGCTAAGGCCTTGCTGCTGCCGCTCAGCCTGGTAAGTACGGGGAGCCACCAAAATATTTTGCATTGGGCCCCGCAGCTCCTGAGGCGAGGGTAATAGTCACATAGTAGAGGGACATTTCTAGATTGCAGTGTGTCAGCGCCATCTAACCCCCCTCCCCCACAGCCTCTTGTACTGACAAGACTTGTGCAAGCCTCTTGTACTGACTGAACCCTGTGGCTCACATGGCGCAAAGCACGTGCACACCGGCACTTCTGGCATGGTGCCAACACAGGCATCTGTATCAACCCTGCAGTGCTGGCACAAGCCCCTGGCGCACCGCTCCTGCGCCAGCCAAATTTGGCTGGCACAGGGTTGTTTCTGTGGGGGGGAGGAGATGGTGGGAGGGAGGGCAGGAGGAGGGCGGTCCAGGAGGTGGTCTGGCCCATGGTGGGGGCTGGAGCTTGGATGCTGCCATTAGGCTGTATCCAGACCCCTGTCCCTTTCCCATGCAGCCCCAGTTCAGGCCCCGTTGGGAACTCGGATCTGTGTTCGCTATATAGCCTGCCCCGTGGAGGCTCCAGCGCAGTCTCAACCTGCATTGGATATAGGGCAGGCCCGCCAACCAGTGCTGTTCCAGGGCACTTTAGGGTTGCGTCCTCTGTGTGTGTGTGTGTGTGTGTGTGTGTCAATCCACCAAAGTTTGGCCGGCACAAGCACCACCGTCAAGTGTGTTTGGACCACTCCTGGAGTCTGGGAGGATGGTGCACGTCTGCATGGTGGCCTCTCAGTCCAAATGCACTTTATGGTGTCCCTTGTGCTGGCCACACCTTGCTGGCTTAACTGTGCCGGCCTAACTCCAGGTTAGGACTGTGCCCTGAATCAGATTTTTCGTTCAAACACTAACATTCTCTTCTGAAAGAGGGACCGGAATATACCAACGGCTAAATAAAAAATGAGTGACATTTCTTCCACAGATTGCCTGTCCATCGCTAAATAAGCAGCATACAAATCCAGCCTTTTTCTCTGCTCTGCTTTCATCAAGGAGGTTCTTTTCCTCCCTCTGTGCTTCCAATAATCTCAGAATCGTTCAAGACAGTGAACTGTGCCGGATTGCATGCAACACTGCCGCAAGTCAAGCCTTATCTATATGCATTACTTTGATTTCAAATTATTTTGAGATCAGCTTTTATTGTACTCCGTGTTACATACATAAATCTCCAACGTAATACATTTTATAAGAAATGGTCATAAAAATTTACAGCCAGTAACTTTTCCCCTGTCCCTTACAATGATATTCTACTAAAACCATTAAATGCTTCTCATTAATGCCCTTTAAATGATTGGGTAATGACCCACAATCGCTTGTAAGTGAACAACCATTAAAGAATTACCCATTCTTAGCATGCTTTTAAGTACAGTTTAAATACATGGGAGGTAACATGTAATACATTAGGAAAAGTATTACATTTGAAAGAGTGAAAACAGCAAATGAATGAGCCGGTGTGGAAGTCTACCCTGCAATGGCCACAGCGCTCTGGGGCCATTATTGCTATATCACATTGCACATCTATTTTGGCATTGTTCTTTTAATTCTGAATCCAGTCACTCAGATTTTGATAGTGAAACAAACTGTGGGAAATTAAAGCTGCTGTGGTTGGTATGTATTATATATTTACACTGCTCCCAAGTTTTCCTTTCTACTTACTGCCAGGACCCCCTTTTAGAAATCTGTGTCTCAGGTGGTGAAAAGTGCTATGTTCCGTGGAGGACATCCTGGGAGGCCATAACGAACCCAGATAAATTAGCACCCCAACTGCGGACCTGATCCATCAGTAGGAGCGCAACCCCAGCCAAACTGGGATGAACCCTACTTCCCTGGTGAACCCACCCACCCACCTTCTTGTCTTAAACACTGGTTATACAATAGTCTCAGCCATTGGGTCCATCTTCCTGATGGATGGAAGATGAACTGGCTCAATATCTATCCCGTCGAGTATCAATTGTATGGCTTGGCGAAAAGAAGAAATTTTGGCTGAATTTTTTGGCACAGGGTGGGGCAAACTACTCACCTCCCATTTGCTTTCACTACTGCATTGGCCTCCATCTAGTGGCTGCTTTTTTCCCAGAAGCCCCCTCTATGTAATACTAGTATGTGTGATGCTATAGTGATAGGTGGAACAGGAGTGTAGCTGAAGAAGTGCAGAGGGGTGCAACTGCACTGGGCTACAAGCTTTAGGGGGGGCAACAAGCTGAGTTTGGTAATAGTGGCCAAAATTGTGAAAACCTTGTAATGTATGAATAATATGATCATGTTCTATACCATTTTATGCAGAATTTAATGCAGAATGCAATGAAACAAATATCTTGTGCAATATCTTCATTCTATCAAAAGTTATGGCCAAAAAAATAAGAAAGTGAAAATACAACTGTGATGTCACATCCAGGGCATCATTTTGCCCTCTGCACCAAGCTACACTTTCATTAGCAACACCAGTGATGTGGAAGGGTTTTTTGGATTTTTTTTAAAAAAATGGTAGTTCTTGGACAGAGTTTCCGCTTCCCCTTTCATATGCAAAGGTGCTCTCTGCAAATGCCACAAAAATCCCATTTACCAATGTGTCGTGGACATAAGACCATTACACCATTTACCATTGTGTAGTGGACATGAGACATTTCATTACAGTCCTAATTAATTGCATTACTGACCAGGCATACTATAGTCGTGGTAACATTCAGAGCTGTGACTACAAGAATATGATCTGAATCTCTAGTTTCCTTCTGCTGTGCCTCCTTGTCCTACAGAAAGAACCAAGAATTGCTACACTAACAATTTACATCAACATAAGAAGACATCTTCAACATTCCATTCTTTTCCCTTTTGTTCCCTAAAAGGCACAGTAGTCAAATATACATTATCCTACCCCATATTATTCCAAATCTTTGGTCTACTTATCTCTTGAGCAGTTTCCACAAAGTTGAAAGGAGTAATCACCTATATTAGAGATGGTCTCAGCGGGGCTGTAAAAGTCAAATTGGAAACAAGAACACGGCTCATCCTATCAGCCTTGAGGTAATTTGGTTTAATCACAAAAGGAGAAGCCGTCTGAACTCTGAATGATTTCCGGCCCACCAGTGGGGAAGGGGACCTATTCCCCCAGGGTTAGCAGAAGCAAATGAGGAACACAGAGGCACTGTGCCAAGACAAGCATTCAGCATCCACCCTAGCAAAGGCACTCGGCAAATGCAACGTGCTTAATATTCAAGCTGTTACACATGTGTATGATATTCTGATAGAGATGAGTTCTAGCGGAAGACTGCAAATCATTCACAATTTAGTGGCTACTACTGCTGCTAATGCACTCTGAAGTGATACAATCTAGCAAGAGATACATTATGGGAGGGTGGGGATTGTGCAGTTGGGCTGGTAGAGAGAGCGCCACAAGCAGAAGGGGTGTAAATGGAATCAGTTACACATTCGGCTGTGGGTCACCCAGGCCCAGATGACACTTTGGGGAGAGGAGAGGAATCAAGCCATTTGAGCATCTGCACATAACGGATGCTCACTTGCAGGCATGCATGACACCCTCAGTAAGCACCTACTGCTCACGGTAGGGGCATGTTTTTCAGCCGACAATTAAATTATGGGACCAGAGGAGTTCCAGCTCCCAAATGCACCATCCTAACTTTCGCTGGAGCGGGCAGGCCAGCGTGCCTGTGCCGTATCCAGTTCAAGTTAGGAGCTGGCTAGACCCTCCACATTCATGCCCTTACCCCGGGGTAGGTGCCAGTCACAGGGCCTGGGGATGGAGGGTTGGATGTGGCCTGATGGCCACATCTCAACTCCACCCCGGTCCCTGGGCCAGCGTGCTTGGCTGGCACAGGAGTGTCAGACTGCTAGCTTGGCTGTTAGGGTCGGCCCAGTGGCAGCAGCAGTGGTGTAAGTGTGCTGGTTGGTGCTCTTGCGCCAGTGCTGCTGCTGTTGCACTGACACTAGCAGCTTGCATCAGCCCAACGTGGGGGTTTGGATGGGGCTGTGAGTGTTGCAGAACCCTGAGCTCCTCTGTAACGTGGCCCCTCCCTCTCACTTCCAGAGCGACTCAGAGAGCCTGCTTTGCCCTCTGAGCCGCGAACGGCTCTGCAGTACTTAGCTCCTGCAGCACAATGTTTTGGCCTCCTGTAGGAATGCCACTGTAAGAGATGGATCAGTGGAAGGAGACATGATTTGCATGCAGAAGGTTCCAGGTTGAATCCCTGAGGCATCTCCTTATAAGGAACACTAGAGAACCACTCCAGTCAGTATGGACAATTCCAGGATCAGTGGATCAATTGCCTGACTCAGGGCCCAATCCTAACCTGGAGTTAGGCCAGCAAAGTTTGGCCGGCACAAGGGCCACTGTAAAGTGCATTTGGACCACTCCTGGAGTCAGGAGGAGCTTCCTAAGACATGAAAATTTGGTGCACTAGCTGTAAGGCATGCACTGTTTATCAGGGAACCAAGTTCCTTCAGATAGCTTTGTGAGCCAGTCCATATTTTTTGGGCAATTCTGTTTCAACACAGTGAAGTCTTATGGATAGCTCTTTCTTCTTTCGCTCCAGGTACTCAGAGCTATTTGTATCTTTTCTAATGCGCTAGCATATATAAGAACATTTTCAGGTAACCGTAATTTTGAGAGTCTTTCTGTCTTTCCGACAGAACACCCTGACCCTTTGAACTTATTGTATTAAAATACACTGAAATGAAAACGGGGCCCAGCAGAGATGCCCCCGCATCAGTAGTGTCATGTAACCAGTACGCTCGGCAGGAGAAAAAGGTGAGCAGCAGCCCGCCCATTGCGTAACGCTCCGTGTCGCCGTTTTCCCCGCCCCCGCGGGGCGAGGAAAACGGAGTGTTACGCAATGGGCGGGCTGCCGCTCAACCGTTCCTCCCACCCAGCGTACCAGTTACATGACACTACTGCCCCGCATATTTCCCAAAGCTAAATTTTGAGTTGAATTTGAAGAAGTAAGGAGTACTCAGGGAAAAGGTAATAATTCTCGATCAGGTTAGCAACATTTCTTAGGGGGTGATGTGCCCTACACTTCCTTAAGTTGCTTTGCCAAATGGAACATTTCAAGGAGAATTTGGAGGTTCTCCAAATTTTGCTAAGACAAAACATCCCAGGAATCTTGAAGGTTGTATGGACCATGTCAAGAAGATTTGTGACATTTCTGCTGATCCTCAGAGCCCAACTAATTTCTTTTCTCTTTGAAACTGCGGAAAAAATGGACGGACACTCCAACAAAAACATTCCTTCCTTCCCCCAAACTCGCTATATTTGCTTTGAACGACAACCGTAATGAACGTTTTGCTACAGCTCTCCTTTAAGCCAGGCATTTTCTTGCACTGCCGTGAATTGGTCGCCCAAGAAAGACAGTCGTGTTTGTTTAAAGTAGGGGACTGTGTGTGTGATGAAAGCAGTTTCTCCTATTTCTAAAGACCACGGCATGAGGCAAATGGGCTCTTTGCCAAATGGGAATTGAAACGAGTCTACGTATTACACTATTTGCCTTAGAAGAAATTAATTTCCAGGCAGAAGCAGATAGGCTTATTTAATATTTATCTTTAGCTGCAGGAAGATGAATCTATTATTTTATAAGTTTATTTTGAGAAGGGTGTTTTTTTCTCCACATGGACTTTTCAGCTGCCAGATTCCTGTAGGAGGCGCTGAAAGATTCTCACCTGGACTCTGCTTGGGTGAAGAAACCTGGAATTTGTCGTTAATACCTAAGCCATCATTATGCAAGCATCATATTCTCCCCTGTCTGTCTTAACAAACAAAACACAAAAAGTGACTGAATCCCATGCAAGTCCCCAAGGTGATCAGCAGTTTCACACATCTGGCTGGGGAGAATGGAAGGACAATGAAACATCACCAACACCCTGCTGTTCTCAGTCTTATTAGCTACCAAGTTAAAATATTTACAACACTGAAATGAAGCAAAGAAACATGGAACAATGCTCAGTATCAAAGTGACCGACAAGAGCCAGCCTGTACCAGGCCATTGCACAGCCTCACGTATTACGTAGGCAGAACACTGGGTTACATATTCTCCTTTATAATCCCCTTGTATATCACAGGTTACAAGCTATGATGGATACGTTCAGTCTGAGATGAGCCGGTTGCTCATTATAAAGGCCAGATAGGAATTTTTTTCGGTCATCCAAATTGGCCATGGATGGCAGGTTTTTTTTTTGCCTACCCCAGACTAGGGAGGGAGGGATGGGTGTTCAGTAGATTTCATGATTTGCACTTATGTTTAATGAAGTTAAACTCCAACCACAGTCTGGTGTCTGCCTTGGGGGTGGTACAATAGTCCAGCGCACTTACCATATCAAATCAAAAGAATTCAAACGAAAGCCCTCTCAACTGGATTCGACAGTACTAGGTGTGCATATTGCCAGGATGAAACCCCGGGAAACTCCGAGTACCAGAAGTGGGCCATTTACAAGATGCCATTCTGAGAATAGGCCAAAATGCATTGAATAGTCCTATACGTAAACTGCGCCAGTCCCAAGCTCGGACACAGTCCAACCACAGGTATGACTGCAGTTTTTCTCAGAGCTGGGTGTGCACATTGCAGGAAAGGCAGTCCGGGAACTTTGGAGTACCCGGGGTGGGCCATTTCCACCAGGTTCCAGTCTGAGGTTTAAGGATTTTGCATGCATTTTGGCCCATTTACAGATTGGGACCTGGTGGAAATGGCCCACCCCGGGTACTCCAAAGTTCCCGGACTGCCTTTCCTGCAATGTGCACACCCAGCTCTGAGAAAAACTGCAGTCATACCTGTGGTTGGACTGTGTCCGAGCTTGGGACTGGCGCAGTTTACGTATAGGACTTTTCAATGCATTTTGGCCCATTCTTAGAATGGCATCTTGTAAATGGCCCACTTCTGGTACTCGGAGTTTCCCGGGGTTTCATCCTGGCAATATGCACACCTAGTACTGTCGAATCCAGTTGAGAGGGCTTTCGTTTGAATTCTTTTGATTTGATATGGTAAGTGTGCTGGTAAGGAACTGGACTACAAGGGAAATAGGCTACCTTAGGAACGACAGATGCAGGGGAGTGGCAGTGAGATGCAAATACTGTAACTGGTTGTCTTGCATGCTCCTGAGGCATCTGGTGGGTCACTGTGAGATTCAGGAAGCTGGACTAGATGGGCCTGATCCAGCAAGCCTTTCCTTTCATTGTTATGTTCTTATGCCCGAAGTCAGCTTAACATCCTGGACCATCGGCATATTGGGCTGATGCTTCAGCCAGTATGTTAACTAGGCTTCTCTGCTGTCAGAATTAGCATTCTAGTAGCAGTTCCTGCATTATGGCAGTCATAAAATGTACTCCAGCAGCACACAAAGGGGTGTGCTGCCAGAATGCTGGCACAGAGGCCAGAATGATTCGGCATGCAGCAGTGGGTTGAGGGATGCCCACCAACTCAGGTAGGTCAGCAAGGGAGGCTGAACGAGGTGGGGGGGGGAGGAAGATTGAATGGGCAGAATGGGGGAGGTGGCATGTTTTGGAAGAGGGAAGGGGGTGGCACTGGATGCAGGCAATTTGCATGGATGCTACAGCATCTCCTCCGATTACAGCTGTTATGCCCCCTTTGTCTCTGTGGACTTGCGCTAGCTAAAAAGCTGGCACAGGTCTAGGAGTTTATGGAATGGTGGAGTAGATGTCCATGCGCTGCTCTCCCTGACACTGAGATGGTTGCAAATGCTGAGAGTGTTGCAAATGCTTTATGGTGCATTTGCAACACTCCTGGGCTGGCAAAAGTGACCTGGAGCGGAATCCTACACTGGAGTAGGCTGGCATAAGCTAAGCCAGTAAAATTTGGCCAGCACAAGGACCACCATAAAGCATGTTTGGACTATTCTCAGAGTCAGGGAGGTTGGCGCATGTCTGTGTGCTGGTCCAAACATCCTTTATGGTGTCCCTTGTGCTGGCCAAACTTTGCTGGCTTAGCTTAGGCCGGCCTAACTCAGTTTAGGATTGCGCCATTAAAGATCTTTAAAGGATTGGAATTACCCCCAAAGTCAAAATCATCATGCAGTGCCAGCATGTAACCATGTGGTACTAATTTAAATTACTGTAGCAGTGGGCAAGTCTCTTTCCAGAAATTAATAAATGCAATTTATAAGGAATGTTAAGTAGCAACTAACAATTTAATGCTTTGTGAGTTTCAGCCAAACTGATTAAATAATTAAAGGATATTTCTAGGGGTTAGAGGGAAAGCTTTACCATTACAACAGAACAATAGTTGGAGAATTGTTGGCATTTCATTAGACAATATGCATAATTATTACCAAAAACTTTGTTAAATAATACTAGCTGCTTAAAACTCAAACAGGTGGGGGTGGGGAAATATCAGCATGTATTCCAGCCTTACCATATTATCATGGAGGTATTTGTACTACAACAATGGCTTATACAGAATAGGAAAAAAAATTCTTACTTAAGGCTCCCTAATGTATTCATAATCTGAGGCTTTGCTGTAGATGCTTTTGCCTCCCAAGGGCATCTGCTTGGAACTGGCATCTAGGAGCAGGGCCTTTTGTACAATGGCACCAACTTTGTGGAATGGGCTTCCTGTGGATGTTAAGTAGCGCCCCCCCCAATTCTTTGTCAGAAGCCAGATGAAAACTTGGCTTTTGCAGAAGACCTTCGGACTTATGTAAAGTCCTCCTATGACTGTTTGTTTGTGTTCCACCAAATCCCATCTTGCAACAGAGAATTTAAAGTTAGGGAAGACAAATGTTCCTTTAAATCTCCCTTCCAGGCCTCCCCAAGGACCTCATTGCCCACTAGTTTCCCCACAGACCAGCCTCAGAGATAGGCAAGAAGGAGGGGGTCAGTCACGCACTGGGCCTCCTCTCTTTCTGCAGCTTTTGTTTGGGATCACTGGCTGGCCAGCCTCCTCCAGACTGCCCTCATCACTGGCTTAGCTCCAAACAAACCCCACCACCAAACAATAGGCAGTCAGCTTGTGCCAGCTACAACTGCCTGCTCCCTTTGGTGGCTCCAGGGTCGTGGCAGCCAAACAACTGTTCCCCACAGTCATTCCCCACAATGAGCTTACCTTAGGCAGTCCTTCAAGCCAGAAGTCCATCCAGCACTGCATCCCAGGTACCATCCTCCAGTACCTACACAGCTTCCTTTACATCCCAGCTTTATACCTAGGCCAATATACTGAGGCCAATCAGTGGGCAGGCTTTAATTCATCAGCCACGCCCATCTGCACCTGGGCAAGGCTTGCAAATACCTTCTGGGATTAACCCTATAATCCCTGGTTTATCTGGGGCAAGGGGCCTTTGCTGATACCACTTCCTATCCTCAGGGTGGCTCCTGCCTTTTCCAATAGTTTGTTTGTTCGTTTGTTTTCCTGGCTTCATATCCTACAAACTATATTGCTATAATTTTGCTGCTGTCTAAGAATATATAACTTAAGGACAGCCCTGCTGGATCAGGTCAAAGGCTCATGGCTAGGGTTTTTTGATGTTATTTTTTTCCAAAATTTCTTGATTAAAATAGCAAATTGCAGTGTTATATGTTTTTATTCAAATTTTTACTGCAAAATGTACAAACACTGCAATAAAGCACAATGTGTGCGCGCACACATATGCGCACGTGCATGCATGGGAAAATAGGTCTTTGCTATGTTTTAAGTATTGTGAATCAATAAGGTGACCAACTTTTTTACAATGAAAAGGAGGACATGCGCTCTCTCAAGGTCTCCCATGCGGAGAGCATGCATCTCATAATGGTGTCTCGCCGCACTGTACCGAGTGTAAATCACAGGCTCATATGCCCTCTAATCAGTTCCGGGCCCCTACGAGTCTGTGATTTTTTCAGCAGCATGTGACCTTAAGCACAACAAGGCTCACAACCACTGCTACTAGTCTGGGCCCAAAGTTAAGAATACTTCCTCTTAACCTTAAAATTCCCCAGGCTAAACAAGTCCCAACTACAGGGACTTTTTCCAATGAGTAACTTAAAATTTGGTAAGCGTGCCACTTTAGCCACTGAATCTTATCTGGTTCCAAAGACAACCAAAGCTCCTAGTAAATTTAATTGTAATTTATTGATAAACAAGGATAACACAACTAAGAAAGCATACTAGAATTAACAGAGATACCTTATAAAACAAAGAAAACTAGGCTCCTATCACTGACTAGGCCCTAGTTGTTCACCTTGTTCCTCAGACAGAAATTCCAGTCTTGCAAAGGGAAGTCTGCAGGTTTGCAAGCTTTATCAGGTCTGATGATCTTCTTGGAGGATGAGCTGGAGGAGTCTTGCAGTTTGGAAGGTCTTGATGGTGGTTGTGCGGCCACACACCCCAGGCTCAATCAATTAGCCTATCAGGGTAAAGGGGCCATCTCCTGTTTTCAGCACTAGCTACATAACATGTAACCTTTCTGAATAGTTTGCATTCCTGACCCTAGCTATAACTTCACACCTTTTGCAAACAACCAAGGAAATAAACTCTCTCAGTCCTGCTTGTGTTACAATTCTTTCAAAATAAAGTCAAGCCAGGGCCTAGCTTTTTCTTGTTTGCTCTTTACACCGAGCCTTGACGAATCGTCATGTCAAATACAAATACGTCACTCACACGCAACGGATCGGATTGGCATCGATCAAATACGGAGATTTACAGATTAGTCTTCAAATATCGAAAAGGAGGACATGTAGGAGGACACTTTTCGAGGGAGGACAGAACTTACAAAAGGAGGACTGTCCTCCCTAAAGGAGGACGGTTGGTCACCTTAGAATCAAGAACTGGATCACATTTATCTCACAGTGAATTAACAGTAAATTGCCATTCACACTCACTGTCCAGTCCAAAGAACAGGTAATACAGTACAACTTGCAAAGCCCCATATTCCTAACTTCAATGGGGCTTCCTTCTGTAAGATATAAATCAATCGTAATATAAACCCATGGTGACTTTGAACCCCAACACTAAAATATAAGGCCTACTGTTCTCTCTCTAGAGCAGAGAGCAAAGGAGTGGTTAATGGTGTTTCAGGCCCAGGCAAGGCCTGACTGGTAAAAGGGGAGGGCTGTGCCTATTCCTAAACTGATACATAGGAAAAAATTCCCAGGGCCCAGAGACAGCTGTAACCTTGGGGGAAACTTGCATTGAGTCAGCGTAATAGCCATCCCTATGTATCCTGGGTAAAAGCATGTGCAAAGGAGGGATGTCCATATGAAGGAGGAAGGGGGCGGAAATAAATTATTCTGCATGAGTGCTAGCAGTTGGGGAAATAACCAATGAAAAAACAGTAAGAAACTCCGCCTCAGTAGTATAAATTGTTGCACCCATTTTGTGCAGGGTGTGGTACGCAGTTTGTTCTGTTTTGGCATTTGGTTTTGCCTTACAGTTGCTACCTGGAGAGGTGCAAACTGCAAAAGAACATGGGCCAAACAGTTGCTAGCAGATTGGAGCATTCCAGACCAGAGATCAAAGATAAATGCCACCAGTGGCACTCATGGCCAGGGCCTGGGAAAGACAAGGCCCAAAGGGAACCAGCGACTGCACTAGTTGAATGAATGCATGTGCTGTCCCCCTTAACACTCTCCCTGCCAAAAAACGGGGAAGGCAGCGAATCAACTCTCATGGGGGAGGTGCTATAAATCTGGTAAGCAAGAAATAAGGGTGAATGGCCCTACAAAGGCAAGCAATCACTGGCACACGCATCCCAGCCTGAAATGACCTGCGCAAAATTTCCCATGCTGCACTCTGGCTGCTGCTTGGAGCATCGAGAAACTGCTGCTTACTACTTTCACATTCCAATACAGTCACCCCAGCATGCACTGTGAACAACGAACACCAGCCTTGATAACTTAAGCAAGCTTCCTCCTAGTTCTGCCTCTCTTCCTCCTGATCCCTTACTGAAAACAATTTGTGAGTTCCTAAAAACTGTAAAAAGTAAACAAAAATTGTCTTATTTTTGTGAACTTGATCTAAACGTTTGTCAAACCGTGTCAAAAGTAAGCAAAAGCGGTGCTGGTTCGTGTTTTGATCTACATTTCAGAAGCAGAGACTGAAACTGATAATTACAGCTCAGAAAATAATTCAGATTAAATTTCATGCCCATTCATGGAAACTTAGTCTCATTCCCTTCTATACACTTCCCCCCTCCAATTCTTTCTATGAGAATGTTTTTTTTAAAAAAATTATTATTTAATACTGTGGAGAGGAGATATGAATATATGTTACTTCTGGATTTTTAAAACTTGTTTTGCACAGGTTTTTTTTTGTTTTTGTTTTTGTCTGTTCCACATAAACTAGTAAACAGTTCAAGAGTTTGTTGCTCCATTTGTTACAATTACAAATAAATATAAAAAAAGTAAATTCTGTTTGTAATAATTGTTTTGATACACTATATTTTTAATATGCTAGTTGTGTTAATTTTATGCCAAGTCAAAGTGTCCATAGTCATATTTTGTGTTCCTAAAGTAAAAGAATGACTTTCAATCTGGAAAAGAAAAAAAGTGCTAATATAGCACTTTTTTTCAATTTCTTTGAACATTTCTGTTTTTTTCTGGAAAAAAAAAACACTGGTGTTTTTTTTTTCCAAGCGTCAAAATTTCTGGAAATTTTACATTTCTAGGAAGGGGTTAATTAGGCCGGGGGAGGTCAGGGAGGAGGTGGATTATGCCAGTGAGGAGGCTGTGATCAGTGGCACTGGCCAATGGCAGGGGCGAAGCTAAAGAAGTGCAGGGGGTGCAATTGCACTGGGCTCAGGCTTTAGGGGCCAACAAGCTGAACTTGGCACTAGTGGCCAAAACTGTGAAAACCTTGGCATGTATGAATAATAAAAAGATAAAAGTTTCCCCACGACCGAATGGTCTAGTCGTGACTGACTGTAGGGGGCGGTGCTCATCTCCATTCTAAGCCAAAGAGCCGGCGTTTGTCCAAGGACAAGCTTCCGTGGTCATGTGGCCGGCATGACTATACACCGGCGCATGGAACGCTGTAACCTTCCCACCAAAGTGGTATAATAATAATCTAGACAGGGCTGCAGGTGGCGACCCAGCCGAAACAAGTCAAAGCTCTCCTATCCACAGCCATCACCTGGACATCCAGGGACAGAAGCATCCCTAAGCTGTGTGCTTGATTATTCATGGATGCCCCCATCGGTGGATAAGAAATCAAGCGATGCAACACAAAAGGATGAACAGAAAGCAAAATAGCAACACAAATGATTAGTAATCATAACCCATATACACGTCTGTAATTTGCCAGTATTCCCATGAACTCTTTTCAGTGTGATACATTTCAAAATTTGCACTTTTTTTTTTTTTTTGCCAGAAACAAAATCCACAAACACAGTCACTCATCTTAACTACTGGGTAACACAAGAAGAGGCTGATTTTTATTCTAGTGAGTGGAGTTTGTGAAGTACTTAAGATGTTTGGAAGAGGTCTATAAATGTCACTCGCATGTATATGACCCTGCCGGCTTATTACTCTTCCAAGCAACACACTGAATATCTTTAAGAAAATATATATGTATTTTAAGAGAGTTCTACTTGTGCTTGAAAGTTGGATGATTCATGAATCTGACTTTACAATCGCCTTTTTATTCGGAGCTCAAAAGGCCGTGCCAGTAGCCTCAGAGCTTCCAGTGAGCAGCAACCAGGAACAGAAATGTTGTTATCCTGGGTTATAATTAATGCTACACTTTCCTGTATATTGTCCTCTGCTGGAGAGTGTGTAGAAAATGTGTGTCTCGTCAGCAAAAGTGTCATTGTGGCCCCAAATGCAGTGACATATCATGGTAGCATCAAGTCTAATGTATTAAAAATAAAATACACATTGAAATGAATGGAGACCTTACCTAGAATTGGCTTGAGACCCACCTAGTGTGTCACAAGCCACCATTTAAGAAACACTGGTATAGAGTTGTCCTCACTCCCTCTCCCTCACTTGCTTCCTTTGCGATAAAACCTTTCAATGGACCACAATCTCCACCAGGGTGGCCTACCCATGAAGCAAACTAATGGCCCAATCCCACAGGGCAGTGGTATTCAAGCGTTTTAGACCGAGACCCACTTTTTAGAAAAGCACGAGTCGGGACCCACCACGAGTGATGTCATTAGCCTGGAAGTGTTGTTGTGGCAGGAAGTGACATCATCAAGCAGGAAGTGCTGTCATTGTGACATAATAAAATGACACTCCTGAAATGCAAATTGGCATTCTTGGACTGCAGCAATTGTACAACCATGAAACACCCCTGACAGAAAGCAAGATTAGGACAAAATATGATGTAAAAGCAGTGAACAAAAAGCAAAATAAAAAAAAAACACTCACTTGAGAATTCAAACTGTTAACACTCACAAAAGGAATATAACAAGGTCTGCAGTTTCCAAGATGGCTGCTCCCAGCTTTCTGTGACCCACCTGACATCAGGTCATGACCCACCAAGTGGGTCCCTACTCACAGTTTGAATAACACTGCCATAGGGCCTTTATGACAGCCAATCTCACAATCCATTGTTACAAAGGCCACAGTGGCACTGCAGATGGTACACTGCTGTTGAATGAGCTGGAACCATTGGCACACTTGATTGGCAGTTCTGCGTACCTGTCACTGACAGCTCATTTCAAAAGCCTCCCTGCTAGTTCTCTACTGAGAATCAAGCCCAAATTCACAGGGATCTGAGAGCTCAGATAAACAAAAAGAGGCAATTCCTTAATTTGGCACAGCCACTAGCTCTGGTATGCCAAAGAGGTTCCTCCCTTTCACTCTCTGGCTGACGGAGATTCCTCTTTAGCAATGTGTGGTGTGTTCCCATGGATATAGTGAACACTGAGAAGACGTTTGGGCCAGAAAGGTTAAAACAAGTATTAGTCCTACCAGATGACCTTGTACACTTGAATATCTCTAATGGATCTTCTGATGTATCTCTTTAGCTTATTATGCACTGGCCTTTTTGCTAGTAAAACAATTCATTCCTTTTCTATCTATACTCCACCCTCTTGTGTTGACCTGAGTCACATACTTTTGTTTCTAGTTTATTTATTCCTTTTCTGTTGCCTATTGCCATGGCATCCGAATGACTGGTGATCATTAATTAATTTATCCTCTGGATGAAAAGGCATTATCATCTTCACCTTATGCTGTGTCAAATACAAGAGTAACCTGTGTTCAAGGGCACCCAGAAAGAGTAGAGTGAAGACAGAATTAAAAGCTTGATTATTCTGATCTCTGAAGCTATGCTGATTGTTATATCATGACTGTGAAACCTGTGCTTTCTCTTTGTCGGTTCACGTTCAGACCAGAAGGTTTGCAAGCTATTGATACCTGCTTACTTTTCAGAGTAATCGGAGTGACGGATGTTTCCATTTTCATGACACAAAAGTTATACAAATAAATTGCAGTTTGAAACTGGACAGTGAGATTCAGTCTAGAATTTCAGTCTAGAAAAAATGCACCTGAGGGGAACTTGATTGAGACGTACAAAATTCTGCATGGGATGGAGAGAGTGGACAGAGGGATGTTCTTTTCCCACTCTCACAACATCAGAACCAGGGGACATCCACTGAAATTGAGTGTTGGGAGAATGAGAACGGATAAAAAGAAATACTTTTTTTACCAGCGGGTAATTAATCTGTGGAACTCCTTGCCACAGGAAGTGGTGATGGCATCTGGTCTAGGTGCTTTTAAAAGGGGATTGGACAGATTTTTGGAGGAAAAGTCCATTGTGGGCTACTACTTCAGAATGCCAGGTGCAAGGGAGTAGCAACAGGATAGAATAGAATAGAATAGAATTTTATTGGCCATACATGGAATTTCACCATACATGGAATTTTACTTCGGCCCAAAAGCTCTCACATATACCTTAAACTAATAATAATACCATCACATTAACAACCTCCCACTAACTCTAAACTTATCCAAATCAAAACCAAAACATCAACGTAATCAGCTATTCAGTAGCCCAATAGCTACTAGTAATAATAGCTATTATTATTATTATTATTATTATTATTATCAGGCATCTTGTTGTCTCATGTGCTCCCTGAGGCATCTGGTGGGTCACTGTGAGATACGGGAAGATGGGCCTTTGGCCTGATCCAGCAGGATCATGTTTTTATATTCTTAAACCTGTAATCTCAGAAGTTTAGGATTGTAAACAAAAAAATGGGCTCCTATTAACTGTCAGAGTCCAATGGGATGTGAGTCAAAGAAGCTAGAGGCCAGGTTCCAGAACGGGCAAGAAGGGAAGTGTAAAAGCCAAGGGCAGAGTCAATGGTGGGCTGTCAGGTTCTGGAGTGGGCAACCAGGCATCTGGGAGGCAGAGTCATTTCACATAGTCAAAGACGGATGGGCAGTTGGTTTCTAGATTAGTTGGCAACATGATGGGGCGAAGGGAGGCTACATTCGGCATGTTCTCATTGGACCTGTTCATATGATCCCACCTGTGCAGGCTCCTTCATGCTCAATTAAGGTGATCTGAGGTGTCCAAGTCCCCCTTCTGGTACACTTTTCCCATTCTTCTGACTGATTGTGGGGGAGGCCAGCTGAACCTCCCTCTCATATGCATTCTAAATATTAGTATTATTTGACAGGAAGTTCCTGATGAGGTCACATCCTGGCTCCTCCCATCACATCCAGGCCAATTTGCTAAGTCATGAGGGGGCACATTCTACTTGCTATTAACTGTGTGTGTCGTGGGCAATTCAGACAAGCAGCCCCCATGCAATTACACAAAGTGATGCAAGGAGGATGCAAGGAGGGTCAGAACATGTTTGTGCCATAAATGTACACATTCTTAACTAAATGGGGATAGTCAGGCTGCCAAGGAATCACTCAAGCCGATCCCCTGACATTCAAACATTTTCAAAAATACAGGGCCTTCCAGAAGGGAGGCAGTGGGCTTTAAACCTGGAATGCCATCAGCACAAACTTTGCAGGTGTGCCTTAAATCAGCATACCATTTTCTTATACGAATGATTTCCTTATAGATAAGGGGTGTTTTTTGTGATATTTTTTGTCCAAAATTTCTTTATTACAATAGCAAATTGTGGTGTTATGTGTTTTTAATCTACATTCTCATTCCAAATTCTCATTTTTAATAACGTTAAATGCTTTCAGTGTGTACTAGGTAAATGATATAGGTGATACAGTGATACAGTGTCAGCAGAGGCAGCCATATTATAATTTCTAATTAGAAAAGTAATCTATTTTAATTTCTGGGAAAAATTTTCAACATCAAAATGCAGTGTTTTGTTTTTATTCAAGTATTTTAACCCCCCAAAAGTGGTGTTTTGTGTTTTTATGTGGTGTGTAACAAAAACAAAACAAAACAAACCACCCCTATTTATAGATGTGTGCAGTAGTGTCAGCCTACCGGTACGCTGGGCGTGTCTTCCGGGTGAGCGGCAGCGCGATTGCTGCGTTCTGTTGCGTAACGGCGAAAGCCCGCCCGCTGCAGCGGGTGGGCTTTCACCATTACGCAACAGAACGCAGCAATCGCGCTGCCGCTCACCCGGAAGACA
>JAJKFI010000008.1:31736434-31764465 GCA_029204185.1 Lerista edwardsae
ATCATCATCATCATCATCATCATCATCATCATCATCATCATCATCTATTTTCATCATCTATCCATGATATTTTTGACTGAATTCTGTATGTATTATCCACCTATCAAGTTCTACCCGAGGACCTTTTATACACAGCTATTTTTTATTTTATATTATTGAGTTACAGATATAGTCGCAATATATATGCTGTTCCTAAAAAAGTGGCCTTCTGTAATTGATAATACCCTTGCTCATCCCAATGGTATTCAAATACTTTTCCAGCTGTTTTGGGATAGCACCCAAGGCTCCTAAGACAATTGGTATTACTCTTGCTTTCTCACACCACAATCTTTCCATTTCTATTTGCAGATCTTTATACTTTATTTTCTCTAGGTATAATCATCATCATCATCATCATCATCATCATCATCATCATCATCATCATCCACTTTTCCACAATGCCAGTTTATGTTAAGGGCAATATTCAAGGGAAACCAAACAAGCTTCTATAACACAAGTAAAATTTCTCAGGGATTTTCTGTATGTCCATACTTGAAATGTACCTTCAATGTCCCTAGTGTTTCATTAAAAAAAAAAAAAATTTCCTGCAAGTATGGACAATTTAGTTGAGGGTGCCTAATATTACAGCTGATATGGTAAAGTGCGTGCATATCATTGCATGAAATTTACTGCAAAGAGAAATGACATGAATGGAAAATGGATACAGTAGCTTACTGCTTGCTAGCAGTCCCCTTCCTGGGCGTCGAAATGTTAACTGGATAGATGTGTAAGTTATTGCACTCATTAAAGTGCACCACAAACAAGTCAACAATGATTCAGCAAAATGGTTTTGTTTGTATAGTGCGGCAGAAGTCTGATAGATCTCCAGTCAAACATTTATGGCTAAATGGATGAAGATTTTAACATCCCAGCCTAATAAAAACCCCATACTGTGTGATTAAATAAGAGGGAAAGCCGTAAAAAAAAGAGAAAGTGTAATGACGGTAACATGTAGGTCAGTTACAATTTAATTGTCATTGCACTTCATTGCGAACATATCAATTCTCTGCTGCTTAGTTGAGCAGAAAACAACAACTTAGTGTGTACAGTCGGCCCGACTGTCTCCGTCCAACCCCCATTTCCATCACCTGCTTCTGATGACTTCCTTAACAGCCGCACGAAGGCTTCCTGCTTTAATAGGATAATCTCGTTGAAAGCTCCTGCTGATTGTGGCCTCCCTTTGCTCAATGCATCAGTGATCAGTAAATTTACTCCGTGCTTGGCAGAGATGCTAAAATTAGATTTTGTTTGCATTACAACTTTCGAGACTCCTGCAACAAGAGACACCTGCCTGGAGATTTATATTGTTTTGCTTTAATGGCTTGAAATAAGGATAGATGTACGCAGACAATACCCTGATGTGTTCTGTCGGAAGGGCATGAAGAATACCAAACTTTTGAAAAAATTAACTTCCCCAATTTCTAACCCATTTCCTTGCCTGAGGGCAAAATCCAAGAGCCACTTCATATTTTATGCAGAATCTCAGGTACATCAGAGTTTGCCAAGGCAAACATATTAAGCGTGAAGGGGAGAAGTGCATTCCCACACTGAGGCTTGTGCACTGCAAGCACAGAAGAGAGGCACAATGATGTGTGTTTTAGTAGGCATCTCCCTTTCACGTTTTACTTCAGGAACGACCAAACTTGAGACCAATTTAGGAGGCAATCCGCACCAACTTTCCAGCACTGGCATAGCCAACATAGACAATTTAATTGTGCGTGCCTAATGGGGCATGCCAATGGGGCATGCACTGCATTTTGCGGTGGAGTAGTAGTCCCGGAGGCCTCCTCAAGGTAAGCAAATGTTTGTTCCCTGACCTCAGAGCTGTCCCTTACCCCAGTGCTGGAATATTGGTTAGGATTGCGCCCTTAGTCTCCAGCAAACGGTTGGGAGATCATCATGTATATATGTGCATGTACATTCATATGTGTCATAATTCATATGTATGTATTCATATGTGTGTGTGTGTATGCATGTATACATAAAAAATTGCATAGAGTCTCAGGGGAACAATACAAAAAGAGACAAAGGATGGGCCAGGAACAAATGAATTCAGCCTGAATCGGAGCCCAATTCTAAGCTTCCCCAGCATCCTTGGTGGCAGCTGCACCAAAATGGCTCTCTCTGGTTCCTATGGGGGCAGGGTAAGGGAACAAACATGCCCAATGGATCTACTTGGATCTGTGCCAGCCTTTGAGCAGGGCTGGCTTTGAGCAAGGAGACCCATGTATGGCGCCATGGCTTGGAAGGGGGCATAGGATATGGCAGCAGAGTCTGCAGTTCCCCTTCCCCGACCCATTCTACCCCTCAGGCCATCCTCTCGCCACCCTGTTCCTCCCTCTCCCTGCCTTCCCCTCAATAAGCCTTATCAGAGGCCTGTGGTGTTACTGACCCCCAGAGGCTCTAGTGACGCATCATTCCTGCACTGACTGGCTTCAACACCAGTCATCACCGCCAAAGCAGGACTGCTTAATGGCACTTAACTCCGACGCCAGTGGTAAGGTAAAAAAGCACGTGACAGTGGCCTTATAGGATCAGGCTGTCATCAGGTCATGGAATGTTATGTAATTGTTGTAATGAGCAGGCAGAGCAGCTGCTGATAGAGGCATCTCTGGGAGAGAAACAGCCAAGTGGCAGCTAGTCATGGTCAGGACCATGGAGGGGGCCCCAGTGCCTCTCCTCTCCCTCAGATGCAGCCAGAATAAAATGAACAAGATACGAGCCCAATCCTATCCAATTTCCCAGCACTGAGGCAGCCATGCTACGGGGGGGGGGGAGCTACAGAGGCCTCCTCAAGAAAAGCAAATGTTTGCTCCCTTACCTCAGGGCTGCACTGCTACTGCACTGCCTTGGAAAGTTGGATAGGATTGGGCCTTAAGATAACTTGGATAGGATTGGACCTAAAGTTATCTTTAGTTATCTTAAAATAATATAAAATAACTTATTTCTACTCAGAAATAAGTCCCATTATAATCAATGGGACTTACTCCCAAGTAAGTGGATACGATTGTGGCCTAAATCAGTAAGGTAAAGGTAAAGGTTTCCCACGACCGAATGGTCTAGTCGTAACCGACTGTAGGGGGCGGTGCTCATCTCCGTTTCAAAGCCAGTAGAGCCGGCGTTTTTGTCCGATCATGTGGCCAGCATGACTCTACGCCGTAGCGCACGGAACGCCATTCCCTTCCCACCGAAGTGGTCCCTATTTATCTACTTGCATTTTAGGTGCTTTCAAACTGCTAGGTTGGCAGGAGCTGGGACAAGCAACGGGAGCTCACTCCGTCACGCAGTCTCGAACTCCCAATCTTGCGGTTGAAAGCCCAGCAACAGTGGATTAACTCGCTGTGCCACCACGTCCCTTGCATCAGTAGATGATAACAAATCAGTAAATCAGTAAATCAGTAGATGATAACAAAAGCTTAATTTTTGTTAGATTTTAAAGAGAACTCTTTCACGATGGAATTATGAATTAAATGAGTGTCCTGTGGTATTTTGAAGGTCACCCTACACTTCTATGTCTGAGGGCCCAATCCTAACCAACTTTCCAGCACTGATGCAGCTGTGCCAAAGGGGTATGTGCTACATCCTGTGGTGAGGGGGCAATCATGGAGGCCTCCTCAAAGTAATGCCTGTTCCCTTACCTCAGGTGAGGTATTGTGGCTGCATCAGTGCTAGAAAGTTGGCTAGGGTTCAGCGCTGAGAGAGAGAGGGGGTTAACATGGCTATTCCTTCTGGAAATTACAACTTTGGGGGGAGTGTATGCCCCCAAACAACCCCTCAGAATCAAGGACCAAAGCGAAATTATGCTAAGTCTGAGTTGGGAACAATGATTAAACGGTCTTGCAGCCTCTGCTAAGAACAATTTCTTTGGCAGGTAATAGCAAATATTACAATATGTGGTTGGTCTTAAATAGGCCCTAATGGGCCCATTTAGCAATGCTAATGAAGTTCATGTGTATGGCTGGGGAATGGGCATGAAATGCATGCTCGAAGACAAGCACCCTCTGCTCAAGAAGGTGTTTCTAGTTTGGAGTCTACCCCAGCTTCTTTGAGTTCAGACTTGATTGGAATTGGAAAGCAGGTTCACTCCATCTTTGCCATTGCTACGCTTCCTTTATTTTCTCCCCTTGTCATCCTTGCTCCAGCAATTCCCCATTCTGTGGAAAAGGGGAAGAGGTAACTGGCAGCAAGGAGCACTTACAGACTGAGACCTGTTTGGTTCAAAGCAGAAATGGATGCTCCTGAGCATGCTCAGCAGTGTTACTTCCTGCTGGCCTCATGGGATTTGTAGTGGAGAGTCCGTCAAATATTACAGCTTTCTGCTGCCAAGTACACACATACAAAGCAGATACAGAAGCAAAATTTTGCCAAGTGTCTGACTAATGTTCACGCATTAGTTGCCACAAACAGTTGTCACTGAAAGATTAAAATGAACATTTTGAGCAGATGTGGTGGGGGCAGCAATTCATTGCAAGTGTCTTCTCTGGGTAGGCAGCAATGTGCAGGAAAAGGGAAGGGAAGCCGAGACACTCTTGTGGACATGTAATGACGCCATTTAAAAAAAAATCCCTCATAGGCAAAAGAAGGAAACTGATTTACGACAGGGACTAGAGAACAGTTGAGGTGCATCAGTCCTTAATAGAAAAATGCAGTTTGGACTTTAGCGCATGCCTGCTTTTACTAAACTTTAGGTGGTCAAATATATTGCCTTACAGCCCAATCCTGAGCTGCCCGTGCACTCGAATGAGCAGCGGTAGCCAAGCAGCTACCATTGTAGCCTACTGGTGCTGGGTAGGCCAGAGGCTCCTTGGAGGAAAGAGACATTTGTCCCCTTCCCCTGAGTAAGGACACAGGGCAGGTGATGGGACCCATCACCCATCACATGCACATAACAGCGTATAAGCTGACGTTGCCTCTCCTATCCCATACTTCAGGTAGGTCAGCAACGTTTTCATTTTTTTAAGTGCTGCACGTATGTGGATTCATTTAGACGTTCAGTGTAACATATGTTCACAGTGTTAAAATAGTAAAGAAAATAGACACTCTCACAGATTCATCTTCCCCATTCAAATTCTGCCACATCATGTTTTTAAATGGCAAAAAAATGCGTTTCCAAAGCAATGAGTCATTCTCAGGCCCTCTTCCAGTAATCACCGCATGAAAGTGCCTCATGTTGAGTCAGTCCATCTTGTGATGGACCTTCTAATGCAATCAGCTGTTCCAGGCATAATTTTCCTGCTCCAGCACATGCCTGTCAGCCACATGGATTCTATTTAATGGTTATATCATAGAAGGCAAATAGAAGGGGAAGAAATGGAAGCAGTTACAGACTTTATTTTCCTGGGCTCCAAGATTACCACAGATGCAGCCATGAAATTAAAATATGTTTACTTCTTGGGAGGAAAGTTATGGTGACCCTAGACAACTTAATAAAAAGCCAAGACATCACCCTGCCAACAAACATTCGCATAGTCAAAGCAATGGTTTTCCCAGTAGCAATGTATGGATGTGAGAGCTGGACCATACTAAAGGCAGAGTGCCGAATAATAAATGCTTTTGAATTATGGTGTTGGAGAAGACTATTGAGAGTCTCCTGGACTGCAAGGAGATCCAATAGGTCAATCCTCCAGGAAGTCAAGCCTGATTGCTCCCTCGAAGGACAAATCCTGAAGCTGAAGCTCAAATACTTTGGCCACCTCATGAGAAGAGAGGACTCTTTAGAAAAGACCCTCATGCTGGGAAAGATTGAAGGCCAAAGGAGAAGGGGGCGGCAGAGGATGAGATGGTTAGATAGGGTCACTGAAGCGATGAACATGAAATTGGGTGGAGGACAGGGAGGCCTGGCGTGCTGTGGTCCATGGGGTCACGAAGAGTCGGACACAACTCAGCGACTGAACAACAACAACATAGCCATTGCCTTAATCACTGTCAGTAACCCAGATCTCTGGTATCTTCTCCATCCCACTGGCCTGCACTCTTGTTAACTTCCCATACAACAATGTGACCGGCATGTTTAGCCTGGCTCATGAGAAGGATGGAGAGATGCTTTTCTCTGGCAGCCGCACAGGGTAGTACTCCATACCTATTGCCGACTGTGACATAAATTTAGGTAGCTCATTAGATTCATGATTGATGAGAGCCAAAGGAGAATGTGAAGCTGCCCACTGACATTCATGCTTGCTTTTCAAATATCATTCCATGCGCTGCTTCTGAGCTTGGTCTTCTCTGAGCCACGTGCTTCAACACTCATGTTAATGGGCCTCTTTCCTGGCTCTATGAATGAACAAAACAGGCAACCACCGCTATACAACTGCTCCGGAACTGTGCCAGTATTCTTTCCCTTCCCCTTGTTTGCATGGTTTATTTTCTCACCGTTATGCATTAATTACTTGTTTTCCCCTCCCTGCCCCACTTTTGCTCTGCCAATTGCAAATGGCAAATTGCATCCTCCCACCCCCCACCAACATTGGACCCCTGGTATTTCGTGACTTCTCTCCTTATTAAATTATGTTTACCTGGCTGCATCACGTTCATTTCACCCAGGTAAGATGTCCCATTAAGCACGACAAGAAGGAGGTTGCGAGATTAATGCCCTCTCTGAACTTGAAAGTGTGTGTCAGCATCTTTTCCGATCAGGGGACCACACAACAAAGGAAGCAAAGCATGCCATAATGGACCTTAGCCTTTCCCTGAACTGCTCGCCTGTTACTCCTATAACAAGGCTACTTTTAAAGAGTCTCATTATTAGCTTCATTAGATATGTTACTTGCATCAATGGCTGTAGTTACTTCTGTAAAACGGGAGAGGTTAATGCAGCATTTGCCTTAAAAAAAACCCACAAAAAAAACCCCTGTGCTATATGGTATCGAGCTTGAAGTAGCTCAAAGTTTTATGACAATGTAATTGGTAGTTAGTGTGAAATTTGTAAGACAAATAGACAATACCAAGGGTAACCCCCATCGTCCTTCCCTTCCCTTATATTTTTTTACAGCCACCAAAGGGCCTCATTAAAACACCAGTCAGCACCTTGGCGGAAAGACACAGTGCTTAGAATGCCCAAATGTGACAGAAAAATCTGCATTTTGTAAATTTGACACCTTTGATAGATTATACAGTGTAAAACCATTGCTGCAGACTCTTATGATAACACTTTAGGTACTCTTATGAACCCAACCATGCCTTAGTCATTTGATATAACAATGCAGTGTCGGGGTGGCGGGGGGGAGGAGAGCTGATGGCATCAGAAAAAGGTTGGACAAAAAAGGTGTGTGTGTGTGTGTGTGTGTGTGTGTGTGTGTGTCCGTCCTGACACATAATATTTGCAAACATAATACATGCACACCCTGTCAAGTGTGAAGGGTACACACAGGTATGAATAGCAAGTGGTACCATCAAATGTTCACCAAAAGTGACATCCAAGGTGAATTTGGAGGGACCTTCTCACGTAAACCGCCTATGGAAGTCTGGCTGAAAGTTTAAACAATCTCATTTCTTGGGGGCGGTGACTTGTGAATTTCTGAACTGTATTTTCCTTTAAACCACAGAATTGCCCCCTTACTTCCAAGGGAAATGTAGCTTTTTCAACCCAGATGGGAACCTACATTGGGTGGAACCACATGTTACCAAAGACTAGGTCAGGGATGTTAAACATAAGGCCCGGGGGATAGATGTGGCCCCCAGAAGCTCTTTATCTGGCTCTTGGGCTCTCCCAGCACCACCATCAGCTTCTCAGCTGCTGAGCTGTGCTGAGGTGTCACTGCTGAAAGGGCAGCCCACATGATAATTGGGCTGTCTCATACCTTGAAAATACGATCAAGACTTGCATATTTTCTATTTTCAGCTAATGAGTTCCTAAGTGAGAAAAAAGTGCTATTTCTAGTCATAACTTGCTTAATTACATCACTTCCTGCTTAATTATATCACTTCCAGCCCTCAGTAGGCATCAAAAGTGCTATTCGGACCACTGTATAAAGAGTTTGGTATCACTGGGCTAGGGGTTTTCACAGTTCCAATTCCTTGACTGGTCCATAGCTTTGCTCTTGTCCTACACTAGACTTCTCGTGAATTGTGGTTTAATTAGGAAGATTTCAATCCAGAATTAGAGCATATGCCACTTGTCAGAGTTTCCAGTTCCTCCTGTTCATTCAAATATTTTCTTCATTATCAGTTGTCCTATGTAATGATCCATCTAGACCAGCACTTTGTCTTTCATTCAGCTGTATGCCGCTGGGAAATTTACACACAGGGGTTAATGGTGATATCCAGTCCATGCAAGTCCACAGCGTCAGTTGTTATCATTCACAGTCAAAGATATGCTGCCTCTGAACAGGAGGGCTGCCCTTCGAGCTATCTTGACATGCAGACCCAGGTACACCTCTCTCAAAATCTCTGAGAGGATCACCTTCCCATTTTTGAAAGAAAAAACCCCACCACAGACACACAAAGCTCAGAAGCTTCTCTAAAGGCGCAGTGAAAACCATCACCTGACACCTAAGGCCTTATGCTCAGTTACAGCCTGAGAGAATGCAGAGAGTTTGTATGCTCAAGGGATTGGAATGTAGGTTATCATGTTTGTTTGGGCTCCTAATATGACAGCTGTTTTCCTCTTTGTCTGATAACAGAAAGATTCCTGTTAAATTGGAGCAGTTGTAGATGAAGACAAGTCACGTTGTATTTGTTGGCAAAATACGATGTTCTGGGAACCAGAACAAAACCAGGGATGTCTATGTGAGAAGTCTTTGATTACCTTATCTAATGGATCTTCTTTAAATGCAAAATAAGACTACAGAAACAAATTACGCCTGTAACATTTTTCTTCGCCTTCCATTTGCATTGACTCAGTTCTCCAGCTGCAGTTCTCTCTCTGCGGTTTTCAAACTCTTTCCACTCTTTCCTCAAACTCAGGGAACTCTTTCCACTCCTTCCCTAGGGGGCCAAAGACCCCCTAAGCATGTGCCATAGAAATCTACCACATTGCAGGGGATACGGTTGACAACTCTAACTGAAGGTAATCTAGGAGTATTCCCCCCCCCAACATGATGTAATGTTAGGAATTCCTGGTTGTCCTGTCAAAATTTCTAGGATTGCTTGGCATCATCACCTAGAGCAGCGGTTCCCAATGTCCTACTCAGATGTTGGGACTGCTGTAAGTGCTGGCGGGGGCAGAGACGCTGTGTGAGTATGTGCCTGAAGTTAGGCCAAATTAGTTTCTGGAGGATATTAAATTTCTCAGAGAAGCTCTGCTCATCCCTATGAAGAACTTGTACCAACCCTTCCAGACCAGACCAGAGCCTCCAAGAACAGCTTCAATCTCTAGGTCAGAGTTTCTCAACCTGGGAGTCATGACCCATCACTGGAAAACATTCCTGGGCCATTCCCCTTAAAAGGGTGTGCAATAGCACCACAGTGATCACGGTGCTGCGGACACCCCAAGGGTCCTTACCTCCTCCAGGGGTGTGTGCCGAACTCTGGGACGGTCCAAGAGGCCCGCAGCCTCCTCTGCGAGCCTCCCTGCAAGCCAGGGTTGTTTGGCATGCAAAAAGAACTTCCTCTTTTTGCGCCAGAAGAGGAAGTGCTTTTAGCATACCAAATGGGGCCATTTACAACATCGGGAGGCTCACAGAGGGCGATGAGATCTGGTGATGGAGGTCACCAATGGTCCCACCTTGTCCCCCACCCAATTCTTTCCTCACCAACCACCCGGAGTCCCTGCAATGCCAATGATGGTTAAATTCACCATTTACTGGCTCTGCGGGGGCACCTCTGGACACACAAGGATGGTTGGTAAGCATGGGAAGATGGTTGGCCAGCATGGTTGGTAAGATCTTGCCACCCACGTTGGATGTGTCTAACGGCCAGCATGGGGGATATACTCCTATCACCCATGATGGTGGGCTCAGGATTGCGTCCTTAAACCCTAGTGACACCACTGCTATCAACTAACAAACCAAAGTCCCTTAATGAGCTCACCCCAAAAAAGATCCCACAGAACTCTATGGGACAGTGGCGTAGCTAATGAAAGTGTAGCCAGGTGCCAAGGGCAAAATGATGCCCCAGAAGTGATGTCACAAAAGGAAGTGACATCACTTCCGGAAGTGATAACACACCAAGACTTTTAAAAAAGGTGAAAATTGGGGGCGGGGGGAACCTGCACCCTCCCCACAGCAGCGTGCCCTCTCCTGCTCCCTCCAGGCTCACAGTCACCCCCTAATGTGGTGAAGCTAGGTCATTTGACATTTGGGGACCTTGAATTTTTAACATCCCCCCATATAACAAATTCATTTATTCATTCATATTTATTACTTTTTTTACTACCCTTATTTCAAGGAGCACAGAGTGGTGCACTAAGTTCTTCCCTTTATTTTATCCACTTCAAAAGTTATAGAAACCAGCAATTTTTACATGACAGCTTTTTACATTTTCAGTTTTTTGGCCATACCCTTCGATAGAATGAAAATATTGCAATCTGGTTTGTTTCATTGCATTCTGCATGAAATTCCATCTCAAATGCTACAGTAGATAACAGGACAGTATTATTCCTTTAAAAAAAAAGTGATTTTAACAATCTGCAATTTTTACCGTTTTATTTTTGCTTTCTGGTTTTGGGGCCATAACATTTGATAAAGTAAAGCTATTACCCTCTGGGTTGTTTCATTGCATTCTGCATTAAATTATCTTTCCAATGATGTCTATCATGATGGTATTATTAATAATTACCAATGTTTTCACAATGTTGGCAGCTAATGTTAAGCTCAGCTTGTTGCCCCCCCCCAAAAGCTTGTTACCTGGTGCAATTGCACCCGCCCCTGCACTTCTTTAGCTATGCCCCTGCTATGGGATAAAAAAAGATATAAAAAACGGGATCACAGGACCTTCCTCGTATGCTGCTTTGCTGTTAGTTTTGTCATTCTGGTGCTACATTAAGCCACCTCCACTCCAGCCACAATTCAAGGACTGCTTTGCCAAGCCAGATCCCACCTTTTCCCCGGCTTCTCTTCCCAAGAGCAACCAAAGCAGCTGGACCAGCACAGGCAGGTGATCCTTCTGGGCTACCTCACAATATGCCTCTTTTCCTGGGAAAGCCGTTCTGACTCGCTTGCCATGCTACCTCTTATCCATCTAGTCAGCAAGGGAACCAACTTGCTCCTCGGTCTGCTTCAGAGCCCCAGTTCTATCTTTCAAACTCTGCTTTTAACTAAAAGAATTGCTTGGTCTTGACACGCTTGTTCCCCACCAGGCCTCTTGCAACACTTCACACTCTACCCAGCTAAAAAGGACTCGATAATCCTGGTCCTTGGAGCTCCCTTGCCTTTGACTTACAAACTTCCTTCTATCTTTCCCCATTTTTTCTTATTTGTAGTCAATTTGGCATGCTAACAACACAATCCTAATGCTGCCTGGAGCAGGCACAAGTTACTTGTGCCGGCTCCCAAGTGTTGTACACATGCCATGAAGCACACTTGCGACTACTATGGTTCATATGGTAAATGTACCATAAAGCCCATTTGCGACTAGGAAGGAAGCAGAGCCAGCTCACAGATGTGCGCTGGCCCAGCAGCACCAGACTAGCGCCTGAACAGGGTGGTGGGAGTGACTGATGGGAGAGCAAAATGGAGATGGTTTTGGATTTGGGAGGCATAAGAACATAAGAAGAGCCCTGCTGGACCAGGCCAAAGGCCCATCTAGTCCAGCTTCCTGTATCTCACAGCGGCCCACCAGGTGCCCCAGGGAGGCAGGAGACAACAAGATGCTTGGAACCTGTTGCCACTCCCTTGCACCCGGTACTCTGAAATAACCTACTACTAATGTAAGGAGGTTGCACAATCCATCATGGCCTATAGCCCACGATGGACTTTTCTTCCAGAAATCTGGCCAATCCCCTCTTAGAGGCATCTAGGCCAGATGTCATCACCACCTCCTGTGGCAAAGGGTTTCACAGATTAACTACCTGCTGGGTAAAAAAGTATTTCCTTTTATCTGTTTTAACTCTCCCAATCCTCAGTTTTAGTGGATGTCCCCTGGTTCTGGTATTGTGAGAGATGGAAAATAACATCCCTCTATCGACTCTATCCCTCCCATGCATAGTTTTATATGACCCAATTATGTCCCCCCTCAGGCGCCTTTTTTCCAGACTGAAGAGCCCCAAACGCTGCAGTCTTTCTTCATAAGGGAGGTGCCCCAGCCCTGTAATCATTTTTGTCGCTCTCTTCTGCACCTTTTCCAGCTCCACTATGTCCTTTTTGAGATGTGGTGACCAGACCTGTACACAATACTCTAGATGTGGCCTTACCATCGATTTGTACAATGGCAGGATAATATTGGCTGTTTTATTCTCAACCCCTTTTTTAATTATCCCAACCATGGAATTGGCCTTCTTTACTGCTGCCGCACACTGGGTCGATACCTTCATCAAGTTGTCCAGCAGCACCCCAAGATCTCTCTCCTGAGCTGTCACAGACAACTCAGAATCCATTAGCCTATAGGTGAAGTTTTGATTTTTTGCCCCAATGTGCATCACTTTACACTTGTCTAATTGAAACGCATCTGCCATTTTTCACCACCCGGAAAAGTTTTGTGTCATCTGCAAACTTGGCCACCTCACTGCTTATCCCTGTCTCAAGGTCATTTATCAATAAGTTGAAAATCACCGGCCCCAAGACAGATCCCTGGGGCACTCCGATTTTCACCTCTCTCCATGGTGAAAATTGCCCATTTGCTGGCCCTCAGCAAATGGTGAGGGCCCTGTTTTAATGCTGGCAGCAAATGCTGGCCCTGTTTCCTGGCCCTCAACCAATTCTGAATCCATAAGAAGACATGCTCTCTTATTCCCTGACTGTGAAGTTTCTTCAGCAGCCTTTGGTGGGGGACTGTGTCAAATGCCTTCTGAAAATCCAGGTATATGATATCCACAGGTTCACCCGCATCCACGTGCCTGTTGACCTTTTCAAAGAATTCCAAATGGTTCATGAGGCAAGACTTACCCTTACAGAAGCCATGCTGACTTTCCTTCAGCAACACTTGTTCCTCTACATGTTTTAGGATCAGACCTGGGAGGGGGGGAACAGGTCTGGATCTTACCTTTTGGCCCCTGCCCTGTACCGACCGGTGTTCCCCATTATTTCATGGGTGCAGATCCATATTGGCCCATAGGGCTGGCTGGTGCATAGCATGGGGTAAGGCGAATAAAATCCCCTTACTGCTGAGTTGTGCCCCAGCCTTCTTCCCAACCTGCACTGGATGCAGCACAGGCCAGTTGCCCTGCCTGTTCCAGCACAGGTTAGGACTGCACCCTTGGGGTACAATAGTTACCAACTGGTTGGGGGGCAGTCATGGAGGCCTTCTCAAGGTAAGGGAATGTTTGTCCCCTTACCTCAGAGCTGCATTGCCCTTACCCCAGTGCTGGAAAGTTGGTTAGGATTGTGCCCTTAGTATTTCAAGCATTTCTCGTCTTTGTGTGAGTGCATTGTGGTACAAGTGTTTATTTTGGTTTGTTTCATTTTGATGCTTCTTCCTTATTACTGTCAAACTATCTCCACAATAAAAATCTGTTTGTTGTGCCTTTCACCCTTGCCCTTCCTCTTCCATTCTCCACCAAACCACTGAGCTGTGCCATTGGCCACTACACAGGATCCCAGCACACAAATTACATTTCCCTCATGTGCACATGTTAATGCTTGCTTAAAAGCTCACCCAGTGACCAATGATGGGCAGGTGGTGTGGTGTATGTACTCTACCCTATATCCACACAGGCAAAGTACCCCAGGGGTGGGGCTCCCCCAAGAGCATGCACAGCTCTTTTAAAAAAGGTCAATGAATTTGTCAAGGTAGAGCAAAAGACTCAGGTCCCAACAATGAACACCACTCAGAACCCCCCTCCCCTTCTAACCATGGGGCTCCAGATAGGAGTCTTAAAACCTACTTTCCAGGCCCTTCTCTGGATGGCCTCCATCAATGGTGCTGGGAGCAGGTGTTTTCCCAGAATGCCTCTGGGAAAGCCAGGGAGAGAATGGCAGAATGGCTTGATTGGGTTTGATTGGGAAACCCGCCAAAACATAACGCAATTTAAACTTTTTCAGAACCACGATATCCATCAACAAGTCCAGTAAGTATTAGTGGATGTGGCGAAGCCCTGATGGACCACTGGGCCCTACTACTATCACTGATATACTAAGGGTTCAGGGGTGCTCTGGTTTCATGAACCCTCTGATGGTTGTGGGCTTTTAGCCAGTGGCCTACCAGGCCAACCCATCATGTCACCCTTGACCAGCTGGATTCCCACATAGAATGTCTTCCTTGGGGCCCACACTAGACATTCCATGAAATACTTGGCTGACCCTGCATTTTTAAAAATGTAAATAAAACACCATTTAAAGTGGTGTCCTCTTATATTTAGCAGGGGGAGAGCAACTGTCCCTCTTCGCCCCAGCGTGGGGTCTTTTCCAGTTGCTGCTGTGGAGGGTGTTCTGTATTTTTAAAAAAAACGATTGTGAGGTCTTTGGGGAACTGACATTGATTGATTGATTTTATTACGTACACTGCTTTGTAAACTACTCAGTTTGAAAAGCAATATATCATTAATTACTACTACTACTACTACTACTACTACTACTACTACTACTAATAATAATAATAATAATAATAATAATAATAAAAGTTCTGTGAAATGGTGATCAGGATCAAGATCGTGCAGCACATGGGCAGGACCTTTTAACCTTTTCCGCTGTGCTGTGCTCCTGACAAAAATCATACCTCCAAAGCTGCCAACGGCCCTGGGAGCTTCTTTAAAATAGTAACTTTAGGCGCATAATTTTCACGCAAATGTCAGCGAGGTGGGAAAGAGCTTAATGCCCCTTGCAGTCTCCATCCTGATCCCCACCCACTACAGCTGCTATTTACACGTTTTAAAAATGAATGCACGCACAAAAACAAAATCCGTATTTGACAACGTGGGTGTGGGCCATGCTCATTTCCGTTACAAGTATAAGACATCAGCCTCCAGATCTGTGGACGGCCAAACGAAGCTTTGCTGGCTGAACAAAGTAAAACCTTTGGCTTAACTTCCCAGTTAGGCACTGAGGCATTGGGATGATATTAGACACATCATGTATTCAGGGGCCATTTCTATGTTGTATCTTAAGTTGGACTCCCAAATCAATGCCCCAGCCATTTTGGGGGGAGGGAAGGAGAGAAGCACAGACGCAGAAAGAACAAATAAAACCATCCGAAATATGTACCGCTCGCCCATGCCGAATGGGTGCATAAATTGCTTCCATACAAGAACCGCTCTGAATTCTGCAAACAAGCAAGCCACATCAAGGAAGCTGTATGTGTGAATAATAATATTTTTAATCAGAGAGAGAGAAAAAAATAATCTGTTTTACTTTCCTGCAACGTCAAGCTTTTGATCACTGCTGTTCCACTGCTGCAAGACAAATGGAGGAAGGAGCCACTTATGAATATCATGCCTGGGTTTTTCAATTCAGTGGATTATTCACATCTGTTAGGTGAGAATTACAGAGCGCTGAAATAAGGGACTCTTATGTTTTTATAAATCTCGCACTGCCAAGGGCTACTGAATAGTGAGTCTCAACATCTGTGTTACTTCTCCTTTGAGCTTTTCTGATTAAACATGTCTAAACATTTCAGACACGATCCGAATTTTTTTAATTTAAAAAAAGGAGAAAGAAAGAAATTGTTGCAATCCACAGTCTGTCTTTTTTTTTTTCTTTTTTTTAAAGAATATGTTTGGTGTAAACGACCAAGAGGGAAAAATGATTCCATGGGGCAATTAGCCCCCCAAATATTCCTACTGGAGAGTGTTGCTTTTCTATGATTGCAATTTCCTGAAAAAAAATCCTCACACATTTGGAAAGAATAGGACCAACACAAATAAAGGTGGCTGCGTTCGGACAGGGATCTTCCTTCCAGCCTCTGCTTCCCTACACACACACAGGCACGCACACAGACACACATGAAATCATTCAAATGCCTTTTCTTTCTCTGACAAAAATATTCATTAAAAACATTTCACTGGGCTGCCTTTTAATATAGCACAGGCATTCAACCTGCACAGGAAGCTTCCATGGATCCACACAAATACTGTGTAATTATCTGCCGGCTCCCCGCTGGCTACTGCATATTCCAAGCACAAAGTGAATGCCACAGATCTACTGCCTGACTTCTGTCTTCATTGTCCCTGCTTGGAATATGAAGCCTCACTTCATTATAGCAGACCTGATCAAACTTGATAGATTTAGCTATTATTCTTGGCTGTGTCAACTTTCTCTTTCCAGCTTTTTTTCCCCTCTCTCTTCGGCTCTTTTGTTTTGGCACCCAGGGAATGCATCTTATTCCTATGCTCTCTCTCTCTTTCTCTCTCTGTGCTTTCTTCCTCTCCCCCCTCCCCTGACAAACCAAGGTTTCAGCAAATAATGCTCCGTGTATATCATGTGATTCATGAAAAATAAGCCTAGCTATTTTTTTTTTCCTCTCTTTCTCTCAATTGTCCTTTATGGGTTTATTGACTTTTTTTTTAGTTTGTTTCTATAAAAATGCTGTAATATTGACATACGCCGCAGAAACATTTTGAAAACCCTTATGTATTTGTGCGATGTGAAATTTGGGGTTTGGTTTTTTTCTTGTCATCCACCTTTGGATTTTTTGGATTTTTTTATAATTATTATTATTACAACTTTCAAGCAGAGCTTTGGAGTTGGGTTTTTCTTTTCTTTCCTGAAGAGCATCTGTGCC
The DNA here is from genome assembly GCA_029204185.1 of Lerista edwardsae. Classification (NCBI taxonomy): domain Eukaryota; kingdom Metazoa; phylum Chordata; class Lepidosauria; order Squamata; family Scincidae; genus Lerista; species Lerista edwardsae. Next base: position 31,753,220 of record JAJKFI010000008.1, read on the forward strand.
AATGTGATCCTCTGAAATTGGAGATATTGTTAATTTGTTGATTTAACCTGCTGGTGTCTTCCTGTATCTTCTTGCAAAAAGCACCAGAGCATACTTTAGGCAAATACAGATGTTGTAACAACTGGCTTGCCTGAACTGATAGCTTTGTAGTTTGGGAGAGTTGCTATGCAACCATGGAGAAATATTTCTCTAATGACAGAAATTTTTTTTTAATAAAATAACATAAGCAGCATTTGCATAATCAATACCTTAGACTGGCGCAACATGGAGATCTCAAGATTTGCTACCAAATAATTTCATCAATGCATGATAATTTGCTACCAAATTTACAATACTTCCCATAGTGCCCACTCACCCTGAGCTCTTTAATATTTACAATATCCTGTGATACTGTTTTTTTGGGGTGGTATGCTTCCCCATTAGCCGAGGATGTTCTTAGCAAGTACAAGGCACACAAAAATATGGAAAAAGATCCAAAATACAATTTTTGTGTTTATGATTCTTGGTTGACCTACAACCAGTGCAAACTGTACATACTTGGATACAAGCAGATTTTGGCCATGCGAAACCAATGGTATGAAACAGGTTTATACCAGTACATAGCTTAACTAGATTGTGAATCAGGCTGTAATAAAACTTTAGGGAGAAAATAAGGTTTTCTGCTTCGATTTCCCACTGGCTTTTTAAAAAGATGACAAAGTCATTTCCATTGCATTTTCTTTGCAATCAAATATCTCAGTGAACTATAATTTAACTATGCATGTTTTAATGCTGAACGTTATAGTTTTTTACCTGTAAATTTCCGACTTGCTTAGATTTTATTTTTAGGGATGGTGATAAATATAGAGCAAGTTTTTAAGATAAGAGATACTGAACAATTCAAAGAAATACAGGTTAGCACTAGAGAAGCCTCTGCAAAAATTCAGAGCTGAATCTAGCATAAATACTGATAAAAGAATTGGCACAGCTTAAAATGACTCTGATCCTATGTACATTTTGTTGATTTTTCACACCACCTAGAATGCTATTTTTGAGTCCACTCCTGTTTTTCTTCCAAGAAGCATCCCAGCCTCTTAAAATACCAAAAAAAAAATGTATATTTTTTAATAGGTGGCTTTAACTATGTAATGATACACCTTGAGCCTTTGGGAAAGGATGGGTTGAAATTTTAATAAAGGTTGCTTATTATCACATAATCGACTAATGCACAGTGCTGAGTCTGATGTACAGAACCAGTGTACTTAAACTTAGCTTGCGCATTATTATTTTTTTCCTCTGGAGTGGCATTCCTGGTCTCCCCCCCCCCAGTCTCTTCACCACCACCATCACAAAAAGAGAGCGAGCGAGCGAGACCCTTTGCAGCATCTTAAAATGTAAATTGCAGCAAAGCAACACAAAAGGATAAAGAGAAGAATTTTTTTTTGAAGGCAATCATGATGATCACTTAATTCAGTCTCTGCCTTTCCACTTGGCATAAGGTAATTAGAATGCCACATCGCTGTAAAGACAGAAAGCTTCGGCTACCCCTCTGACTCACCCAGACGATAATACATGATTAGAAGTCAGTGACAGATCACAACTGCTGCATGACCCACCAAGGTCTTATCAAGGGCAAATCGCATAATTAACATGCACTTCCCTAGCCGAAGAGTACAATGTGATTGTTCAGGGACAATCAAATTAGCCTAGCCAACAGGGTCAATGCTTTGTGACCTTGGAGACATTTTTTTTGGGATGGGGGCAGGAAATGTGTTTTGTATATTTCCTCTCCTCTAGCAATAAAAATGTACTTTAAACTCATCTGAACTTCTTGCACAGGAGATAGATGCACACACATACGCGTTCGCGCGTACACACACACAAACACAAAAGAAGGATCTTGTATATATATAAATGAATCAAATATGATTTTCCCCCCCATTTTGGAACACACTCCACTGACTTCTTAGTTCATCATGTATGGAATAAAAGCATCAGCTAATGCAGTCTGACCCTGAGGGACACATATGTAATAGAGCCACTTTGACAGAAATTCAGGCATCTAGTGAGGCCTGGAACTCAATTTATTTGCCCTAAACACATCCCTGGAATCAGGCACAAAACTGCAGGGAAATCATTTTTCTTTTTTAAAAATGTCTTTCGGAAAACATCCTTTTTTTATTACAATTAACACATCAATTATCATGATGTGCACATTTTCTCTGTTCCTTCCTGCTCCCGAGGTTTGATCATTTTATTTGCCTCAGTTCTTCTCATTCTGTTTGGCAAGGCCTTTTCCTCATACTGCTGGACTCAGCAAGGATGGGAAAGGCCATTAATACCAGAGGCCATATTTTCTGTTAGGCAGCATGGAAGGGATCTTGTATTGAAATCTTCTCTCACATGCTCACGTGACAAACATATGCACAACACACTCATTTCTTTCTTTAGTTCCTTGCTACTAAAAGGCCCAGCTCATATTTGGGTCATGAGGGAATGGAAGAGAAGCTTTTTGTCATTCCTGAAAGTTTGGAGAATAGAAATGTATGAAAGTACAGGTTGGGAAGGCGGAAGATTGGACTATTCCCTCTTCTAAGTTTTGATGATGTAATCTGACCAGAGATTAGTTGGGGACCTCCACATCTGTAGCAAGGCCTAGCATGGTTCAAGGGCCCTCATACCTGGGATGAGAACAGACTAGACCTCACTACAAATCAGTAGTGCTTGCTTTGAGTATGGAATCCATTTCAGAACTAATTTTGCCATTCAGACAAGATCAGTGGTAGATGCGATTCACTTTATGTTGGGAACTCCAAAGGTTTTATCACAAAAACCTTTGGAGATAATCCTCCCTATATTACCTATGTGCCTGTGCATCCAATTTACCTTCTCTCTTACAGAACAATCCTGTGCCCCCTTTTGTGGGAGTAAGTCCCACTGAACACAGCAGGATTTACTTCCAAGAATGTAGAGTATTGCAATGTTAATTGCGTTAAATGTAACCACCTTTGCACATAGATGGACTATTACTGCTGCAGGCTGGATTCAGTGTGGGGAGGCCAGCATGCCTCCTTGTGCCAGCTTCCCTGACTTCTGATGTGCCTTTATGGCACATTCTGAGACGCGGGAGACAGCGCACCTTCTTTGAGCCAGCCTATGTGCCTATGTGCCAGCCTATGTGCCTTAGATTTATTGTTTATCAGCTGCTTGCTTCTTTCTACAAGCTTGCTTAATATGGCTTCTTTTGGCGAATATTGTTTGAAGCAAATGCATTGTTTGAAGCAAATCTGTGAGGTTTTATGTGGTAGTCAGCATGTTGAACTAGGAGCGTTGAGTCCCAGATTCAAATCCCTACAGTCAGGAAGTTCACTTTGGCCAGTCACCATTTTTCAGGTTAACCTACCACCCAGAGCTTCTTCGGATTAGAAAAGGTGGAGATAAAAATGTAATAAATAATCATCAGCTTACTTCTAAAGTGCAGAGGACACCATAGTCACCATATTTTTTCATTTTCTTAACAACCCAAGGATAAGATATTTATGTCACCGGCAAAGTCCATGGTGGGAATATTTACTGTGTAGGTGCGGGGTGTCACTCACAGGAAACCAGAAGGATGAACAGAAAGGAAGAACCAAGGAAGGATCACAACCAGCTCGCGTTTGAAGATAGGAATGACCTTCAAGATGAGAATGGAAACTTACTAACTAATAGGCCTGGAAAGCAGACAGATGCCGGATCAGTCTAGGCAGGGGCAAGATAAAGAGAAATGACAGGGAGCCACATGAGTTCAAAGTTAACTCTTGAAATAATTCAGGATCAGGACTGTCCTGGAGACAAAGGGATGGGTATGCTTGGCAACAATGCTAGTTGAGCTGATGTATATGAGAACTGTGGGGAAAGAATCAGCAACGTATCTGTACTGACCACCTTGAAAGCTTTCCTTCTTCTCATATTCATTAATGTAAAGGTGAACCTGTGGAAAGAAAACCAATTGCTCCCAATACTCTGGAACAGAGCGTCTCAAACGTTTTAGCACAAGGACCTATTAGAATGACAATGTGTCAGGACCCACCAGAAGTGATGTAATTAACCTGGAAGTGATGTCATGGCCAGAAGTGACGTCATCAAGCAAGGAAAATTTTTAACGCCCCACATAAGAAAATCAAATAAAATCAATTAAATTTAAAGCTTACAATAAGTATAAATTAAAAATTATTTAAAAGAAGAACCCCCTAACTCTCCCAAGCAGTTGCTAATCTGTTTTTTAAAAAATCCCCAAACATTCCAAAGGCTGCAATCCTATCCACACCCGAGAGTAAGCCCCATGGACTATCAATGTGAAAAGCATATAAATAGTACCCTGTTAAAAGTACAGATCTGTAACATTTCCCCAAATGCAGTCACATACCATGGTAGCATTTAGTCTAATATATTAAAAATAAAATACACATTGAAATGAATAGAGGCCCACATTAAATTGGCTCGCAACTCAGCTAGTGGGGCCTGGCCCACAGTTTGAAAAGCACTGCTGTGGAATATTGCACTGGGGTATTCTACTTTATTGTGCAGAATACCTTTTGAGGTTGGGATGTGGAGAGGAGACTCATGTCCAAATTCTGGCTCTACTATGAAGTTCACAACATAGTCTTGGCTAAGGCTATAACAACCTCTTATCCTGAGCAGTGGTATGGGTAATGTGTATGAGGAGCATAATATGCAGCTTTCGGGAGGGGAGGGGAGTCTCACCTGGCCAACAGGTGCTACTTTACAGCCATGAAGGGAGAGAGTGACCAGGATTGCAGAGTGTGTGTATGCAACTGTTGATTGACTCACAGTCCCCGTCATGTGTCATCTAGATAAGTGGTATTCAAACTGTGGGTTGGGGCCCACTTGGTGGGTCGCAACCTGATGTCAGGTGGGTTGCAGAAAGCTGGGAGCAGCCATCTTGGAAACTACAGGCCTGATTCTTGTTATATTCCTTTTGTGAGTTTGAATTTTCAAGTGAGGGTTTATTTAAATTATATTTTTAGTTCGGTGCTTTTCCATCATATTTTGCCCTAATCTTGCTTTCTGTCAGGGATATTTCCTGGTTGTACAATTGCTGCAGTCCAAGAATGCTAATTTGCATTTCAGGAATGTCATTTTATTATGTTACAATGACAGCACTTCCTTGCTTGATGAGGTCACTTTCAGCTATGACATCACTTCCAGGTTAATGACATCACTTTTGGTGGATCCCAACACAAGTGCCATTACATTCTAAAAAATGGGTCCTGGTCTAAAAAGTTTGAATATCATTGATCTAGATAATTTGTGTCCATAGTGGATCCCTGCCATGTATGGCGGTGGGATTACCTAAGGGGGTACTAAGAGGCAAAAGGTGCATAGGGTGCTGGAGGTGGTGGGATTATGGCAACATGCTGGCAAAGAGCACTCCAAGTTTCCACCTCTGCATACAGTAGTACTGAAATCTGATGGAAACTATTGGAATATTTAGTAGGTTCCCCACCAAAGCTCTTGTCAGACCAGTACACTGCATTTTGAGAAACTGTCATCACCCCATGTGATCTTGTCTCTTTGTCATTCAATATAAACTGCTGAAGCATAAAAATCAAAGAATATATAGGTTGGGATAGATCTGAAGTATGGATTTATACCAGCATCAACAAACCAATGTGCCTAATACTGTATGTGAAAAGTTGTTTTGTAATGAGGCAATGGAGCCTTTCATCTGATTGAACATTTGAAAAAGCCCATCTTGCCAGGCAGACAAGAACTTAACTTTTTTTCCAGTCACTTTGTGATAATTCTCAAAAGGGAACAAAAAGGCAAGCATGTTTTACAATGCTTCACAATAGAATACTGATGGTTTGCATGCATTGTACAACACTTCATTGTCTATTGCTAAGTCTGGAAAGCCACATGCCATGGATGAAGAACTTGTCCTACGAGCAGTTAGTGAGGTACTGAGTACTGTTTTGCACAAGTCACCACATACTATAATTAGGATGACTCCTCTCAAAGCAATTCAGTGCAAAGCACATAAGTGAAATGACTGAAAATGTGGATGATACATTGTGCAGCATACTAAGAACAATAGAATTTGCATTTCAGCTGGATGAGTCAACTTTGCCAGGCAATGAATCATTTCTTCTCACTTATGCACATTTCATGAAAGTTTGACTCAAGAGTTATGATTTGCAAGGCAACTAGCAACAGATATTAAAAGGTAAGTCGATATTTCCTGTTGTTGGGCAGTTCTTCAAATACAAGGGAATTCTACTTACTAACGTACTTGCTTGTGCAACTGACAGAACACCAACAATGACTTGTCGCTACCATGGGTGTGCTGTTGGAAAAAACAGTGCCAAGTGTCTTTACTATTCAGTGATTCAATACCAATATCTGGTTGCAAAAAAACTCAGTGATCACCTGCACAAGGCATCCAAGCTTTTGTCCCCAGGCCACGCAGCCCCGATTTGGGCCAAGCAGCATCCTCAGCTCTGAACTTACTATACAGCAGGTACAGACCCAAGGAACCCATCGAGGAGGCTGGAGCCTACCCTTCGGCAAGGATGCAAACATGCCCTTGCCCCGGGGTGACTCCTGAGTCGCAGGCCCTCCAGCCTTGCTGTTCCAGCGCAGTTTAGGATTGCCCCCTGAGTGATTGGAGGATCTTCTTTTGATTGCAAAGAAATTGATTCCAGATTACTAAATGTGGTGATTTAAGACTCCTGCTGCGTGCCTTTAAACCAGACATTGGAAAGCTGCTATCACTTCATCAAGGCCATCCATCGCATTAAAAATTTACTGAAGTAGGGCTCAATCCTAACCTGGAGTTATGCTGGCATGTCCCTGGTGCTGGCTCGGGAGTGCCGCAAACATACTATAAAGTGCACTTGGACCACTCTCAGAGTCAGGGAGGACAGCGCATGTCCGTGTGTTGGCCTCCCTGACTCAGAGAGTGGTACAAACATGCTTTACGGTGCATTTGCAACACTCCTGGGCTGGCACAAGGGATTTGTGCCGGCCTAACTCCAGGTTAGGATTGTATCCGTAGTTACTAAATGTGATTTCTAAGATTCTTGCTAAATGACTATCAGACTTTGGAAAGCTGTTATCACAGGATCAAGTTCATCAGTTTGGTTGAATAAACAAACAAACAAAAACCCTAACTAATTGTTAATGTTAAACTTTGGTTATTATCTTCCTAAGTGGGTTGTGCAAACCACTATCTTAAATGATACTTTACACAGAGTAAGGGGGCACTGGGGATGAGCCATGGCCCAAAAAAAACTTTGGGAGCCACTGATCTAGATCGTGAGCTCATGCCTCTGTGGGGTCCTGCATAGCAGGCAACAGCTACCTACCTTCGTTGCACACACTCCATGTGGCCTCTGGTCTTCTTCACCATGAAGCAACATGCTCCATCCCTGCTGTGATGGCTGCTCAACAGCAACAGGATAGAACTTACTTTATTAGGCTCCAGGACACACATTGCTAATGCTTAGCCTAGATGGCCAATGTATACACTGACGGCCAATTCACATGACACTAAGGGTCACATGACACTAAGGGCAGGGTGGGTGGGTGGGTGAGTGGATCCATGGCAATGATGCAGCTTCTGGGAGGACCTTGGACCAGTCATCCTCAGCCTCACCTACCTCCCAGGGTTGTTGTGAGTAGAAAAGGAGGGAAGGAACCATGTACACCATCCTGAGCTCCTTGAAGGGAGGGCGGTATAAGCATGTGAAATAAATAAATAAATAAATAAATAAATAAATAAATAAATAAATGTAGAATTGTTCACTTTTTTTTTTTAGAGAGCTGCTCTTTATCAGCCACATGTCTATCAGAAACACATCCTCATTCAGATAAACCTTCAATGGTTGTATTTTGGCTTCCACGCTGCCTCCCAGGAGCAAGAGCAGAATCTCGGCGTTGCTCAGTCCAGGGAGTGAATCGGAATCAGTGATATTTACAGGAGCCAAGGCGTGTCATACAGCCTGTTCTGCCGAACTGGTGTAAATTTCCACTCTGCAGGGGAAAGAACAAAATTGGATTCAATTTCTCTTTTGCATTCTTAACGTTCTTAACGTGAAGCCCTGTTGATCAGGCCAATGGGGGGCTCATCAAGTCCAATTTCCTGTTTTCCACAGGGGGCCCCCCGCTGCCTCTGGGAAACCGGCAAGAAGAAGAGAAAGGCACCCTCTTCCACCACTGGTGTCCAGCAACTGAGGCATCTTGCCGCTGAACCTGGAGGCAGAATACAACCCTAATGACTAGTAGCCAGGGATAGGTCTGCCCTCTCTAAATTTGTTCAGTTCCCTTTGAAAGCCAAACAAACTACTGACCAGGGCAGCAGGGAGAAGTAAGTAAAGTTTTACTGCCTGGGACCTCCTCAGAATGATGCCAACTACTTTTCCGGCACAAATCTGTTAGATTCACGGGGGCATGTTGGGCCTGGAATGGGAGCGTCGGAATTGGTGGACATCACTGCTACTAAGAGCAGCAGCCCCTCTCCCATCCTGCCTTCTCCTATCCCCCCCTAATCCACCCACAACACCAAATTACTTGGCGGCCGAGCTGTGCAGCGTAGCCTGCATGTGGCCTTCTGGGCCTTGCCCTGGCTTCAGCTCCCTGCAAAATTGTGGTGCAGCTGCTGCCAGATCAGATCATCATCAGACCACAAAAATCCTCCACTGTCCCCTGGATAGGATTTGACTCTTAGGTACCTTTTTCCAAGCTAAAAGCCCCCCCCCCCCCAAAGGCCAAAACCTTAACAAGTCAGTGTTCCTCAAACTGTGGGTTGGGACCCACTTGGCGGGTTGGGACCTGATGTTAGGTGGGTCAAAGAAAGCTGGGAGCAGCCATCTTAGAAACTGCAGATCTTGCTATATTCCTTTCAGGTTAGGTTAACAGTTTGAATTTTCAAGTGAGGATGGTTTTTTTTTTTTTTGTTAATTATATTTTTTAGGTCAGTGCTCTTACATAATATCATAATATCCTAATCTTGCCTTCTGCCAGGGATTGTTGTGGTTGTGCAATTGCTGCAGTCCAGTTGGCATTCCAGGGGTGTCATTTTATTATGTCACAATTATGGCACTTCCTGCTTGATGATGTCACTTCTGGCTATGACCTCACTTCTACGTTAATGACATCACCTCTAGTGGGTCCCAACATGACTGCCATTCTAAAACGTAGGTCCTAGTCTAAAATGTTTGAGAACCGCTGCTATAAGAAAAGTATTCCAGCCCTCTGATGATTGTGCTTGTCCCTTTTTATCACCTCTGGAACAGAGGTGTACCAGGGCGAAACTGTGCCCATGGCATGCAACGTCATGACATCGTGACGTCATGACGTTGCAGGGTGTGGCTTCAAGCCCCACCTCCTTGTTTTTCCCAAACAGCGGCCAAGGGAAGCCGCGCACCTCTCAGGCGGCTTCCCCTGGCTGCCGGTCAGGCACTTTAAAGTGCTCACATGGTGGCCAGGAGGAGGGGAGATGCCGGCGCGCCTCCCAGGGGCGCAAATTTGCGAGCGAGGGCACCATGCCAACAGCACCCCCATCTTATGGCACCCAGGGCTCGTGCCCCCCTTGCCATACCTTAGAAACGCCTCTGCTCTGGAACGCTCTTCAGTTGGGGTAAAGACCTCTCTCCAGGAGGCCTCGGTCTTGCCTTTCACCTCTGCTCTTCCCAGGTGGGCAGAGGCATCTTGTGATCTGCAATTTAGTGTAAGGTGTAACACATCCATGCAATGGTAGAGGACACCTTTTGCAGGTAGAAAGGCAATGGCCTTCTTATCAATGTGAGCTCTTGAGCTGCAATACAGCAGGAATGAAAGCTGCGTATTGTCACCCTAAACCAAAGGTGCCTTGACACGAAGTCAGATCTTTGACCTCTATGGTCTACTGGGCCTGGCAGCACACAGGTTCTCATTCAGGCACCCTTCCTGGTCCCTTCTACCTGGTCCCTGAGTTGCAGAGGCCAGGGATTGAACTTGGACTCTGATGCATGCAATGCTAACCTAGTTATTTTTGTTCCATATCAGTGCCATCCTAAGCATGTTTCCTTAATTGCAAAGGTATTTACTTCTGAGAAAGCACATTTAGGAAGATCAGAATCCGAGGACAGGACGCTGAATAACTGTAACGTCCTTTCAAATGTTCACCCTTCTTCTCTACCCCCGGTCATACTGCCCCTGAAGGCCTCCTTTTCCAATCACTTCCATCTCATTAATACTAATCAACCCTGGTTCTTTCCTCGTGACATCACAATTATTCCCGCAGCAACCAATAATCACTTTATAAACAGAGGACATTGACCTTGCAGATCTAACATGCACACGAGAGGTTACGGGCAAAAGAGGGCCAAATTACAACATGCTTTCCCTGCTGTAATTAACCGCCACGGAAAGGATAACAACCAACAAAAGCTACACTGACTTGCGCTTAAATAATGCAATTCTGGAGTGGCGTTGAGCACCAAAGTGCATCTTTGAGCCAATTAAGTCATTCTAGCTACAACTTGGCTCCTTACATAATTGTTCTACTTGGCAGTGTTTGGTTTTAATAGCTACTTGCTTTGTTATTTTGAAGCAGCTTTCACATGGTCCCCCCCCCAATTTTCCAGATACCTTTTTATTAGTGAATAAACACAACTTCTTTACACTGACACAAGGTTCGCAAAGTCTGAACTAGGATAGTTTATTAGCAAAAGGGGGGATTTGATCTGAAGCTCATGAGTTCTTCCCTGAGAATTAATTCCTATGATACAGTCATTGGTTGCAACTGCCTCTGTGGGTTTTGCTAAGTGCTCCAAGAACACTTGTTTTTACCTCCCGCCACCAACGTCCAGCCTGGCCTGAAGTTCACTTCTAAAGGTCATATTGATGGGGATTTTTTTCCTTTCTTGGAGAATTAATATTGGAGGTCTCAGGAACTAAAAGGCATTCTGTTTCCATTGCAGCGGGGTGTAATGATGATGAACAATAACACCTGTTCTCAGCATGTGGAATGTGTGTGGTCTCTGCCTTTGCATCTATGCTCGAGTGGAAGAGTCCGTCATCATAGGCATGTCTCAGAACTCTCAACCTGGGCTGAAGATGTAGCGATGCTTGGATAGCAGAATGCTCCTCATTGCAACCTTGTTTGGCCCTTGAGCCCGGTGTTCCTTGAAGGAGAGAGAAGGGCAGAATATCTGGCAGGCTGCTTAATAATAATAATAATAATAATAATAATAATAATAATAATAATAATAATAATAATA
>JAJKFI010000008.1:31764475-31781366 GCA_029204185.1 Lerista edwardsae
TAATAATAATAATAATAATAATAATAATAATAATAATAATAATAATACATGTATTTATATACCGCCTTTCTTAAGATCACTAGATTTCTCTAATGACTGTAACTCAAGGCGGTTTACATAGGCAGACTTTTATTCACAAACCCGAAGGTTTTTACAATTTACAGAAATGTTCTATCTTTCAAGAACAACACTCATACAGATGGATCTTTCTGGATTTAGCCTTCTTTCTTAGCCACCCGTCTGTCTTCTGCTGGCTGATAAGAGGCTTCCCTGCTCCCCCAGAAACGCAGCTGACTTCAGCACACTCCCCCTCTCACGAGGCAGCCGGAACTCAGCTTTTAATCAGCCGCAGTTTGCAAGGTCTGCCGTTCATAGAGACTTCCGGTAGTCTCGAGCTCACAACCTTCGGATCTTCAGCTGTTATCTTCGGGCAAATGGAGGCATTAACCCCCTTGGCTAAATCTTCTGATAGTTCTGCCTTTGAGCAATCTGGCTCTGCTGCATGTCATTTGGAACCCAGCTGCCTGCCCCTGGGCCTCTGTTTCTCTTTGGCCTGCCTCCTTTGTGATAGGAACCTAGGAAGCTCCGATCACAGTATTAGGAGTGAGAGCTCAATATTGTCCATCTGCCTGGCAGCAGCTTGCCAGGTTTCAGGCGGGGGGGGGGTCCTTCCCCAGCAGAGCTGTACCCTGCTAGCAGCAGGCTGGGGGTGGGCCGACATCACCGCACCTCTATGCGCTGCCGCCTGCATCACCTGGCCAGGAGTGATCCTAACATAAGGGAGGGCGGGGAGGGGGGAAGCACACAGGTTTTTGTGTGCCACTGATCCCTACTGCAGCTATTCCCCCCCATGCCTGCCTCCCCCTGTGGCATCCGCCATACACCTCTGTTCCCCTGCCCACCCTGGAGCTCCTGAGGAAATCTGTTGGTTCACCATTGAGCCTCTTTACCACACTAGAAAGAAGCACCCACCAGGGATGAGTGTCTAGATGGAAGGAGGTGTTCTTTTTTAAGTTTGGTGGTTGAGATTGTTTTTGGTGTTGTCCTACTTTTATACAACTTTGCATTGCTCCTTGGTGAAATTGGTTTTGTTTGCCTTTGCCCTGTCAAGACGCTCTGGGATCCTGTTCCTATCTTCTAGGAGTAGCTACTGCCCTGTATTCAGGGAGATGGTGGAGGGGAGGATTGTTGGCCTTGAGGAGGGCACCGTAGGAGAGACCAAGGCCACTTGGAGGATATTTGGAAGCCTGGCTTAGATTTAAGAGTGCAGTCCTAAACTAGAGTTAGGCCAGCATAAGCTAAACCAGCGAAGTTTGGCCGGCACAAGGGCCACCATAAAGAGTGTTTAGACCACTCTTAGGGAGGATGGCTCACGTCTGTGTGCAGGCCCATCTGACTTCAACAGTGGTACAAACATACTTTACGGTGTTCCTTGTGCTGGCCAAGCTTTGCTGGCTTTACTTAGCTTATGCCATCCTAACTCATTTTAGGATTGTTCCCTAAAGCTATTCCTAACAGCACTACTACCCTGCTGCCTTGGGGGATTTCTTCTGTTGGGACATGATATAGAAGTACCCTGCACAGGGAGAGGCCAGGGTGCTTTCACAGGTGATAAAGGTAAACAAATGCCCCATTGTGTGTACTGAGGCCTTGTCTCAATTTGAGGTTAAGGATGATTTTGGCTTATGCCCAGTGGTGTTGCCCTAGCGGTTCGCTGGGCGGAGTTATCTCGGCTGCAGGGAGGGTTTCCACGGTGATCGGCAGCGTGCTCGCTGCCTCCCGTTGCGTAATGGCGAAAGCCCGCCCGCTGCAGCACACACACACACACACACACACACACGCACACTGAGCAGGATTCTCCTGAAAAATGCCACGTGCCTTTTAGAAACATCTTTGGCATTCCTTGAAAATTCTCAGATGTTTCTCATTGGGAGGAGCCCCTGCAATTCACTTCCAGTTTCACTTTGTCAACCACACTTGTCCCTGAAGTTTTTTTTCTGGGCCTTCTCCTTTGACATTTGCACAGCCATTCTGTATAACCTGTGCCTGTGTCTGCATTCAGGTAGCACTTGGACCAGGTGGAGCTTCTTCTAGAGCTTTGGAGAGGGGCTAAAATGGTTAGAACCCAAGTGCATGTGAGTGCCAACCTGCCCTGCTTTAAGAAAGAGACCACCACCCCCAAACTTCTCCACCAAAGACAAAACAGAACCAAAAGAAGGACATTGTTTTACAAATGGCTGGAATTGGAAAATAAGAATAGATCAATAGCGACCACTGGGTTATAACACACACACACACACACACACACACACACACACACACACGGCTGGCTCCAGACCTCCTGGTACCGCAGGCAACATGCCCGGTGCTGCCCCCCTTATCTGGTGATGTGCCAGCCTCTGCTCCTCCAATGTTCCAGTACACTATTCTCCTCTCCACTTCTACTTTGTCTTCCTCTTCCTTTTTCAATCCAGGAAGTGGAAGGAGGAAGATCAGCGAACAAGAGTGGATTACAGAAGTGGATGCCCCCTGCCAATCCACTGCCTCAGGCGACCGCTTTTGGTGGCCTCATGGGCCTGGCCCTCTCTCTCTCTCTCTCTCTCTCTCTCTCTCTCTCTCTCTGTGTGTGTGTGTGTGTGTGTGTGTGTGTGTGCGTGCGTGCAGCATAGCTTCTCTGGCTTGACAATGCCCAAGAAGAAAGCCATCCTCTGAGAACAAACGAGTGTCCAAATATGCCAAGGAAACAAATTCCTGCACATGCATATTACTGCAAAAGAATTGCGATCTCTGTCTCAAGCGGTCCCTGGGCAATGAGAATGAAATCGGAAACATTCTGTGGAAGGTTGCATACTTTCCATTGTCTGTGATTCTTTGCATGTTTTTCAAAATTAAGTTAGGAAAAAAAAATACGGATAAAGAACTGACTGCTGGGTTTGCAATATCAAAACATAGCAAGGCACTCATTTCATGACGGCCTTTTAAGAAAAATATTTTGCAGATTTGAAGGTGGTGATAACTAAACAAAGCAGGGCTCTGCCTGTAGTGTGTGTGTGTGTGCGTGTGCGTGCGTGTGTGTGGTTTGTGTGCACATGTGTGTGTGTGTGTGTGTGTAGATATAAGATAGTTTAGTACTTCCCTGCCTGGTGGGCAGTCCAGTCTTTGGCAATTCAGCCCACGCGATGCAACTCCCCTAACAAACAGGATTAAAATTCACTCCTTTCAACCATCCTAGGCCTTTATTCCTTCCTTTTCATTGAGCTACATTTGTCTGATTTAACAAGATAAGATTTGAGTGCTGATGCAGCCCGTTGTTAATGCAGCCGCCGCAGCCGCCGTGCCATCGACACTCTGTATGAGACTGATGCATAAATCAGGTATTCAAAAAAAAAAAATTAGATATGCAGCACACCGGTTTTATAGTCCCAGGCTCAGAAATTGAAATGGCCCAGATTAATGTATTATATCTTACACACTGTCCGAGTGAATCAACTTTAATATATTGAACAGATTCGCAGAACAAGACTGTGTTATCTAAGGAGCACTCGGAAGAAGGGATTGACCTGGGGATTTGATTTGGTTCAGGTAGTTCATGTTGTACAGCGGCATTTGAACAGTATCACATAAAAATAAAATTTGTATTAGAAATCTCTCACATCATCTGCAGGCAGCCCCTCCTGAAGCTCTGCAGGGGGTTGGGGCCAATTTTTCCTAAGCAGAAAACAATGGCTAGCAGCGCAGTGATTTTAACCTTTGCTTCAAATACAGCTAAGCAATGGGATGGCTTGTGTTGTGATGATGATGATGATGATAATGATGATGATGCAACTGCTCTTCTTTCCATCCAGGATTTTTTTTCCAACCAGGACTGAGGGTGGACAGTTTGTGACCTTCATTGTCTGTCCGCTTGTGGCAGCTGGGATCCGGCTTCCAATATTATGCTAGAAAGGAAGCATTTCATGGTGAGCACTCCAGTCTGCCTCTGCTAGACAGTGGACAGCAAAAGCTGTGTCACACTCACTTAGACCACTGAGACAAGAACCCTGCTCAGCCTTCCATCGCCCTGTGGAGACAAATGCATGGGAGCTTTCTCTAAAACAGCCGTTCTCAAACCTTTTGGTTTCCAGAGACCTTTACACTTCTTAATGGAGTATTGGGGAACCTCAGGATGCAGTTGCATGTGCAGAGTGGAGCAGCACTGAGCAGATGCTGGCCACTTATGGTGTGCTTGTGCTCGGGGACCCCAGGACTCCTAGGAGCATACTTTGGGAAGCACTGCCAGTTATGTGCATGCCTAGTCCCACCTCAGATCCAAGGAGCCCGGTTGGCCTGGTGATGAGCTCCAGCACGGTATTAGGACCTGCCTGCTCCTGTGCAAGTTGGGATTGCGCCCTAAAACCGTTTGTCCAGGATTATGGAACTGTGGCCTTTTTTGGGCCACAGTAGCTATTTTGGAGAATCTGCAAGGAGAGCTTAATCCATGTGCTGCTTTCCAAAGAAAATGGAATACCTATGACATATTTAATGTTGAGGGTAGTTGGTTGGCAAGTGAGAGGGGGCTTCCTCTGCATCCACAGACAGGCTTTGGGATTCCTTGGCTGGAATGAATCCTCTGCTCCCTTCCTCAAAGGCTAATGAAGATCTTTTTTTCGTTCTGGCAGGATTTTGGCCTGCCAAGCATATGATTCAGGCTGCAAGCCTATGCTCACTTTCCTGGGAGTAAGTTCCGCGGAACACAATCAGACTTACTTCTGAATAGACATGCCTAGGATTGCACTGCCAAATTGTTATCCTGCTGTTGGCTGCTTCAGATGGCTTATCAGCTGCTTTCCTTGTTGCTGTTTTGCTTCTTCTGTCCATTCTCATTTTAGATTGAACATTTTGTAAGCCGCCTCCAGTGCTTGTGAAAGTGGAAGTATGGGGTTGGCATGATTTTGAGAAATGAATAAATGAAAAATCCCTTAGTATCTTTGCAATGGCTCCTCTGTCACCCATCTCTGTGTCAGTGGAGGATGATTCCCCCCCCCCAATCTGCCTGTAGTTCTAACAAAAGGATGACGGATATCAATTATTTTGAATTGTATTGGAAACAATTAGGGCAATCTGAGAGTCATTGCATCCCAAACAATTTGGCTTTTCTATTTAGCAGTCTGGGAAGAGCACATTTTTAACACAGGCACAGTTATTCCAATGCATTAAGTATAAGTCCTTAATGCAGCAGAGTCTGTATCTTCCATCTGTTCCATCAATTAAACTGTACATTGATCTATGAAGTTATTAGCAACCGCCAAAGTTCCAAATAATCTGCATCGCCACCAAAGGAAATCCAGGGGTTTAACAAAACAAAACAGGAAACAATAGCACCTCCTTCCACAATGGCTTTCCCCTTACCGATTTGAATCTTTGTAAAATAATTTGCTCCGAGGTTCATAATTGATAGGGGAATGGGAAATGGTGCAGTTTCTTCCAAGGTCTGCTTATCTGAGACCTCATAATATAAGTGTGTGGAGGTGGGGTGGGGTTCGTGTATCTAAAAAGGCGTATATCCTGCTTTTGCATCCCGTGCCATTCAGGCACAGTGCTCCCCTGTGTTTCAGACCATATGTAATTGTTCCTAAAAAAAAAAAAAATCTATGGATTTATTTTCATTTGAGGGGATAAATCTGTCTCTTGGCAATAATGCTTCAAACGGCAGGTGAAGGTTGAGGATTTTGTGTACTGCCTCTTTAAGAGGCAAGCCCAGAAAGCTACGCAAACTACACAAAAGGCCAGAGGATCTTCACACCCACCAATGGTCCACCCAGGTGGCATTTGCATTTCCCTGCAACCATGATGCATTGCGCTAAAAACATGATTTCTTCTTAATTTCTCCCTTTTTTGAAATTGCACTTTTGTGCAAAAACATGTAATAGACTATTGGGAAGACTAGACCTATACTGGTAGGTCATGCGAGTCACTGTAAGTAGGAAAGCAGACACTGATGGTTTGCCCAACTGCCTGAGCAGTGGCAGGGAGAACAAGCATGCCTTCCAAGCTCTGGGAGCTGGAGAAGCACATGGTTTTTCTCTGCCACTTCTCCCCCTGCCCTGCTGTGGTTGGCTCTGCTCTTTGCGGGGGGGTGCAGGAAGGTGAGATATTGGGGTGGCACAGCCACACCCAAAAAATATTGAGAGGGCCACTGGCCCCAGTGCCACACCCAAGCTGGTGCTACTGTAGCACATTCTCCATCAGCAGTGCAGAATGTTATAGACTGGTGGGGGATGATATTGGGCTGTTTGCAAGGTAAGACTCTGGAACGTTTGGTGCAGCCAGGACCTAGTGTCAGCAAAAGACCCTCCTGGGCAACCTTCCCCGATAGCAAAGGATGAGGACGGCTTCATTTCACATGAGCATTCAAAATAAACAGGTCTTTAGCTGCATGTTTCCCTGTTTCCTTTGATGCAGCTTCAAGCTTTTGCGGCTTACCGAAAGATGATCCTGTGTCCTCTCTGCAATTTCTTCTCTCAATTTGTTCTTCATACTCTTGGCAATAAGCAAACTTGAAATTTTCCAGTATGGAAAATTGTCAGAGGAAATGTTTATATTATGACAGAAACACCTGGTTTGGAGAGATTGCAGGGAGCCTTTCTCCCCCAGTGCTTTTGAAGGGTGGGTGCTGTCGAGGGAGGTGATTCAGCATTCTCTGAAGCTTGTTAATTTGTGTGTGTGTGTGTGTGCGCGTGCGTGTGTGCGTGCGCACGTGCTCGCGCGCATCAAGAAAGTATTTCTAATGTGCTTACCTGAACAGCAGGTGTCTCTTATGTGCCTATTTTAAATATAGTGCTTTGCTAGCATGACTCCTAAAAGGTAATCACTACACATTTTTGGAGTGTTGTTCGGAAATCACATAATGGCATCCTACTGGGCGGCAGTACTTATGCTGCTGATGTGTAGGCCAATAACTCCAAAATGTGTGGATGGGGAGGGGATGTTTTTTCAGAGAAGAAGTCGGGCGACTTTAGAAGTGATCCCTTCCTCTCTCCCTTGAGATGTTCAATTCTTGCACGAGATCTGATCAGCCTGGCTTTGCTGCTCTACCGGGTGTTCTGCCAAATTCTCCCTGCTGGGCCTCCCCGAGGGCCCCAATGCCCACACCAGGCTGACTAGTTTCCCCTTTAAGCAGCCTCAGAGATAGGCAAGAGGGAGAGGGTTCATTCACCCACTGGTTCTCCTCTCTTCCAGCAGCCTTGTTTGGATTCACCAGCTGGCCAGCTTCCTCCAGACTGCTCTCATCACCAGCTTAACTCAAGATATCCTAAGTCTAACTTGGCACCACAAAACCCCACCACTAAATAATAGGCAGTCAGCTTACCTAAACCACACCTGCCTCTTCCACTCAGTGGCTCCAGGGGCGTGGCAGCCATACAATAATTCTCCAACCAAGGCACCACAGGAACCCACTCACAGTTCCAATAACCAAGTATCCAGTCAGTCCATTAGTCAGTCAGTCCATCCAGCAATCCATCAGTCAATCCATAGCCACATTCCTTTCTTCCTACACCTGCCCGGTGCTGCACCTACCTGGTGCTAACCACCCTTCCTTTAACAATCCATCCAACATCTACCTGGTGCCAGTGGTGTCAGCCTACCGGTTCGCTGGGCGGAGTTTTCGTGGTCGCTGGGCGGGTTTCCACGGTGATCGGCAGCGTGCTCGCTGCGTTCCATTGCGTAATGGCGAAAGCCCGCCCGCTGCAGCGCCCAATTTGCATGGGAGATTAGCATGTGCCTGCCCCCCCCCAGTTATATAGGCAAATTGGAAGCATTGCATGATGGTCTCTGCTCACATGTGGCTTTTTCAGACACTGACTCAGATTGCTAAAAGTGGAGACACAGGGATTTCAAACTGAAGTCAGCAAACGTTAAGAACCAACTACAAAAAAAACTAAGGCTAAGCTCACCGTGACCTTAAAAGTTATGCTTTGGCACTGGCTGCCTTGGCACTGGAACAATTCTTTGAATAGGTGGGGGAAGGTCTGCACTATGGATGTCTTCCTGACCTGTGGAGTACCAGTCTACTGGTGGCTGGTCCTAATGGATAGATCTGGGCTCTGCTGTTGTTTCTAAAGCTGCTTCCCTATAGGGAACCCAGGTCTACCTGTGGCCATTTCTATTGGATAGACCTGGGCTCTGCGGAGCCCTGGTCTACCTGTGGCCATTTCTAATGGGTAGATCTGGGCTCCATGGATGCTTCTGGTGGGTAGACCTGGGCTCTTGTGTGGGCACACTTCTATTGGGTGCCCTGGGTGCCATTTTCACAAGGTCTGCCCCTGATTACTAGCCACTGATTTCCTTCCAGGTTTTCAGCTTCTGAAATGAGTGGCTTTTGCCCCCACCCTTCCAGTGACTGACTCCCAGTCACCGCCATGCTGCTTCTATTGCAGTTATCAGTCCTGCACAATTGGTCGACCTGGCCAAGAGTTTCCTAGATATTTTTTTTTGGGGGGGGAGAGGGGATGTGGGGAGCAGGGAATAGAGACAAGCTATCAGCAGCAGCTCACAGAAGCCAGTAATCAGAGTGCTTTTTTCCACTTGTTTTGCAACCTTTTGCAAAAAAGTCTGTTTGCAACCTTGACACAAGCAAAACAATCACACAGCCCTCCCCTTTTGCAGCATCCCATCTTCCCATATTTTCAATATAGCTGCTCTAGGTGCTTCGCGACCCACCTGAAATTGGCTCACGACCCACTGGTGGGTCCTGACCTACAGTTTGGGAACCACTGATCTAGGGTCAATGCTTCAACTTGCAAAATTGGTGGCTCCCCACAGGGTTAGTTCTGCCCAGTTTTTGCCCCTGTACCTCTTGACAAGTGTGACCAAGGACCTTTGCAAACCACATGCTGAACACACACAAGCCGCACTCTCGATTCTGCATGCATTGAGGTGTCTGTATGTGGGTCTGGGCAAAACAGACCTTGAAGGGATGGAGTTCAAGTGCAGAATGAGCCTCTGCTATCCTAACCCTTTGTCCTATCATCCATTTGTATGTGTTTCAAAAAGCATTTAGGGGAGGGGGCTATGCCTCAGGCTTGGGATGTAGAACGTTCCAGATTCAATCCCTGCCACTTCCAAATATGCCCGAAACCATGGCAAGGCACTGCTAGTACTGACCTAGATGGACCACAGGTCTGACCAACATCTAGGACTATAGTAGCAACGACCAGTGCCGTTGTTGGAAACTGGTTGCGTATTTTGAGCTTGTCTCACGTGTGTTAACGGCAAATCTTCTGCCAGGGAAATTAGAAAAGGACCTTGCCACTTTAACGAGGCCCACAGTTTGTGCTCCTTGGAGCTTTGTGGAATTAGTAAAGCAGCATGAAAGACTTGATTTTCATTTTATGTTGTGCTTGTGAGGCATTAACATGATGTTCTAACACTTGTAAATGAGCACAGCCCTCGCCTAATCTGTCATTTTAATGCCTTATAGATTTTATTTCACTGTGTGTTGTACCAGATTCTCAATAATAATAATCAACTGCTTTGTTGTTCTTTCGCAGAAATTAAATTTCGGTAGTGAGTGTGCAACTAATAAAAGATGTTGCTTGAGGAAACAAAAAATAAATATGATGAATCATAAAAGTTGGAGGGAGGGAGAGTTGTTCATATATGAAAGACAATTACTGAACCAGTGGTAAATTCATCTGATTCACATATTGTCAACAGCTTAATAACTCTCGGGAAGGACTTAGCCGGAGTAATCTCTCTGTTTGCATCAGCATCTGTGTTCGCAAAACCTGCTTCCCGGTGGACAACGAAGATACATCCTGTTGACATATTTAAAGATATATATGTATATGCAAGAATAACAAGTACCTGGGGAAATTATGCATTGTGTTTTTTTTCCCCTGCACCTTAGGAAAACCTTGCCTCCACTTGAATCACATCGGCAATCTTGGGACTCGTTTTCACAAGTGCTTAATTTAATAACTCCTAACCTGGCTTTGTCCTGTTTGTTCTTAGAACGAGCAACTACGCAGTGCTTCATTTTCTCCGCACAAAATCAGTGGGGCTCAAGCCTCCATGGAGAATGTCCGCTTGTGTGTGTGCCTGCAGCTTCAGGAGGGCAATTTGAATCAGGGAATTGGGGCTAGAAAAAAGGGCTGGACCTTGTCTCTGCAGCCCTGCCCCAAACTGGATTCCATGCAACCTCTTTTAGAGGAAGACAATGATGTGGTGAGTTCCAGTGTAGTGGAGCCATAATAGGATCTTGGGAGAGTGGAATGGTAGCTCATGTGTTTCATTCATCATCCATGTAGACATTGTGGTGGGGCTGTACCCACTCCTCCCTAACTTCCCTTATGCTAGGAGAATTCCTGCTGCAGGTCTGCCTGAAGAGCCCTGCCAGGAAGTGTATAGAACCCTGTTTAGTACAGTTGTTATGCTACTTATGGTTCAATCCTATGTAATGGGTGTGATACACAGTCACCCTGTCATTGCCATTCTGCAGCTCTCTAGGTGCAGCATGGTGCAGATGGTGTAGCAGTTCAGGAGCAGGTTGGTCACTAGGTTGGTGGGCTGTGGACAATGTGGGGGTGGGAGGAGGCGGATATCGAGGGCACCAGCACGCATGCTGATCTTTTCCCCCTTTTCACAGCCTGGCTCTCCAACTTACCCCATACCAGCCAAATATCTGGTGTGGGTTCAAGGAGACCCATTGGAGGCCAGGCAGTTACTTACCTCTTCCAAGCTGTCAGGTCCCCCCACTATAGTATACAGCATGTGCTCTGTCTGCAGTGCCGCGTGCTATGAGCTAGTGAGGGATAGGATTGGGCTATGACCGCTACATGGAGCCTGTATTGGTAATGCAGACTTGCGTCTATTTCCCAAACTGCCCTGGAAGAATTGCCCTCGAATCCAGAGGGCTTCCTCCTCAGTCCTTGCCCTGGGACCAGAAAGGATGGCTGTGTTCCAAATCCTTGCAACCATAGCTGAAAATTATGCACACGTACATGGAACATGTGTGAACATGGAACCGATGGCACGAAGTCCTTGCAGAAGGCAGGAGCATCAGTCAGTCTGAATCTACTCTGCAGTTTGATGGGCAAGGAAATCCAGCTTGTGTTCCTTTGATGCAACTCTACCCCATCACTTTTGGACTCACCGTCTTCCTTTGGCAATCAAAAAGTGGATAACAGCTGCAAATGTGGAAACCGGCTGGAGGAAAACCTGTAATGGCCCTCATCCTGGGAGGAAATGCTGCCTGGTCCAGTGGACACTTAGAACCTGAGGCTGGGACGACGCAGCTCCCCTCTTCTAATCTGACTTCTGCCAACGGCCCGCTGTGAGCCCTCAGGGAAGTGGTATCAAATCCTACACTTGTCAAAGCGGGATAATAATGCGCCCTTAACCAACGGGGGTGTTGCGAGAATTAATTAATTGTTAGTGCAGCATACAAATAGCCAGATTAAGCATTAGTCAGATTCAGAAATAGTCTCATAACAGTAATTATATAGACAAATACGTTCCATGCCACAGACCCCAGGTCTCCCTCCTTCCCCCCCCCATCTCAAAGAACCTGTTTTGGGGCTCTTGTCCGTGGGACTCCTCTGGACACCGTTTTTCCAACATGAGAAGCAAACGCTTGTTGAGAACAGGGAAGGGGAAGTGTTTGTGCTTCAGAGTATCTAAATGTATTTCTCTGTTTCTCTGAGTACTGCTAGAAAATGTCTGAATGAGATGCTCACTGGTGGCCTTTGATAGGCAACCGTCTCTCAATTTCAGCCCTTATCTTTAATGCAGGGGACAAAAATATTTATTTATTTATTTATTTATTTATTTGAAGAATTGGTATTCCGCCTTTTTTCCACACTCAAGGACACTCATGGTGGATTATAACATAAAATTAAATGAAAAGTGTGCTAAAAAACACTGTGCGTAAACAATTAAACATTAAAACCGGGACAAACGCAAGGATCACACAATTAAAATTCCACCTCATTAAAAACATCAGCTCACAATGTCAGTTAAAAGCCTTCCTGAACAGAAAAGTATTGAGGCCCTGCAGAAATATCTCAAGGGAGGGGCCAGTCTTAATTATCACTCCATCTAAAAATGAATTCAGGTAGAGGGACTTGCAGTTTGGACATGACACAGCCCCACCCATAAGGTAGTGTTTTCTATGTACAAACCTGTGCCAATATTTCACAAATGAACACAAGATGCTTCTAGCATCCCATCCAGGCGTGTTTAGCTTGATGATGATATGATCGCTGGCCGTTGATGATGATGTCATCGCTCAGGAGATCTAGCCAGCAATGCAGCTGACTGTAACCTTGCTAATTGGTGCAAAGACAGAAGGACAGAGGCTCAAAAAGGGAAGGAGAAAGCTCAGTCAGGGAGGAAGAAAAAAGAAAGGAAGAGATGGAGCAGAAGCAGAAGGAAAAGGCAAGGAAAGGACAGAGGAGACCAGCAGCGTAGCTAAAGGGAGGTCACAGCACTATATTTTGCATGGAGCCTCAAGTGCTTTGGAGCCATTTGGGGATACCTCTTGCTGTAGCTGCCCGGGATCCCTCTGAAGCGGAGGAGGAGGGGCCACGTGCATGGCACGTGTGCTCAAACCTTAGTGCTGTGACTGCCCCTCTAGCTATGCTACTGTAGGAGACCAATCTAGAGGTGGGGCTGGAGGATGGAAAATGAAGAGGGACAGTCAGGAAAAAGGGAATGAAGAGATCCTGGAGTCAACAGCAGGCAAACGGAGGGAAGGAAGAGGAGGTTATGGGGGAAGGAGGGAATGAGGGTGGAGAAGGCTGTACAGGGGACATTGAAAAGAAGAAGGGTCCAAGATACAGGGCAGCCAAGGAAGAAGCAGGAGCTCCCAAGCTTCTCCCAGCAGATGTTCAGGTGCAGCTACTTCCATCCCCTTTCACCTGGACTCTGGCCCACAGGAGCAAGGTGGCCCTAGAAAATGCACCCTTAAGAACTGGGTCTCAAGACAACAATGGGGGTCAGTCTAAACCCACAAAGGGCAATCTGACTGCAGGAAGGTCAGTGACAAGGAAACCTCACTTTTGATATTCCCCATGGGATCTTCTCCCTTCCCCCGTAACGTCTACAATAAACCCCTCTATAGCAGCACGTCTCTGCCTCTCTTTGGGCCTCAATCTGTTGTCTCCTTCTCCCAAGAAGGCAGAGCAACCCCTTTGGGACAGAGCTTGGAGGGGGTGTGTGTTATGCCCACAGGGTAATACTGGGCCAGATGGACCAAAGATTGGACTTGCTATCAGGAAGCTCCATATATTCCAAACGTGAACGAGGCATCCCCCAAAGCAAGCATCAGAACAGTGATTTGCCAAGGACAGGGACCAGAAAATAGGGACAGGTGGCGCCTGTGTAGATGTGAAGTGTTTGGCCTGCTCTGCATGCGGTACACATACCTAGCAGTCAAATTAGTATTATTTCTAGGTACAACAATGTAGCTCAGCTCCATTCATTTCTGGACGCTCGCATGTGCGCAATGGGAAATTGCCAGAGATGAAAACAAAATTCAATTACCTTGTAAGTTTTGATAAGGTTTTGACTGGGGAGCAAGGGACACATTTGCAAATACATCCCATATGTTGATATTTTTGCTTTACACACCACTGACATCTATTTCTCTCTCCGAGCAGCAAGTGAGAGGCCCTGGTGCTCAGGTAAGCATATGTAGCTGTCCTGCTTGGATAAGCATTTATTTTTTATTATGTTTATGTTTAAATATATAAGGATCATTAGGAGGACAAGGTGACACCACCAGGTATTTTGATTGCCTCCAGGCATTCCACCACTGACACTGGCGCTGCATTCCAATTGGACGTGACCCAAATTACTGCCGGAGTCTGGAGTTCATGGACCAGCAGGCCTGAATTCCGGTAAGTGCTGCACGTTAACAGATGACTGTGGACTCGCGCTGTTGCAAACTCTCCGTTAATTGTTTGACACCATTTAGCCCACTGACAGGAGAAAGGGAAACATGATCTGGATCGTGACCTGTGCTAAACATCTATATGATGTGTACAGAGAGAGAGAGAGAGAGAGAGAGAGAGAGAGAGAGAGAGAGAGAGGAATCTGAGAACGCTTTCCACGGTGGGCTGCAAAGTACCTAGGGCAGCCATATTGAAAATATGGGAAGATGGGGTGCTGGAAAGGGGGAGGGCTGTGCATGGTTGTTTTGCTTCTGTCAAGGTTGTCAATAGGCTTTTTTCCCCTTTCTGATTCACTATGCTATTGGAAAATGTCTGAGAAGTAACCCAACCGATTGCTGCATTCTCAGGAAAGCAGCAGGCTCTGGCGTCACAGTGACAGCACTTCTGACCATGACATCACTTCTGGTGGGTTCCGGACAGATTGTCATTCTAAAAAGTGGGTCCTGGTGCTAATAAGTTTGAGAGCCACTCAGTGGTGTCATTCAAATGGTTTAGGAACAGGTACTCACTTTGGATTGGCACTTGTTAGGGTCCGCCCACCGGAAGTGACGTCATAGGCCGGAAGTGATGTCATGGCAGGAAGTGAGGTCATAGCCGGAAGTGATGTCATGACAGGAAGCGAGGTCATAGCTGGAACTGATATCGTGATTGTTGCCATGGATGTGATCATGTTTGTAATAACTTCAGCTTGTGGTTAGTGTTGATTTAACTTCTATTGCTTTGCTTTCTAGAGATGTGTATATACATATTTTGCTTCAACTGTTCCCCGGTTAAATAGCAGGCTAGACTGTACTAGATTGTGAGCCCTTTTGGGGCAGGGAGCCATTTAACTTTAATGTTAAATGCTAGGAGCCGGCAAGGAGCAGGAGGGGGAACGGGCGACCAAAAAAAGACCGCGTGGGGGCTGGGGGGAGGCTGCAGGAGGAACTGGGACACTGGATCTGCGCGGCTGGAGGGAGCAGGAGCCCCAGGCAGCCTACCTTCTCACGCTTGCTGCCTTATTCCTGGGTCTCCCTCGCTGCTGCTGCTGCTGCTGCCGCCTCCTCCTCTAGTCCTCTCGCTCTGCGGCTGCCGCTGTTGCCGCCACCACCACACTGCCTGCCTGCCTGCCTCCTCACAGGAAGTGCAGGCAACGGCTGCGGGCGTGCAGTACGCATGCGCAGCTGCTGAGCCAACCAGCCGACGGGGCCAGCTTCGAGTGGGCGGGGCCAGCTCAACTTCTAGGAACCGGTACTCGCGTAGTGGTGTGTAGTGGGTACATGACATCACTGGAACCACTGCTCTAGAGTGAGCACTCTCCATTGAAGGACGGCCCCCTCTGTGAACTAAGGATGGCACTGGCCAGGCTTGTTGGCCTCCTCTGTGAACGATGTGAACTAAGGGTGCATCAGTGATCCAGACTGAGGGACTCCAAGTTTCTCAATGGGGTGTTTGACATTCATTTCACCACATGGTGTTGTGGTTGAGCACACAAAGCACTTCCTCTTTTCATGCCCTTAAGGGGGAATAGCCCAGGGAAGTTTCCCAATGGTGGCTTGTGACAAACCCCCCCCCCAGGTTGGTACACACTGCCATAGAGGCTTCAGTAGCTTGTAAAGTGAAACGTACTTAGATAGGTCCCAGTGCTAAAACGTTGTGGAACCACTGGCCTGGAATAGATGTAGACACTTATGTCACAGACATCCATCACGAGTCGATGCACACCCAGGTGTACATATGCAATCTCCTTGCACATTTGAGCCATGAATGTCTGGCCATCATGGTCAATGTCAGTGGCTGTGACTCTGGTCTGTCCTCTCTTGTGTTCATTTGCACACAAATGAATGCTCATGATGGGTCTAAATGTGAACAGAAAGTAACTTAGCCTTTCCATCAATGCCATGCAAGAAGTTGTCTGATTTTACTTTTCCTAATGTATGTATTTTTTTAAAAAAAGACATTGCCTTTACTCCATAGGCTTTGGGGTATATACCCAAAACAGAAAGCACAGTTTAATGAAAGAGGGGCTGGAATGTTGACACATGAAAGCTTTTTCAAACTCTGTGAAGTGATAGTGCTTAATTAACCCGACTTAAGCCCTACCTCCTGCAAAGGTTAATGGGATTTTTTGGTGACCTTGAGTGGTCAAGGCCTCAATTTTACATCTGTCTTGAAAGGAAATGGAAAATACAGAAAAATATTCCAACTCCCCCCCCCCACACACACACACTTAATGGACAAATCAGGTGTGTGTTGGCTTGTACTTAATTTGTAGAGTTATGCATTTTCTTTTTGAAAATATGGATGGTGTTGAAATAGTTTATATGGCAGACACAATCCAAGGCATTTTGAACGTTGAGATAGAAAATCCCAATGATTCCCGTATGGTGGTAAAATAACAAAAAGAATGTCTTTGATGGTACTCCACCTGAATACACGAGAGAGAGAGAGAGAGAGTCTCCAACGCCTAGTCTGGACAATGCTGCCAGTTGTCTCCTTCTTCCAAACTTCCTCCATCAGCAGATATCCCACCAGGCTGCATCAGAAGGAAAAGTGAAGTAAGAAGTCCTCATCCATTGGTACAGCTGAGACCAAATACAATGTATCTTCAAATACAATGTATCTTTGGCGGCTGCTGCTGCTGCTGGTGTTCTGCACTTTTTTCAATTGTGAGCCCTTTTGGGACAGGGAGCTAATTAACTTTATTTTCTTGCCTGTAAAGCGCTTTGTGAACTTTTTGTTGAAAAGCAGTATATAAATACTGTTTGCTTGCTTGCTTGCTTCCCCAAGTGGTCCCCATTTATAACAATATGAGCAGATGAGACAGTGAGGTATCCTGTCCATCATCCTTGAATGGGACTATTAAGTTTCTCATCTGCCAGAACATTTTCCATGAATGGCTGCTCTACCTGACTATATCAGAGAACAAGACTCTCTCTCTCTCTCTCTCTCTCTCTCTCTCTCTCTCTCTCTCTCTC
>JAJKFI010000008.1:31781376-31791775 GCA_029204185.1 Lerista edwardsae
GCAATCCTGACCTGGAGTTAGGCCGGCACTGTTAGGCCAGCAAAGTTTGGCCAGCACAAGGGCCACCGTAAAGTATGTTTGGACCATGCTCGGAGTCAGAGAGGCTAGCACATAGACGTGTGCCATCCACCCTGACCCCGAGAGTGGTCCACACACACTTTATGGCGTCCCCTGTGCCGGCCAAATATTGCAGGCCTAACTGTGCCAGCCTAACTCCAGGTTAGGACTGTGCCCTCCAGGTTAGCAGATTGTGCATTTCTGCTTTTCCTTGTGCTTCCAACACCCCCAAATTAAAATGCAGCCCAAGGACTAGCTCTTAAATGAAGTGTACTGCTGTCAAATCCATCGGAACAAGTATAAATGTTTCGAAAATAAAGAGTACTAATCAAGAGACACAAGGCATACATTGCCTAATAAATCTTGCCTTCAATTTATTTGTCTAGTATTACAAAGCCGAGGAGATATCAATTAATATAGGTAAAGAGGACCCATAATTTATAATTAACTGGCAAGCGGTTTGTTGCAAACAGTCACCACTGAATCTAATAGCGGGTAGAAAAAGAACTAGGGTTGATTTGTCCCTCAGCAAATTAATAGAGTGCTTATCAATGACAGGGTTACATAAAACTGCTAAATAAATAATCATCAGTGAGTAAGAGTGAAGCAGATCTTTAACAAGCTTAATCTGAACCTCTTGACATTGGCAGACTATGAAGAGATTAAATGCTAAGGGAGACAACGGTGTACTGCGCACCATGTAAGCATGCGGGAGGAATCAGGAGAGACCGTGTTTCGTGGGTAATAAGAAAGAAGGCAATATTTTTATTGCAAAGTACACTGAAGAATTATTTTCATTATAATTAGAATGGAAATTATCAAAGATATACCAAAGGAACATGGAATTGGAATTAGCCAAATGAGAAATAATACTCTGTTTGCAGTGGAAACACATTGTGGTGGGTTGTGGGGATTGGAGGAAGGGGGTTCCAGGGGCCGCTGCCTCCCCCTTTTCTCATGATCTTCACCTGTGCCAGGGCAAAAACTGATAGAAATGGCTATTATCACAAGGACAAAGCCTATAACTAGGGATGTTTGAACACAGTGTTATTTTTCCCCCAGATTTTGTGATTTGAAAGGCAGAAAGCAGTGTTATCCACGCACACTCAAATAAAGACAGGAGACTGCGGTTTGGATGTTACTTGGGCCACTTTTATGGAATATTACACATCAGGATTTGCAAACCAGGAACTAAGTACTTGAATGGGGGGGGTGTCTTCCCCCTTTCAAGGTGCGGGGTACTAAACTGGGAGTGAAAGGCCTAGCCGCCTCCACCCTGAATGATCTCATTGGGCGAGCCATTCAACTTGAGTCCCGGCTCTGCCATTAACTGAGACAGACTGTCTTAGTTGCCCCTGCAGGGACCGGTCAGCTGGCCTGTGCTTGGCCAGTCGAGGGGCTCTTCACAGCAACTCGTCGAGCTGGGTAAGCATCATCGGAGCCGCCGCGATCACCCCACAACCTTGCTGCCCCAGCATGGACACCGTGAGCTGTCTATGTCTTCCCTTACCCTGCACCTCTCATGCCACCAGGGACGACAACCTAGCGTTTGTCCTCCCTGATCCCCATTCCAAGGAGCAGCCTTAGTATAGTCCCTGTTGCAAATCCTGTAGAAAAATGTTATTTCTGGATGGCGAAAGTGAACTCCATCGGCAAGACCACTGCGGATCTGTTAAGATAAGAAAATAAGGTAAGCGAATGGGCTCAACCAACGGATACCAGATCAATTAAATAGAAACATATGACTTACAGATTGGTCTACATGCGTTTTTAATATATGACAAAGCAAAATTCTATAGCAATTTTAAACAACACTGTCTAAGAAGAGCTCTTGTATGGATATGGGAACAAATAAGATATAAAATATTTACAAAAATCTCAAATTGGATTAGACCTTTAGAGATTGGTTCAAAGTCAGAATGGTTCAGAGAAGATCAAATAGAAAATATGCAGAGATATTAGATAAAGATAATAATATATTAACCAAGAAACAATTAGAAGAAAAAAATATCGTTTTGGATTGGTGGTCAGAAAATCAAATATCAAGATTGAAAGAAGATCGAAAAATAGGAATATATCAAGATATTATGGAATTTGACAGATATTTTCTAGAAGGAAAAGAAAAATATATAAAAGGAATATATACATTTCTTCTAAAAATGAGAATGGAAGATGAAGTAATAAAAGAGGCAATGATTAAATGGGCTAAAAATGTTGGGCATGATATTTTGCTGGAAGATTGGGAAAAAGTATGGAAAATGAACATTAAAATTACCAAAGCAACATCATTTAAAGATAATATATACAAGATGTTTTATAGGTGGCATATAACTCCTCAAAAAATTTCAAAAATGTATAAGAATACTTCTAATAAATGTTGGAAATGTGGCAAAGCTGAAGGAAGTTATTATCACATGTGGTGGACTTGTCCGAAAGTTAAGAAATTCTGGCAGAGAATACAAGGAATGCTGCAAGAAATATTAAATTTTAATATTCCACTTAAACCAGAAATATTTTTATTAAACATTTTAACAGAAATTCAAGATGTAAATATGAAACATATAGTTATTCATGTAATAACAGCGGCCAGATTATTATTTGCACAAAAATGGAAAGATGAAGAAACCCCAAATATGGAACAAATAATAGGGAAAATATATGAAGTGGCAGAGATGGACATTTTAACAGAAAGATTAAGAGAGGGCAAGATTAATAAGATCAAACAATACTGGAAAATGTTTTATGATTGGATAGATATGCAATGTTGAATTGTAAAGTAATAAAAGATTAGCATTGATGATTAAATAGTTTAACGTTGGAAATTAAGATATTTTATAGTTTATAAGTAAAGAAGATTTTGGATATATTGAGTATGAAATAGATAACCTTAGAAATAATATTTTTAATTGGACTGATGATATTATTAAGATATTATGATACACTGCAAGGTATTTACCTTATGTGTTTTCCTTTGTTTAACCCATCCTTTTGTTTTCTGTAACCCTACCCCATCTTTTTTGCTTAAAATCAATAAAAATAACCTAGGTAAGTGCTCAACAGCACTCATTACTGGAACAACCAGAACACTTAACCGAGGGACCCCAGTGGGAACCCCAACAGCAAACAAGGGTACACTGACCCTTCGGGAGGTCTCAGCCTACAGGCAACACTTACAAGGGAAGCCAACAGCAACCAGGGCACACTGACCCTCCGAAAGGCCTCAGCCCACAGGCAACCCTTACAAGGGAAGCCAAACTGCAGGAACACCCCACTATACCCGAAGGCTAGCTCCAAGGTGCACTGGCCTTCCACCCACACAGCACCTCGAGCCATTTCTGAAAGCTCCTGATCACCATCAGCCGATCCTCACAGTGGCTGCGTCAGAGAGGCCAGGGTTCGCTGCAGTGGAAGCCACACCAATACGAATGGAGTGGTAGCCAAACTCACCTGATGGCCACCCTGGCTCACCGCCCACTCTCTTGAAAACTGTTGAAAATTGATGCTGCATAATCAGAGCAGAATCCACATGCCGGAACAGTGGACCATCACCTGGTGGTGCCAGTCAGTGGTATGTCTCCATGGCCCGATGGAAGCCGAGCAGATGGAAGCATTGGGTGCCCGCTGAAGGCATATCTGCTGAACAACTTCCCTCTGGTCAGCTTTGCCTTATGTAAATTCAGATAGATGGGTTAGCTCATAGTCTGCAGTCTCACCAATACAGCACCTTGTCAGAATGGCGCCTGGATCTCACCAGGATCCTGAGAGTTTGAACGCCCCAAAAAGGAACACCAAACAAGCAGCACTGAATAATATAACTTCGTATTGCGATGATCAGAGCCCATTAATTCCATGCCCCGAGCAAACAAAATCTTCACTTTCATGGGCCTATGTTTATCCTGAACTGCAGGCGGCTCCCTCTGAAATCCTTCCAGGGTGCATCTAATCCTGACATCGCACATCCCGTCCGTTTATCTTCAGACTGGAAAGAAAGAGCAGCCAGAAAAAACTGGCGTGAATTCACTGATAGGCCCCAACTTTTGCTCAAGCAAGAACTGCATAATGCGCTCTGTTGGAATGGGCCAAACCTCCCGTAATGGGGCAGCCTGATGAAATATGAAACCTCCCAAATCTTATGCGAATACCTGGCCCTTGTCGCAGGTGCTAAAGGTGCCTCCACGGCCCCGGAGTTCTGTCAAGCCAAGGCCCTACGGCCAGTGTGGCCCGGCCTCTGGATCCTGACATGCCTCAGGAGTCAGCAGCCGAAAAAAGCTCCTCCTGGAAACAAGAGAGAGCATCGGCTGTGCTGTTTTGGACCCCGGGGACATGCCTGGCCACAAACTGGATGTTATTCCGATGGCTCTGCAGTACAAGTGCCCGGACTAAGGTCATGACCCTAGTTGATCTGATGTTTGATTATTAAAGATGTGCACAACTGTCTGATTATAGTGCCAAAAACCCACCAAAACATTGACAAAGTCCCGGGCCCAGCTATAAACTGCCACCCCTATGGGAAAGAGCTCGAGGATCGTCCAGTCCCCGGTGATGCCAGCTGCTTTTCAACGTTCTTGCCACAGGGCTGCGTACCGACAACCCTCAACATAGAGCCTGCCTGCATGTCGGCCTCTACAAGCTTCACATCCTGCCAGAAAGATATGCCATTGAAGTTTTCAAGGAAATTGAGCCACCATTCCCGGACTTCACATACAGAAGCCGTAATTCTGATTCTGTGTGTGGGCCAACTAACACCAGACAGAGCATCAGAGAGGCATCTCCAAATGCTCTGCCAGATGCAGTCACCCGACATGTAAAATCTAAGTGCCCCACTAGCCTGTCCAGGCACACTGTCCAACTGTTGCCATATTCCTCCCACAGGTTCCAAGTTGTCAGATCTCTCAGCATATTGATTGTGTCATGGGGGGGGGGCCTCCCCCGCAAGATACCATCAGTTCTTCCACTCACCAATGATGGCCTGACTCCCATTCCGCATGCTGGTTTGGCTTCTGGACTGAATCTGAGCCTCTTCCAGGGCCTGCTCCAACACACACCCCACAGCATGATTGTCTGCACTGGAATTGTTACCAGCCATGCCTCGAATGGTAGATCACCTGGAAGACAGGTATCAGCTTAGCTTTTCCTGTCCTGTCAGAACTCCTAGGCTGGTGCTGCACACCAGAATTACTGCTGCCATCACTTTCAGGCTTTCTTCCAGGCCCTCCCTCTGTCTGCAACCATTATTGTTTAGGAGGTTTTTTACTAGGTTTTTAACTAGGCAAGAGGCACTTTTCAAGTGGTATTCCTCCTATGCCCATCGGGGGGGGGGAGAGCAATTGTCCCCATCCACCCCTGTGCAGTGTCCTCTCTAGTGGCTGTTGCCAGTGGCGTTCTGCATGTTCTAGACCATGAGCCCTCTAGGGACAGGGAGACAACCAACTCCACCACCACCACCCTTTGCCTGTAAACCGCTCCGTGAACTTTGTGTTGAAAAGCAGCACACAAATACCATTGATTTTCTTTTATTTGTGTGTGTGTGGGGGGGTGGGGGTGGGGTGGCGGCCACAGGCCTGGTCCCGTGGTGGCTAGCTGCCTTGCCTCAGCCACACAGGCCAGCCCTGCACTTCCCCGACTCGCCCTGCGGCCTGCTCCTGCCACCAACAAGGCTGCAAATTGAGGAGGTGGCCTCCAGCAAGCACCCCCCACCAACTGCACGAGGGGGGGTCGGCCATCCTGTGAGCCTCCCCACTGAGGCAGAGTCCCTGAGGGTGACCAGCAGGCAGGTGAGCAAGCAGAGCTGCCAGAGTGCGCAGCCGGGGAGCACAATCAGCTCGGGGGGGGGGCTTTTGCACACAGGGCAGTCCGGGAGTTCTCCTTGTCAGTGGCGGCAGCTGCCGCAGCAACAAAATGAGGCGCCCCCATGGGTGGGCGAGCCAGTCCGCAGCACCCATGCACCTGCCCCACCGGGGAGAGGGAGGCACGGGCAGGGCCGGCGGGAGCTCCGGGGCGCGGTAGAGCCTCATCGTCGCACAGGCTTCCCCACACTCCCCCATTGCATCTTTCCCCCGCCTCTGGGATAGCGCTCCTGCGCTGCCTTCCTGCTCCGTGGCTGGAAGAGAGAGCAAGGGAGCTGATCAGAGCCGCGATCCATGTCGTCACCGGCTGCTAAGGCCTCCTGCACTCTCTTCCGCGTGCGTGTCCCCCTCCATCGCCGTCCGGGACCGCAATGCCTTTGCGCAGGCAACGTGCCTGTGCCAGGAGCTGTGGACCGCCCCCCCAGACAGCCCAGCAGCCAATCAATTGTCAAGCCCTAGCCTGCTTGTCCATGAGTGGCGGGGCAATTGGTCCATTAGCGTGTGAAAGCGCTAACGGCTTTTATGTTTTTTTTCTATGTTCTCATTCCAAATTTTGGTAATTTTAAATGCTTTTAAAGTGTACTAGGTAGGTGATATAGTATCAGCAGATGCAGCCACAGTGTGATTTCTACTTGAAAAAGTAATCTAGAGCTCAATCCTAACCTGGAGTTAGGCAGGCACAGTTAGGCCAGCAACGTTTGGCTGGCACAAGGGCCACTGTAAAGCACGTTTGGACCACTCTCGGAGTCAGGGAGGGTGGCGCACATCTGTGTGCTGGCCTCTGACTCCGAGGATGGTCCAAACGTACTTTAAAGTGTCCCTCATGCCGACCAAACTTTGCTGGCCTAACTGTGCCAGGTTAGCACTGCACCCCTATTTTAATTTCTAAAAAATATCCTAAACACCAAAATGCCGTGTTTTGTGTTTTTATTGAGATATTTTCACACTGAGAGGCGATGTTTTGTTCTTTTATACGTTTTTAACAAAAATACACCCCTACCTATAACATGTGGCTCGATCCCAATGTGCCCTCGCACAGTTATAAATATGCTGTGAAACATTTTGCACCTTCCAGTCCTGATGGTGGTAGGGCCAAAGCCTCCTCAAGTGCATCAGGAGAAAGGAAGTGGCGTCCCCTGAAGAAGGTAAGAAGGTAAGTGCAGGGGCAGAGCAGGGCGGGGGAGGAAGGCAACATTGGTGGGGGATGGGCAGATTGAGCTTTCCCCAGAGCAAAGGGACAAATGTCCATTAGCTTTCAGCCTGCTAAATTCCCTCACGGGATGCAGTACAAGCCATACCAGCTTTGCAGCAACAGCACAGGGGAACTAGGGAAGGATCAGGCTGCCCGGCTTACTTACCTGGGAGTAGGTCCCATTGAACTCAATGGGACTTACTTCTGAGTAGATAAGTATAGGATTGGGCTGCTCAGCTTTCTGTTTGTCAGGTGACGTTGAACAGTGTGAGTTAAAAGAAAACTGCCATTAGAATTTGGACCCAAATCAGGGCTGAGCTGAGTTTACTGTCAGGTTTTCTTGAACATTTTGTGCAGTGACAAAAATATGTCCACGTTTCAATTATTTTTCAGCATTCCTTCCAAACACATTCATCTGTTCATCTGCTTTTTCTTGTTCTCATTTTTTCAGTTGCCTTCAGTGGCATCAATCTGGAGCCAAATCTGCTTGGCTACATAGAATGGTGGCTTCCCATTTACTTCACCATCCCTGACTGCGTAGGATCAGTCATGCAATTAACTGCCCAATCCTATTCTCTCCCCCCCACACACACACACTGATGCAGCAACACCAAAAGAGCTACTGCTGCATCCTTGGGGGGGGGGGGAGTTGTGGAGCTCTGCTTTCCTCTACCTCTTTCCTGGACCACAGAGCGGAGGAGTCTACTTGGATCTGTGCTAGGTCTGAGTGGATCCGTGCTATGGGGTCAGGTCTGGGAAAAGGGATAGGATTCGGCAGCCACTGCAACCACCAAACATGCCTCTTCCTGGACCCAATCTCCCCATTTCCTGCTACGTTGCCTTCCAGAGGCACCCACTTCTGCCCCATGGCTGCTTCGCTCTGCATCCACCACATCGTGCCTCCTCCACCAATGTACCTGCTTTGGTGGGTTCACATGTATCCACTGTTGCATGCAGGAAGGCTCCGACGTTCCCACTGGCACTCCAGGAGCATGCACCGCCTCTCGCCATCAGAGCCGATTTTACAGTTCCTTGCCCAAAACACATGTTCTGCCAGCAGGGCAACCCAGTATTGCCTGCCAGGAGACATTATCCCAGACTTAATGTATGTAATTTACCCCCAGTGGTTCCCAAAGTCTACTCGGACTTTGGGACCACAGGTAAGTGGTGGTGCATGGGCAGGGCTTGGGGCTGGGTGTGTGTGTGTGTCCTGATGGTGCCACTGCTATTGCAGTGCCATAGGCACCCAGCAAGTGCCCTGGGGAGTTGTGCTGGCCTTGGGGAGAGTCTGGAAGACCTGCAGCCCCCTCTCAAAATTGCTTCATTTGGGGATCAGAGTGCCCAGTGTGATCTGGTCCCCAAACAGAATGGTTTGGACAGAGGCGTTTCTACAGGGATGGCAAAGCTCTAAGTGTTGCAAGAAACCTTACCCTGTCATGTAAATCCCTCCTCTCCCTTGCTGCTGTAGCCAGTAAGCAACACCAAGATGTTGTTGTTCCCTGTGAGGATTGGCTAAAACAGTGCAGGAGAGGAGTGATTTCTACTGCAAGGTAAGGCTTCTTGCAAAACTTAGAGCTTTGCCATCCCTGTAGAAACGCCACTGGGTTTGGAGCATTGCGGGAGGCCCACAAAGGGGGCTGCAGGCCTCCCAGACCCTCCCCAAGACCAGTGAGCCCCCCCCCGGGTAAGGGGAAAAGCCCCTATGTGCTTGTGGTGCTATGATTGCTACAGCACTATCAGGGCAACCATTACTGGGCCACACCCCTTAAAGGGGAATGGCCCAGTTTTTGTTCCCTATGATAGGTTACTACGCGCTTTGGGAATGGCTGATGTAGACAAATCTGGGTGATTGTGTCCTCATCCTGTCCCCAGCTATGATTTTGGATTGTCAGGGTTCACCCAAGTCACTCATCCAGAAAGGAGAAAAAAAAAAAAGGTAGGGAAATGTATAAAGGTCAAAGGAGCTCGGGGGGGGGGGGGAGGCAGGTGGATTTCTAACCCATTGAAATGCCTGATCATTGAAACTTCAGAATGTAGCTCTAAACAAAATAAAAACAGAAGCTGATAATGTCAGGTGTGACAATCATCGGTAAAGATTTGAATTTAGAAAGTTATAGTTTTCCGCCTTTATGCGTGTTCTTAATGCCATCAGTGGTGGTTCAGCAGCTCATTTGCTAATAATAATTGCATTTCTCATTAAATTGTTTCTTTCATTATTCTACAGGTAGAAATGTGTAATTTGACGATTGTTACATCAATTATACTTAAAAAGCTCATTAAAACCCTGAAATATTATCTCCTGTAGCCAGATAACTTTAAGGGGACTGTGCTAATTACAAAAGGAATAAACTCGTGTAATATCACCATTTTGAATGGATGCCTTATAAATTCTTAATGTAAAGCTAACATCGGAAGTGTAAATCAAATATATAGATCCGCTAAACTGAAGTCTCTTTTTCTAATCATGTTTTACCTTCAGAAAAGGATTTTGATTGTTGTAATTAAATACTGCATAATGTAATAAAGATCTAGATTATGCCATAATTTTATTGACAATTGAATATTGGGGCCCTTTTTTTGTTTTGGTAGGCACGCCATTCATAATGGGCAATATGTATCAAACCTTAAAATATTGATACAATTATATCTACCCAGCGGAACCAATAAAAAAAATTGTGTGGCATGACTCTCTGCTGATAATACAAGGACAGTTTGAACTCCTTGTTAAATTTTAATATTCAGATGTGCTGGGTTATGCTAATTCTGCTAAAGGAGAATGCATTCTCTTCATAATATTGTTTTTAACATTGTTTAACTGTTAGACTTGGGGTTTTTAAAGTGATGATTTTAATGTTGTAAGCCGCCTTGGGTGCCCATGGGGCAGAAAGGCGGGATAAAAATAAATAAATAAATAAATAAATAAATAAATAAATAAATAAATAAATAAATAAATCTGCTCTTGCAGCTTCTGTTTTGGTAAAATGACAATTCCTGCATCCCTTAATATGGGTAACAAGCACTGCTTACGGAGAAAGCATCAAAGGCGACTCAGCACACAAGGTCCTTGTTTGTATTGATTTTATGCTACAAATGCGACTCCCTGGTTTTGCTGTTAATTATGTAACATGTTAATTTTCTAAGCCTGATCCAAAGTGATGCAAAGCGGGAGATGTACTGAGATGTAATATGGTTCATTAATGTATTTGTATTTGCAACTTCCTTGTATTATCTATAACCAAAAATGTTTAGAAAGATGTCACACACACACACACACACACACACACACACACACACACACACACAC
>JAJKFI010000008.1:31809620-31826545 GCA_029204185.1 Lerista edwardsae
CTCTCTCTCTCTCTCTCTCTCTCTCTCTCTCTCTCTCTCTCTCTCTCTCTCTCATGTGTGCTCTGCTCAGGCAAATTGTAAAAACACAGAGTAATATACGGTTCAGGATCTCCAAAAAGAAAAAAAAAGAGAAATTATTTCAGTATGTGCCATCCACTGGTGACTTTTTCAATTTCAATGTAGAGCCGTTGCGTTATTCAAATGTAAACAGCCAAATAGGATAGCCAAATCATTGGCATCTGGAAATGGTGCTCTTATCCTCTCTGATTGCAAGGTTGCGCACATTAATAACAGTGTTCTAAAGATTGTGATTCCGCCGATATGCCGTATGACCTTGCTGGTTGCAATTCTATCAGGGTTTCACAGTGCGAGAGAAACGAAGGCATTTTTGCATTTTCATTTCCATCAGGACTCGTCTGCATTTCTTTCAGCACAGATAGGACACGATTATGCAATGTACTAAGTAAGCTGGCCCAGAAAGCCCAGTTAGAATTCGATTCCAGTCAACCATTAGCCAGAAATAACTTGGATCGGCCAATGAAAAGGCAAGTCGCGGCACGAAGCATGACACCCTCCTTGTGGTGGTGTCCACTTCATTGGCAGATGCAAAAGCCAGTTAATGCATGCTGGGCCAGCCAAGGCTTCTCTGTTGGGAATAGCGTCACCAAAAGAGTAGAAGGCAACCAGCCTGGTCCCTGCACCTGGCTCTGGCATTGGGACCTACTGCCTACTCCTCTCCTGAATGAGGGGATTTCTCCTCGGGTGCAAGGTTTGGTCCATGCATCAGCATAGGAAAAGTCCATCATGGGTAATAGGCCATGATGGGTGATACAACCTCCTTACATTAGTAGTAGGCTACTTCAGAATGCCAGGTGCAGGGGAGTGGCAACAGGATGCAGGCATCTTGTCTCGTGTGCTCCCTGAGGCATCTGATTGGTCACTGTGAGATTCAGGAAGCTGGTCTAGATGGGCCTTTGGCATGATCCAGCAGGGCTCTTCTTATGTTCTTATTTTTAATGTCATGAGTGTACAACCTTGGGTGAAAATCAGAGGCCTGAAGATGAGAGCCTGCAGTCACTCTAGCATGTCTTTGCCTTGCCCCATCTCTGCTTGGCCACTGCCTTTTTGCCACCCCCATATAAACATCCTGTTTGCAGATCTCCTCTCTACACCAGAGGATCTCCTTTATGCAGCTGATCAGACTCTTCACTTTGTTCTGGCCTGCTATGGCTTCAGTCATTCCCTGGCACTGCAAGTCCTTCTCATCTCATTATTTCTGCTAATTTTACTGGATGTTTCTCTATTTGTACCCTTTTACCTGTTCAGACAGCTGCGGGGAAAAAATAACTGATATTGGTTTACCGTACCTCTCTGATCTATGAGATGGAACTTCAAGTGGGGAATTCAATTTTTTAATGTCTATGCCATCCCATTAAAAAAAAAAAATCCTTGAAAGAAGGAAGTTACCACACCAGAGAAAAAGGCTCTAGTTGGATTCCCTTTTTGCTGTGCTAGTTTTCTGCTTGCAGGGAGGTGGGTTTCTTTTTGATAAATGTGACCCCGTCACACGTCTGCAGAGGTATCTGGTGCTGTAACAGCTCAGGGAACAGCGGAGGTGAATTTGCAATCTTATTCATGTCTACTCAGAAGTAAGTCCCATGGTGTTCAGTCAAGCTTACTCCCAGGAAGATGTGTATAGCAGTGCAGCATTAGGCCCCAATCCTAAGCTTCCCAGGCACCTGGAAGGACAGTGGGTGCTGATATGGCTATTAAGCGGGTGCAGAACCGAGGAGACCCATTTAGGGCTCTGCATCTTGGGAGCGGGGGAGTTAGGATTCAGTCTTTATTGCTGCCCCCGGTCTTGATCCTTCTCTTGAGCCATCCTCCTACCACCCAGTTCGTCCCCTTCCTGCCTGCCTCCTGCCTCCCCCACCCCAAAAAGCCTCAGAAAAGTGCCCACCCAGCATCCCACCCAGTTATCACTGGTGCCGAAGTGCCTTACTGCTCCTGGAGGTGGCGATATGGATACAGCCGGGCAGTAAGTCCACTGGGATCAGGCTGCCCGTGAGTTCAAGTCCATGACTCTTATTTATGAATATGGATGCTTAGGCTTGTAAACTTAACGAGATTTTTTTTTTGTCTCTCTCTTCCTCTTTCTCAGGGCTGTGAAAAATGTGAACCGTGCCCCCATAGCAGCATGTCAAGCCCCATTTTTCAGCAGGCGGTTAAAGAGGACCCACCCCTCAAAGAAAACTGTCAAAACCGGTAGATTTAAAGGCAGTGTCAGCCCTTTCTGCAAGCAAATGCCAATTCTGTTTCCTCCAAAAGATGACTAAGAAAGGCCCTCATAATCATCATAATGTACATTAGCACAATTCTATCGAAAAGGGCAAGCCCCCATCCCCAGACCCTCCTAAAAGCTCCGTAGGCAGCCATGCCCCATGGGCTTAGCTGAAGACAAGTTTACTAGCCCCAGTTCTTGATTCCATGCAACGACAGATCTCTCCCTCCCTCCCTCTTCCTTTTTTTCTAGCCGCACCGGAGAACTTGAGGCTTTTTGTGCGTCTGGCAAGAACGAGGGAATTCGATAACCTTCTCTTGTCGGGTCTTAGGGCGAGTTGAATGCGTCTGGCCTGCCAAGACACAATTTAATGGGCTTCTGAAAACACTCAAAAGGCAGACATAAATGTGTGGATGGGCAGGCAGCCAGGATGACCTGGGGGACAGGAGGGGCCTGTCTGATTTGAAGCAGGGGAAGGTCGTGAAGGAATGCGCAGGACAAAGCGTGGCTTGGGGGGAGGGCTTCCCGCGTCAAGCCCTGGATGGGAATGGATTTACAGGGCCCTGAACTTGACTCTGTAACTTAAGAGCCAGAAGCGGTCCCACCTGTCTGGCTTTTTGAAAAAGGGAAATGGAAAACATAAAGAATAGAGAGTTAATTTCAATTAGAAGCCTCACATATCTCTTGCTCAGATAGCTTTATCACCTGGCAATTTCTAAAGGATCCAGCAAGAGGTCTCAAGCAGAAAAGAAAAATGAAAACAAAAAAGCCGAGGCCCTCTCTCTCCTATGGATTTGTGTTTTCCCTTCACAGCGACGATCCTTCGCATTTTCGCGCATGAGGCAAAACAGCCAATGGCACTTCCCTTCATGGTGGTAGAAATGGAACGATAAATTAAATCAATGGGGGATTTCTGCCCATTACTGGTATCCCAACTTCTGTGTTCCCAAGAAGCAGGTTGCCTCTCCATGACTTATGATGAGGCTTGTTTTGCTCCTGTGAAACTCTTGGGCTTCACCCTACCTCTAGTTTTCTTTTAAAACAAAAACCAAAAAACCTATTCCACTACAATGACTGATTCATCATGTAAGATCTCAGAAATAGTCCGGAAATACACTCTTCCTCTAAAAGGAAGGGCCAATGGATCACATGAGGCTTCCATCATTATTCCTTTTAAGATATGTGACCTTGCAGCTCAATACCGAGCCAAGCTGATTCCCATGAAGTTCAGTGTGTGGTACTCCCGGAAGTCCAGCAGTGACATATGACATCATCACTGTGTATCTGGAAACACCAGGGGGTGGCCCTGGCCATGTAGTTAGATAGGAACGAAGTGAGACCAGAGGGGGCGGGCTTAGCGGCCATGTTTTATACTCAAAATGCTGATTCCAAGCATTTCAGATTGCTTTGCGCGTAGTGTTTAGGACTGAATCGTTTACTCCTGAAGTAAAAACTTACCAAAATAACAACGTGTGATCGTGGAGAAACATCATTGGTAACCTAATTATGAGTTAATATGCAATTCCAAGGTTTAATTCCGCATAATTAGTCAGCCATATTGTTAGACCCATGGAGTTGCGTCGGCCATATTGGTTGACCAGACCACGGGACCAGACCATGGCGTCGGCCATATTGGTTGACCAGACCGGAAGTTTCAAGAATATGACATCATTTCGTCTCCATGTTTATTATAACTCCATGGGAAACACTGCAAAACTACTGCTGGGGTGCTGTAGTGATGCGACCCCTTAGGGAAGTGGTTCCCAAACTGTGAGTCGTGGCTCTCTGGGTGTGGAATCCAGCCAAGGGATCTGCGGAAACTTTGTGGGGGAAAAAGCCATCCTATACAGTGCACAGGACTGTAACCCTAATAGGGAGATGTGGCCAATGGCCCAGTAGATCAAGGGACCTGCCAGTCAAAAACCTTTGGGAACCACTGCCTTAGGGGGAATGTTGGCTACCCTACTATCATCCTATCAATCAGTGCAGTGTGGTTATTCCATCACCTTCTCTCATAATGTTAGAACTCAGGGGGCATCTAATAAAAATTGACAGGCAGGACAGGCAGGGGGAGGTATTGGTCATATTGGCATGGGGAATATTGGTCATGGCTATTGGTCATAATGGTTGTGTGGAACTTCTATGTTTTGTTGTTGTTCAGTCACTAAGTCGTGTCTGACTCTTTGCGACCCCATGGACCACAGCACACCAGGCCTCCCTGTCTTCTACTAGCTTCCGGAGTTTGCCCAATTTCATGTTCATTGCTTCGGTGACACTATCTAACCATCTGCCCCCTTCTCCTTTTGCGTTTCCTAGCATGAAAGTCTTTTCTAAAGAGTCTTCTCATGAGATGGCCAAAGTATTTGAGCTTCAGCTTCAGTATTTGTCCTTCCAAAGAGCAATCAGGCTTGACTCTATGTTTAGAGGCAGCTTATCCCTGAATACCAGTTGATGCAGGAGGCAAGAACAAGGAAAAACTATTGCATTAAAAGTATGGATTCTGAGGGACTTCTGGTTGCCTACTGTGGTAAACCATGCTGAACTTGATAACCCTTTGACTGAATTCTGCTGGGCTCTTTGCATTCTGACTACTCACTATGCCTTTCTCATAACTGAGATAAATATATGGATCCATATAAGATCATCATCATCATCATCATCATCATCATCATCATCATCATCATCATCATCAATAACAATAACAACAACTTCCAAAACACCTTTAGGTTAAGAGGTTCAATTCTGTTTTTGCCTTCCAGAACACCCATTTTGTTGGCAGAACTTTCCTAAAATAAAATCTCTTGGGTCTGATTTATTTTTAAAAAGCTGTTTATTGTGGTAATATATGAGTCATAGCAGCTCACACACTGACTGGTGTAATTTGACCACAAAACAATAGAAAAAAATATATATAGGCAGTGGGTGGGAGGTTGATGAATCAGTTCTAAAGTGGAGGAGTTCTTTTAATGTTCTGCCATAAATGAGATACGAAG
The DNA here is from genome assembly GCA_029204185.1 of Lerista edwardsae. Taxonomy (NCBI): domain Eukaryota; kingdom Metazoa; phylum Chordata; class Lepidosauria; order Squamata; family Scincidae; genus Lerista; species Lerista edwardsae. Next base: position 31,814,895 of record JAJKFI010000008.1, read on the forward strand.
AGCTTGCTCTCGGATCACTTAATCCATTTTATTTACTCCCAAATACCAAGTCAACATTGTTTCTGTAGTAACATTTGGTGTTACAGTTGAAAGGCTCTGGGCTTGGCACCAGGCTTTGAGAGAGTGTGATGAGGAAACACCATCTTATTCATCCCTGCCATTCTGATGGTTTACTGTTACATCAGCAAAGTCCTGCTGGATCGAACACAAGTCTAGCACTCTGCTTCTCACAGGGGCCCAGTCAGTATCTCTGGGAAGCCCACAACAGGCCATCAAGGCCAGACTTACTGTGGCCCTCAGCAACTTGAAATTCAATCCCCTTGAAAATTCTCAATTTTTCCCCCCTTAGAAGGAACCCAAAATTCATTCAGTGTGAACCAACAATTTTTGACACTATCTTGAGGGGTTTTTTGTGTGTGTCTCTGTGTGTCATTAATAAAAAGGTAAAGACCTTTTTATAAAAAGGTAAAGGTCTAGTCGTGACTGACTGTAAGGAGCAGTGCTCATCTCCGTTTCTAAACCAAAGAGCCAGCATTTGTCCAAGGACAAGTTTCCGTGGTCATGTGGCTAGCATGACTATACGCCAAGGCGCACAGAATGCTGTTACCTTCCCACCAAAGTGGTACCTATTTATCTACTCACATTTTTACGTGCTTTTGAACTGCTAAGTTGGCAGGAGCTGGGAAAAGTGACGGGAGCTCACTCCGTCGCGTGGTCTTGGACTGCCAACCTTCCGGTCAGCAAGCTCAGCAGCAGTGGTTTAACCTGCAGCGCAACCACGTCCCTGTTTCATTAGTAAGGGTGTTTAAAAATGGTGTTTGTTTTTGGGTTTTTTTTGCAGATTTTATGATTTGAAAGACAGAAAGTGGTGTTATGTGTTTTTATTCCATGTACTCATTCCAAGTTCTCATTTTTATTAATTTTAAATGCTTTAAAAGTACACTTAGTGCAGGCTATAGGTGCTATAATGTCAGCAGATGCAGCCTCAGTATTAACTCTAATTGGAAAAGTAATTATTTTAATTTCTGGAAAATATCTTAAGCACCAAAATGCAGTTTTTTGGGGTTTTTTTTATATTATCACACCCAAAAGATGGTGTTTTATGTTTTTATGTATTTTTAACAAAAACACACCTCTTGTCATTAGCTTGCCTTCACATGCCCTTGCTTCACTTGCTTGTGATTCAAAAACCAATTATCTGCAACATGTATAAGAATACTGAAATCCTGTGGACAGGATCCATTATGTGGGGCTTTCCCACTTGAACATCGTAATCAGAGAGGAAAGGGAGAAACTCAATGAGGAAGAGTCATGGGACTGACTCTTCCATCTATGGGGATCTGGCATTGCACACAAATACTACAGCCATAAGGGATTTTACCATAGGGTAACAGCCCCTGCAAGTGAGACCCAAAAGTGGGGAGGATGCATAGCTCAATGACTGAGCATAGACATTCATTCCAAGGTTCCATCTCAGGCTTTTTCAGTTACAACATTCTCTAGTATGGGGATTGGGAAAGTCCTCTGTATACCTTGGAGCTACTGTTTGGAGCAAAAATATCAAGTAAGAGATTTTATTTCACTTTAAAAAATAGCAACAAATGGGGATTCCAAAACAAGACACATGCACACTCCATTGCTGTTCATCCCATTCAATATGCAGTATATTTGTCTCGGAGCAAATTGAACCAAGTACGAAAACCTGTTTCTAATTGTCTGTCATCATAAACAGCACTGGGCAAGATGGGTTAATGGTCTGAAAGTATGCACTAGCATCATATGCATACATCTTTTTAATTAATTCTATTAATTTTACTTTCTCCATTCAACATGTATTTGTTGTAGATAATCTCAGATTCATATGCAAACATATTTTAATTAGTTCTATTAATTTTACTTTCTTCATTCAACAGGTAATAGATACAATCAGGGGCACCAGCTTGCCCTGAACATTGGGGGAGCTGAGTGGCCACGCCCCCTGATGTAGCCACGTCCAACATGGCGATGCCCCCATGTTTGGCGCTGGCCTGGAGCACGCCTGTTCAGGAGCCGGCAAAGCACGTGGTTTCCCCCCCCACCGCCGCTCAGGCAAAACTGCCAGAACTGCGGCGGGGGGAACACGCACGCCTTCCCGGAGTTGAAAGCAGGGAAGCGGGAAAGTCTCTGGGCAGCCAGCTGGCCAATCAGGAGGCCAGAGGGGAGGAACCATTGGGAGCAGCTGCATCCCATTGGCTCTCCCTGCTTCTGGCTCTCATTGGATCTCCCTGCACTCCCTGTGGCTGCTCTCGCTCGGGTCCACTCTTTGGGGGGAGCGGGGGCAGACAGATATTGGGGGAGCTCTGCCACCCCCAAAAAATATTGGGGTGGCAGACTGCCAACATGCCACATCCAAGTTGGCGCTACTGGATACAATCTAACATTGTAGGTAATCTTAGCTTGACAAGTGAATTCTATCAATAAACAGGAGTCCGGACAGAAGGTGTAGTCTGAGTGAGCTGCTGAAGAAAGCTACACAGGAACAGCTTGATTGCGTTTGGAAGGAAGACTGGAACAAGACCAGAAGTCACTCACAAATTGTGATAACCCTCTTGTGAGTGAGGAGTCGCTAGTGTTGCCGTGGTGAGAAGGTGGAATGAAATGCTGAATCTATTCCATTCCAAGTCAGTTGGCTAGAGCGACATAAGAACATAACATAAGAAGAGCCCTGCTGGATCAGGCCAAAGGCCCATCTAGTCCAGCTTCCTGTATCTCACAGCGGCCCACCAGGTGCCCCAGGAAGGCATGAGACTACAAGATGCTTGCATCCTGTTGCCACTCCCTTGCACCTGGTACCAGTAGCCCATCACCTATGTAAGGAGGTTGCACAATCTATCATTGCCTATAGCCCACGATGGACCTTTCCTCCAGATATCTGTCCAATCCCCTCTTGAAGGCATCAAGACCAGATGCCATCACCACCTCCTGTGGCAAGGAGTTCCACAGATTAACTACCCGCTGGGTAAAAAAGTACTTCCTTTTATCTGTTTTAACTCTCCCAACCCTCAGTTTTAGCGGATGCCCCCTGGTTCTGGTGTTTTGAGAGAGGGAAAAGAACATCCCTCTATCGACTCTATCCCTTCCATGCATAATTTTGTATGTCTCAATCATGTCCCCCCTCAGGCGCCTTTTTTCTAGACTGAAGAGCCCCAAACGCTGCAGTCTTTCTTCATAAGGGAGGTGCCCCAGCCCCGTAATCATTTTTGTCGCTCTCTTCTGCACCTTTTCCAACTCCACTATGTCCTTTTTAAGATGCGGCGACCAGAACTGGACACAATATTCCAGGTGTGGCCTTACCATCGATTTGTACAATGGCATGATAATATTGGCTGTTTTATTCTCAACCCCTTTTTTAATTACCCGAAGCATGGAATTGGCCTTCTTAATTGCTGACGCACACTGGGTCGATACCTTCATTGAATTGTCCACCAGCACCCCAAGATCTCTCTCCTGAGCTGTCACAGACAGCTCAGAACCCATTAGCCTATAGGTAAAGCGACTGCAAGTTGAGAGCCTTCTGTGGAAGTTTGGAGACATGAACTGTGCAGCTAGAGAGATGACCACACACCTGGAGACATCTGGAAACATCTGGAGGCTGGAAGGTTCTATATCTGACTAGAACAATATTGTAAATACCTTTCTCAGGTCTAAGGTAGCCTGCCTTTGTAAACTTCCTTGAATACAATCTGATAAGAAATCTGATTATGAGAAAGGTGATATATAAATTCAGAAATAAAGAAACTACTAAATCAATTTACATAGTCTATCCAAAATCATGGTATTTCTCCATGTTCTGCCTTAACATTCCCTCCCATCGGCGTGTTTGACTGCCAATTTATGATTTAGAGATTTTCAAAAAGTGGCTCCACCAAATGACCTAAAACTTGCACTGTAAACAGTGTAAGGATAGACCTTTTTAGAGGTACAGTTGTTTTGACTGTCCACCCATGTCATCATTTAAGAAACAGGGGAAGAATTTTGGGGTTTTTTGTTTTATGGGGGGGCATTTCTGAATCTGATTGAGACCCCCCAAATCTGAAATGAAAGTTGCTATTTTGGCTTCCTGTATTAGGGCAGGGGAAAACCTTTCTCACTGAGTCAACTTAAAGCTTTCAGGTACAATTAGCACCTGTAATAATTTTTTAAATAATTGGTGGGCAAACGCGCCGATGGGACTTCTCACGTCTACTTCCATTCAAACTGTGTTTCTTTGTATGCTAATTATCTTTTTACTTTTGGGGACAAGTTAGGTGAAAACATAGAGGAAACACATATTTCCTAACCTGTGTCCTGTGTTATTTCTAATGTTCTGATATGTTTTGCCTTTAGTTTTTGCAAGTTGCAGGTAAGTTCAGAGACTGTGAAAAAATTATGTTTTTTATACTCTCCTCCACAAAACATTAGACAGCTGACACAAAACATTAGAAAGCAACTCCAAGATCAAATATCATAAGGCTGTATGAACTTCAGATCAATAATGACCTGCCTCACCAACCTCACAGGATTGCTGAGGGAAGGATTGTCTACACAACCCTGAAGTCCTTGGAGAAATGGAAAACAAAATGTTAAATGTCAAATAAAGAAATAAAGAATATTCCTTCTCCTTCCCCCCCCAAGTGCATTTGTTTAGATAGATATTCAAATTTCATTATCACACTTGTAGCTGTAGGTGAGAATCTCTTCCTAATTTCTAGAGTGATCTCTTACTAATTTCTGTTTACCTGAGTGGCCCTGATGGTTGATTTTGAAGACAGGCATTCAGTTAGGTGATGAGATTACCAGCTAGGTGATGAGATTAGCTAGGTGAGGACAATTACAATGGGCAGAAATCTGCTTAACGCTCTCCTATAGTTTACCCTTCCCAAACCTATTTAGGACAATTACCATGGATAGCATCTTTAGGGACAAAAAAATCTAGATAAAGCTCTCCTATTCGCTCCTCTAATCACTGAGAATTTGCAAGCCATTTAGAAAATCAGGTGACCACTCTTACTGACAATCAGTCTTGTCAATGGTGCAAGAACACAGAATAAGATTCAAATAATATTCCTCCAAATCAGCACCTGGACACAGTCCAATAGGTACTGAAGAGTCATGTTTCCATCTCATAGTGGGGTGGGAGATGGGACTGATGACTTTGCCTTGTTTCACATAGGAATCATCCTTCCAGCAACTAAAGGGTTTATGAAAGATTGTTTCTTGTGGGAGCAGAACTGTTAGGTGCTTCTCATTGAGAAGACAAATCAATGAGAAAGATACTTTTTTTCTTCAAACTGTTCACAGCTTGTTCTAGGGCTGGTGTGGGAGGGAACCTCAAAAGGTGAACTCAGGTTCACCTTATATCAGTATATTGGAAGCTGCAAGCTGCAGAAGCCAGCTCTATGAAAAAATAGGGGTTTTTTTCAAGATGTTTATAAAGCAGAGAAGGGTCAAGGAAAGTCCAGAAGAATTCTGTCTCCAGCTCATTACAGGGGTGCAAAACAAGTAGCAGAAGCCTGCAAAACACCTAATTTAGCCTAGCAGCAGTCAAAGCTATGCCAAAAATTCAGTTTTGCAAGAATGAACTTCTTACTTCAGGATTTGCACTCTAGGGCCCCCTTCTGCAAATTCCTGAAGTAAGCAAGCTGTGTGCTCAGTGAACAATGTGTTTTTTAAAGATTTTCAGGGGTAAAGGTAGCTTTTTTTTTAACATTTCCATAGAAATTGATACTCAGCACCATGGATAGTGCACCATAGTGCAGAGTAAAAATTACGCTTTCAGTCTCATCGGCGGGCCAGCGCGCCAATTTCAGTTCAGGTATATGGGAACACTTTGACATGGTTCCAAAAACATATTTACCTGAGAGGGGGCCCCCTGTACATGTTTCAAAATGCAAAAAAAAAGTGGTGCACTAATGCACCAATGGGAGGGAACGGGTTTAAGTTTCCAAAACTCTGGGTGAAACTTCAACAGGGGAGGACAGGAAAGGTCAGTCAACTCAGATTTATAGCCCTAATGAACTTGGAGCACCACCAAAGCAGTAGTCCTTTGCAAAAATTCACTGAGCATAGGGAAGATGGTGGTGGAATTTCTTGATATGCATTTATTTCTATTATTTATATCCCACACATTCTGTCAAATAATACATTGCAATGTATAAAAATAAGATAATAGAGGTGTTTATTTCCAGTGAGCAAGATAGGATTACAACTTAAGGCTGCAATCCTATTCACACGTACCTGAGAATAAGTCCAATTTACTATAATGAGACTTCTGAATAGATGTGCATAGGGTTGGGCTGCTGGCCTCAGAAGTAAACCCATTAACACAATGAGTTTACTTCTGAGTAAAATAAACAACACTGTTTTCAAACACCTCCACAAAACATGAAAAAGTCAACAATAAAACCACTTGGAGTTGATTAAAAATGATCCATTGAAGTTTGAGAAGGCTTCACCTGATTTTGAAAAGCTACAAGAGTTGAGTCCAGATGAGCCTTCCTAAGGGGAGCATTTTGTAAATGAAATGCCCAAAAGTCCCTTTCAAAGTGGGCAGCTAACCTCAGAAGGAGAGGCACACTCCAAAGAGAGGCTCCAATGAAGGCTTCAGGGTCGAATTGGGAGCATGCAGCTATTACTGCTCCTGACCATCCCATATTCACCCAAATGCCTGAATGGAGCAATCATATGTAGGTTCAGTGGTAGACCCAGTCAATGGGCTACCCAGGGAAAGAGGAGGAGGATGTCCACCCCCTCCGTTGTTTCCCCACCCTGCGCACTGCTCCACTTCTGCCCCACACCACACCAGGATCCATTTTGGAGCTGTACAATGGCAGGGGAGGGCAGGTAAGCTGAAACTGCTCACCTCTCTGAGAGGTGAGCTGCCTCATCACCAACCTCTACCCACCCCAGCAGAGCTGCGCCCAGGACGCTTGCCCCCTCCCACAAAATGGTAGGACCGTGACTGTGTAGGTTGCATGTGCCCAGGCTCTCTGTGTACATTAGCCCCAATTTCACATACAAAGGCTACGGGATATATAGTTGCACACATTTTGGTAGGTTCTATTTTGACGTTTGGATAAACCATGCGCAGGTCAGGTACATGGGCAGCAATCCTGATTCTAGCCTCCTCCCTCATTCATAAACACATCAAAAGGGCTATTGATTAGCTCACCGCAAGTGAGAGTTGTGGTGGAGTGTGTGAGGAGGCCAGCCGGCAAAGAACGGAATACGACCTTGAGGACCTGTCCAGGCTTGACTTGCGATTGCCTGTTGAGGCTTGATGGCAGGCAGCCAAAGGAGAGAACCACACTGGGAAGGCAACGTCTGGGCCTGAGGATTGGCAGATCACAAGAATACTGTTGATTTGTAAAAACGCCATTGAAAAAAATGGTGGTTTAGACTAGCCTGCTCATATAAGCCGCCTTGGGCATTTGCTTCGGAATGGGAAAGGCGGGGTATAAATTCTTCAAATAAATAAAATAAATATTGTTGATAGTGGCCATATGTGTGAGCTCCATAATACCTCTGTCTTTTGGATCTGCCGAATCTGACAAGAATCTACTTGAGCAGGATTTTTGAGGCAGAAAATATAGCCCTAACATGTGTAAAGGAAATTTCAATATGTTTCGACAATAGTGTAATCTAGAGAAAGTGTTATCCCCCTTGTGGAGGTCATCATTCTTAATACCGCGTGTGTCATCAATTCTGAGGACAACAGGGAAAATGATCTAGTCAATACATATGAAACAGAAACCATGCATAAACATGCCGCTTCAGCTCTAAAGTGGGTGACACCAGTGAAAATTGGATAGCAGGCCGAGCTGCAATTTTCCATAACTTTTTATTATTCATAAGATCGTGTGATCTAATAAGCCACACCTCAAATTACTGTCCATTGAAGGTACTCTTGAGTGATAGATTCTGACAAACCAGACACAGAATATATTATGATTAAGATCAGATGCCCGCCAAGCTGGACTTGGTGCGGCTGACGGTTTTCAGCTGTCTTCCATCAGTTTCTATGCTGGATTGCTCTCTCTCTCTCTCTCTCTCTCTCTCTCTCTCTCTCTCTCTCTGTGTGTGTGTGTGTGTGTGTGTGTCTCCGTGTGTCTGCGTGTTCGTGTGTGTTAGTTTTAAATGAAAGAAACATGAACTGTAGATGCCTTAAAAGGAAGAATTTACTCTCTGATTGTCTGGTGCTCCTAGTCTAAGATTAATCTCCGTTCAATTTTGTGAATGTTAAGAAGACAAAGAAAGAAAGAACGAGAGAATGAAAGAACAAATGAATGAAAGAAAACCATTTTTTTTCTTTTTTACCATTTTGGAATGCCTTTGCAGAAATTGAAGCAATCCAAACATCGTAGATACATAGAGTTAACCATGTATAATACTCAAATAATTTTGAAAAGGGGAGAAATAAGTTGTTGTTATTGTTGATGATGATGATGATGATGATGATGTAATAAGGATATTTATATACAATTTTTCAGCAAAAGTAGTTCAAAAAGCAGTTTACATAATTAAATAAAATAGTTCTCTGTCCACAAGGGACTCTCAATCTAATATTCCACTCCTAAGTGAGCATTGAAATTTTGGCTTGAATTTCATTTATTTTATTTTATTTGCCCTTGGCACTGTGAATCACTTTTATTCAGAAAGAAACGGCTCTCTCCCTTGAAATCAATGCGGTTTAAAAGTGTTTAATGTACTGCCCTGCATTATGCCTATATGCGTCTGGATTTAGTGTCTGCTGTTTTCCACAGACTCAGAGTAAGCTAAGAAACCACACCTCCAATTAATCACACACACACACACACACACACACACACACAGAGAGAGAGAGAGAGAGAGAGGGGGAAGGGAGAGAGGGAGTCTTGTAAATGCCCTGTTCACTTTCAAGTAGTCCTTACAATGTGTGTTCTGGGGTGGTCAGAGAGGCAACCTCCCAAAGTGATGATGCAGCAGCATAATGGCATGATGGCATGAAGGTGATACACACACCCACACACCTACACACCCACACACACACACACCGTACACTCATGTCTCCAAATTCTTATGGGAGCAAGGTCAGTCAGAAAGTATCACCCAAAGTGACCAAAGGAGCTTCGGCCCTTCCCATTGGCCTTCACAGCTGGTCTTTCCTCCAACTGGCATTAAGCTGGACGGCTTATCCTGCATAGATAACTCTCCCCTTAACCCCCTCCCCATCAAGATATATGCGCTTGATTTCATTTTACTATCAAATGTCAAGGGATTACTTTTACAATGCACAAACTTTGAGATATAATCTCTAGCAGAGGAGATATTTAATTAAGAAAAGTGACTGTGTTACAAGGAATTGTGGGATTGCGTGCCTTCGCGGGATTGAATAATCACCCTGGGCTTGGTCTCCGAAAAAGATTCTGCCCCTTTAATACATCAAATGCCAGAAAAGAAAAAAAAAACCTGGCATGGCCAGTATCTACAAGCCACATTCCAAAGGGAGATGTTTTCAATTCACTCATTATAGGAAGGTCAGCAGGGTTCAAGTTCAGTGTCATGGAAAAGAAGTACTCTCTACAAGCAGTACCACCCACATATGGAAGTGAGCCAAGAAAAAGTGGATGGGAGAGTGAGATGAACTGTGTAACCTAATTTTTTGGGCAAATACAAGAAAATTAGCCCTGTGTGCTATTTGAATTTAAAACCTCCTATTAACAATTCTGCTGTAGAAGGTGATGGGAACCATAACAAAGTAAACACCCTCTCCAAGCCACTCGGCTGTAATGATGTCATTAGTATGCATGTTGCAGTGGCCAGATGTAGCCTTTAACAAGCCTGGCTCCAGCGTTTAATACGCGGACACACAAAGATGTATGTGCAGACAGAGACAGACAGACAGATCTATGTGTGCATGTTATACGTATATACGCATAGGTCGTAAGGGGTCTTGGGGAAACGCAAGGTCTCCCTGTGGGCCCTGCATACAGAGTTACATGGAGCTGCTTTACCCGAAGGCAGACCCATTGGTCCACCTGGCCCAGCGCTGCCACTTTGATGAGCAGCAGATCTCCAGGGTATCGACCAGAGAAATATTTCCCTACCCTCACCCACTGTGGGCTCAGCCAGAGGTATTTTAAGCTGGGAGTGAAGGATGTTATCAGCTCTTTGTGTTGTGGAGGAGAAAGGTGCCCTAACGCCCTCTGCTGCTTCACTGCTGGGCTTGGGGTGTGTGTGTGACCCTCGCGGTTCACCCCAAGCCGGCTCATAATAGAAGACTGAAGCACCGCTTACATTTTGCAGCATGACTGGGACAGCTGGTTGTGTGCTGCCAGCTGATGGCTGGGCAGCAGTCTGGTCACCATCACTGTCACTCCTGTGCATTTACATTTGTCTGGCCAGACTGTTGCCGCCACCCCCCCCAGCAACCAGCATTGTGTAGCCCAGTGCAGTGGTTCCCAGCTGCACTTAAACTGCACTCTGCTCCCTGAGGCATCTGGTGGGCCACAGTCCGGCACAATCCAAAGCTGCTAGCATTGGCCTGGCGGCTGCAGCGCTGCCAGAAGAGCACCAAGTGGCACCCTCACGTCAGCGCTGGTGCCCCTGGCCGGATGCTAGCAGCAGCATTGGCCCAAGGGCACTGGCTGCAGGCCGCGATGCACCGCTCCTGCGCCAACCAAGTTTGGCTGATGCTAAACCGGTTCGGAGCGGGAGTGGGGGTGGGGGTGGGAGGGAGGGAGGAACTGGGTGGGGTGGGCCTGATTCAGAGCTGAACCCTAAACAGCAGGCACATATCTGAGCATCAGTGTGGCTGGTGCCTGCCCTGGGGCAAGGGTGCGGACTCTGGCTGGTGTCTACCCAGGGCCAAGGGCTCCAGCAGCTTCCTAACTTGCACTGGATATGGCGCAGGCCAGCCAGACTTGCTGTTCCGGCGCAAGTTAGGATTGTGCCCTAAGATACAGGAAGCTGGACTAGATGGGCCTTTGGCCTGATCCAGTGGGGCTCCTCTTATGTTCTTTTCATATAGTGGGCCAAACAGCATTCATGGCGCTTGCTGTCATTAAGCAGACAGTGGTCCGGAAATAAGCACTTTGTTCTCACATGAGAATCATTAGCTGCCAATGACAGAAGAGAAAATTTGCAAATCTTGTTCATAATTTCAAGATATTAAAGGGTCTAATTATCATGCTGGGAGAGACTAATTATAACAGGGGCTGGAGAAACTGCTTCCAGGGGCCACATCTGGCCCACAGGCCTTAACTTCAACACCCTCTTCTAAATTGTCAGGAAGGTGGTGGGAGTTTAAGAGTGCAATCCTAACCTGGAGTTAGGCTGGCACAGTTAGGCCAGCAAAGTTTGGCCAGCACAAGGGACACTGTAAATAATGTTTGGACCACTCTCTGAGTCAGAAAGGCCAGCACATAGACGTGTGCCATCCCCCCTGACACCAAGAGTGGTCCAAATGCATGGTGGCCCTTCTGCCAGCCAAACTTTGCTGGCCAAAATGTGCCGGCCTAACTCCAGGTTAGGATTATATACTATCACATTGAAACGACTTCTGTTTAATGTGTGTGTGTGTGTGTGTGTGTGTGTGTGTGTGAAAGAGAGAGAGAGAGAGAGAGAGAGAGAGAGAGAGAGAGAGAGAGAGAGAG
>JAJKFI010000008.1:31826555-31843460 GCA_029204185.1 Lerista edwardsae
GAGAGAGAGAGAGAGAGAGAGAGAGAGAGAGAGAGAGAGAGAGAGAGTTGTTTATATCTTGCTTATTATGGTTGTGTGCATGCATGTACATTGATATAGACTCCTGCCAACCTAGCAGTTCGAAAGCACCTAAATGCAAGTAGATAAATAGGGACCACTTCGGTGGGAAGGGAACGGCGTTCTGTGCACTACGGCGTATAGTCATGCCAGCCACATGACCATGGAAGCTTGTCCTCGGACGAAAATGCCAGCTCTACAGGCTTTGAAACAGAGATGAGCACCGCCCCCTACAGTCGGTCACTACTAGACCATTCGGCCATGGGGAAACCTTTACCTTACCTTTATTCTATATAAATACCTCTATTTACACTGATCCAGGAATTGGGAGCAGGATATAGAGACACCAGCTACGTCCGACTCCTTTTCAAAGTAGGGTGTGTGGCGACCAACATTACCAGAGGACAGGATCAGGAGATAATTCATGCTGGCAATGTGACTGCTGTGCTCATCTTCCCTACATCCTATTGTCTGCAGTGATACTGGATGATATCTGCTGGTAGGCAACAAAGCACCTGTAAAGAATTGTGGGTTAAGTGTAACAGAGGCTCTGCATGGCGGAGCTACTGGAAATGCTCCTTTCGCTCGGTGGCAGATCATTTTCCTGGGAAGCCAAGAACCCGAATGGAGTCCCCTCTGATGACCTTTCCTCTGAAAATGACTCCTCGATGTACTTGTCTCTGTTATGCTGTGTGTGTCCTTTGCTTGCACATTTGCTCAAAGAAAAGGAAGGGAAAATAAAACCTTTAGGCAGCAAGGCAACTACTGTCTCCTGCAGTTGCTAGGAAATAAAAGGATCCCTTTATCTGGGGATGGAAGGCTGATGCCACAATTTTGTCCCAGGCAAAAGACCATCCAGGTTGGTCCTTAACCAGGAAGGGACAGACATGGAGGGTGAACTCAAGGGTCTTCTGTTTGGTACCTTCTGCTACTGAACCATGTCAAATTCTTATTGGCAAAAGTTACCTGCCAGCTCACAGTGATGAAGCAACAATCCCATTCAACATTTCCAAACACACTTCAGCATGCTCAAAGTTTTCACCTTTGTTATCCTTCCAACAGCCCTGTGAGGTAGGACAATATGTTTTGTATCTAGTGAACTGCCTTTTGGCAAAGTTGTCAAACATTGTCCTGCTATTTGGGAGAACATGTTTTAATTTGAACCAAAGTGAAAGTTTGCCTGTGAACCGTTTGGAAAATTTCAAACTTTGGAAGAGGTCGGGGGCAAATGTTGTGACAATGGCTCCAACCACCTGTGCCAGCCACTTTAAAAGGGTCCGTGCTGGTCGCAGGTGTCATTCTGAAGATCCCTGCAGCCTTTGAAAGGTCTCTGCATAGTGGATAACAAAGACAGAGAGGCAGGATAACAAGGAAAGTAGCAGATATGCAAGGTTGCATATAAAGAGGATTGACTGTACATCTCACAAAGATGGTGCAGTGATGTCATCTGGTAATGAAGAATGGGAACGCTGGGTGGGACTTACATGTGATTGGCAGCCCGTCTGTTCCGTTCCGCAGCTGCCCTGGCCTTGGGGGGGCTGCCCCCGGTTGGCGTGCCCCACCACTGCCCACCCAGGCACCCGGCACACTCCCCACCCATCCTCCCTGGCGAGCAGGCGCCCCCCCCCAGGCCAGGACAGCTGCGGAATGGAACGGACAGGCAGCCAATCATGCGTAAGTCCCGCCCAGCACTCCGGTTCTTCATTACCAGATGACATCACTGAGATGGGGTGCGTGCGTGCGTGCGTACGTGCGTGCATGCGTGTGTGAGTGTGAGTGTGTGTGTGAGTGTGTGTGTGTGTGTGTGTGTGTGTGTGTGTGTGTGTGTAATTATTTATTTCCCAAGGTGCATCCCAATTTGTCAAGGTGGCTGACAAGGTGGCTAGGAATTTATATTCAGTAGCGAAGGCAGACCGCCCCCCCCCCCCGCAAAGGGGATGGTGCACTCAGTATTGCCGGTGCTTTAACATGCTGTGTGAGTGGCCCCTCCTCTTCTAAGTCGCCACCTGGAATGGCTCTGGCTGCAAAAGGGAGGGGCTGCTTTCACGACGCATTGGGGGGCCTGCAATACTTAGCAGCACTGCCCCCCTCTAGCTACTCTACTCGCGGGTCAGCTGGCCAAGTGCTCAGGCAAACCAGGACTGCAGCCTAGTCGGTGCCCTTGAACCACAAAGCTCAAAGGAAACAGAATGCTGGTGACCCAGGAAGTCAGGTGCTGAGGCCGAACTGTTGGAAGCCCTGCTTTGAGTTCTTCCTGCTCCCCACCATCAACCAAGTGCCTTACAACATTGAAATCAGCCATTAGGATAATCCCACTGTTTCCATCTGGAAAAGGAAAGGCACATAGCTCGGCAGCAGCATCACAATAAATCTGACATGAGCTTTGTACCAGTGGCATACATCTGACTAACACCATCTGGAGTTTCTTCTGTTTTGTGACAAACAAGAGTTGTAAACTGCTACTATTTCTCTTTTCAGTAGGGCCGAGAAACTCTTGTAATGTCTCTGGTAGGCACAGTGGCTCCCAGACAGGGCTACGGCTCCTTTATGGAAGTCATAGTGTACACAAGAGCGCCACAAAAGGCTCAGCTGTGACTGCTGTACAGGAAAAAAAAACACAATATACATGAGATATTATTTATTGCAAGTGTATTACTTTTCCTACTCACTGGTGTGACATATAAACTTATGTACACATATATCTAACCATCAGGACTTTACATCTGAAGGAGCAACACGGTGGAAGCATTTGAAGGCTTTGACAGCATTCGAAGGAAGCCCGAATACCAACTCTGCAGGCAGTTCTAAATCTCATCATCTTTCTGAATTTGGTCCAGACAATACTGGGAGACGCTTGCTGGAAGACAATGCTGGAAGATGAGACATGCATCTCATCCCATGCCCCTGTCCCTATAAACACATCCACGGCCAGGTTTTCTTAGTGTGAAAGTTAGTGCCTCATAAAGCAGGCACTGACTTTCCAGCAAGGTCCCTTAGGTTGGTATGAACCAGTACTTTGAAGCACCCTCCCCTCCCCTTTGCCCCACACCTCTTTCTCCACAACCTGAAAGTGTTTTCCTTTGAAAATAGTCAGACGATGTTGATCTGATGTGGGGCACATCCATCCTTTCATCAAATACCTTGTGGCAAGCAAGCTAAACTTATGCACTGCAAGGTTTTCTTTTAAACAATTCAGGAGAATAGAATGAAGCACAATAGTGCAAACAGGGATCCCATCTACAGTAATGGCCATTTGGGACCATGCTGGCAAACTCCACCCCCATGTCCATGTGCTCTGTAGCTCCACCCCTGCTTTCTCTGTGGCAGGTATAACCACATAAGACAGGGACTGCACAAGGTAAATGGTTAGTTGAACTGCCACTCCTGTCCAGTTATCCCACATGAAGCTGGTATACAGCTCAATATTACAGAGTAGTATCACTAGCAGAACACAGCAACTGCCTTGCAGAGTCACAAAAAGTGCTTCGACAGCATACAGTGTCACGCTCTACCGGAGTGCTAGCAGGAAGACCACAGCTGCTCCTCATTGCAACAGTGGCTCAAACAGGACCCACCAGCCAAGGTAAATCGGGGGGGGGGAGTGGAGGAGGGCAGAAGGGGATGGGGAATGGGATGGGGAATCAGCTCTTGGAAAGGGACAGGCTTGACATTAGCAGTGGCTGTCAAATCCCAGCCCCTTTCTTGGACCAATCCAGTGGACCATATCCACATGGACCTGCACCAGCGATGTTGCTAGGACATGTCTGAGTAGACATGTCCCTTCCTGCTGCAGAGGCTTAGCCTGGGTAAGGGAATGAAAGTTCCACTTCCTTACCCAGAGGATACCTCTAGGACAGCATGAGTCATTTTGATGCGCCTGCACTGGCGGAGGTGGGGAGGGGAGGTATAGGATTGGACTGTTATACTAAAATGGACTATTGGCCCATTCTTGCCTGCCTGAACTACATCAACTAATCTCTAGGGCAGTGAGGGCGAACCTTTTGGGCTCGGTGTGTGTGAAAACTTTGGAAAATGCTTGACTCGACTCTACTGGTATGTCAACGGCCCCTCCAAACAACCGGAAAAAATTCTTTATATGCATTTATTTAAACAAAAATTACAGTCCAATCATGTGCAGTGCTTTGTATTATATAAAGAAACATCTAATAATTACAAAAATGAGTAAAACAAATTCAGTTTTTGTCAGTCCATGGTGAATGCTGGTGCGTCGCCCCAAAAGTTGTGGCGTGGCACCTTTGACACGCGTGTCATAGGTTCGCTATCACTGCTCTAGGGATTCAATGTTTTATGCTCAGACAACCACAGAACTACTGTTAGAATAACCACAGACTAGGCTGGCTGGAATTACGTTTTCTTTGCAAATATCCTCACGTTACCATGACACACGTCATTGATTCCTGAGTTCTCTCTGCCTATCATGAGAGAGGAGAGCACCCATGAATGCAGATTGTTGAAGCACTCCCAGGTTGTGGCAGTGAGTGGGAAATGAGACTGTTCCTAAACAAAGGACAACGCATTGGGCATTCAAATGTTCGTGTTTGCCAAACTCCTGCACTTGCCAAGTTTTGCGAAACTTGAGCAATTTCATGATAAAAGATACAAATGTTTATCTGTAAGAGCATCGTCATTAGGCCAGATTTACCAAGAGGCCCAGCTGAAATGAAATGCCATCTCAGTAAGTTGCTAAATGCCATTAAAGAGGTTACACACACAGCACCTCCTGTCAAATAAAAAAAATAAGATTAGATGAACTCCAAAGAGTGCCAAGAACCCTCTTTTCATGCTTCAACAGAACATAATTTGTTTGAAGTAATGATGACTAGTTATGTATAATTATCTGATTACTGGGGGGAAAAACATGCCTAAACATCTTTAGAATATTGCATTATAAGGTTTCATTTTGTCTTTGAATTAGTTAATGTTTAGGCAGCTCAGACGCAAACTGCACAAATCCAAACCAATTAAAAGATTTCTCTGGATCACCCATTGCTTAGAAATGTGGAAGACGTATGATAAAAGACACTAGATTTGATAATCTTTATTTTGCTATTTCAGATGGGATTTGATGTTATTAGGGATTTGATCTCCATACAAAAGAAGTGGCCCCATTAAAATGATACATTATTATTATTAGAGATGTGAGAAAATGATCCCTGTGTTTCTGGAAATAGTTCCACCGTTCTGCACTCTGGGATCACGTGTTCGAAACATGTTATCTGCAAAAGCAGAGTTCCACACTGCAAGCTTGGATCGTTGTTGAGCATCACCGTTACTTTTAACAACTGGATTTAACAACTTTTGTACATTAGTTTATTTACTTAGGTGCTACAGTTTGTTTGTTTTTTGGCTCTGCCTTTAATTTTGACCAGCCTGCTTCCTGTTTGAGGGCACAGTCCTAACCTGGAGTTAGGCCGGCACAGTTAGGTCAGCAAAGTTTGTCTGGCATAAGGGCCATCATAAAGCTTGTTTGGACCACTCTTGGAGTCAGGGAGGGTGGCGCACGTCTGTGTTCTGCCCTCTCTGACTCCGAGAGTGGTCCAAACATACTTCCCTTGTGTCAGCCAAACTTTTCAGGCCTAACTGTATCGGTCTAACTCCAGATTAGGACTGCTATGCTCTCTGAGACACTTATCTGTAAAGGCTGGTATGTGTTTTTCACATTTGGAAAATGGGTACTGATACCATCCATAATTATTTGCATCTTCATTTATTTTCTAAATATGTTCTTACACTTCCAAAGTACATATATATTCACACACACACTTACGAGGATATGCACATATCATACTTCACTCTACCTCATCATAACTATCCATGGCATGTCGATCTGAAGAGAATCTACCTTATACTTCTCTTTTTGAGAGCCTTAAAATAACCTTCATGACGTGGTTGAACTTCTTTGCCATTTGTTTTGGCCTCTTGTCTGTGGACATGAACATCAGAAGCTACCCTATACTGAATCAGGCCATTGGTCCATCCTGCTCAGTACTGTTGAGTAGTGGGTAGGTGTGGCTCTCCAGGGGGTTGGACAGGATTTTTTTCCTCTATCTGGAATTGCTGCCAGAGATCGAAGCTGGGATCCTCTGCATGCAAGGCAGATGGTCTTTCCCTGAGCTATGGCTTACCCTTATGGAAAATGGAAAAAATATATAGTACATTCTTGGACAGAAAATTAGGGTTGATTTAAAAGTTCCCAGGTTAAGATTACAGCCTATGGGTGAAGAGGCAATATGCAGAATACCTCAGTTCTGGCAATAGGCCACATAGGGCAGAAAAAAAAAAATGTCGGTCCAAAACTCTGGAGAGCCACCAAACACCAAGAATACTGAAACAGATGGACCAATGGTCTGACCTAGCTTAAGGCAGCTTCCTGTATCCCCATATCTCACACTTCCTTTGCCTCCCCTCACCCAGTGAGGGACATATGAGTGCTCCTAGGAAAACATGAATTTTTGCCCAACTTTAAAATTCAGCTGGACATTTACAACATGAGCCCAACACTTCCACATTTAAAAGCTCCATCCTCACATATAAGAACATAAGAAGATGTTATAGATCAGACCAAAGGCCCATTTACTAATATTTCCTGTATCTCACAGTGACCCACAAGATGCCTCAGAGAGCACATGAGAGAACAAGATGCCTGCATCCTGTTGCCACTCCCTTCCACCTGGCATTCTGAGGCAGCCTGCTTCTAAAGTAAGGAGGTTGCACCACCCATCACGGCATATAGCCTGTGAAGGACTTTTCCTCTGGAAATCTGTCCAATCCCCTTTTAAAGGCACTTAGGCCAGATGCCATCACCACATCTTATGCAAGGAGTACCACAAGGGATTCACCAATATGAACAATTTTCACATGAGTTTCACCGAAAAAGCACAACCCTTGGCTAAAGAGTTGATAAATGTCCAGTTGGTCCTAATTGATGGCACATTCAGGCAACATGCTCACCACAGAGAAATACAATTATTGGAAGAAAAACACCTGATGGGGTTTGCTCACCTCCTAAAGTGTTGTTGTTGTTGTTGTGTCCGACTCTTCGCAACCCCATGGACCACAGCACGCCAGGCCTCCCTGTCCTCCACTAGTTTCCGGAGTTCGCCCAATTTCATGTTCATTGCTTCAGTGACTCTGTCTAACCATCACATCCTCTGCTGCCCCCTTCTCCTTTTGCCTTCAATCTTTCCCAGCATGAAGGTCTTTTCTAAAGAGTCCTCTCTTCTCATGAGGTGGCCAAAGTATTGGAGCTTCAGCTTCAGGATTTGTCCTTCCAGGGAGCAATCAGGCTTGACTTCCTGAAGGACTGACCGATTGGATCTCCTTGCAGTCCAGGGGACTCTCAAGAGTCTTCTCCAACACCATAATTCAAAAGCATCTATTCTTCGGCGCTCTGCCTTTCGTATGGTCCAGCTCTCACAGCCATACATTGCTACTGGGAAAACCAGACTTTGGTAAATGTTTGGTGAAATGTTAAGACAGGCTCTTTCCTTGTCATTAAAACCACATGGGTTTTGGACAAAAAACAACAACCATTAGAACTCATGCATTGTTGGGCTTCCGAAAAAGAATTACAGAACAATAAGGCCTAAGAGGGCTGACTTTCTTTGTGGAAAGCTATACATAGTTTGAAGTAGAAGTGACGAAAAATGACCATCCTTATGTTGTAATCGCCGGGTTGAAAAATCAAGAGACTTTAGTCCTCCAAGTCCCTGTTAGCATGGGGAGTTTTTATGTTCTTTATGTCTTTG
Organism: Lerista edwardsae; assembly: GCA_029204185.1. NCBI lineage: Eukaryota > Metazoa > Chordata > Lepidosauria > Squamata > Scincidae > Lerista > Lerista edwardsae. Next base: position 31,834,382 of record JAJKFI010000008.1, read on the forward strand.
TTGGTGGATGAGTGGCTGCTTAAGCACTCATTCATCATTTGCTATATAAAAGAAAAAGCTATTACCTGAAACTCATTTTTACAGTTGCAGGCAAACTGAAATAATCATTTTCAAGGACCTAAAGCTGTTTCTTGAAGAATGTCATCACATTCTCTTTATTTTACTTACCACTTAAGCTAGTGTATAAGATACCTCCAAGAACTGAACTTGGCAAAAAATATGACTTCGGAATTTAGATACCTGGCCTACTGCAAAGAAACTTTTTTTTGTAACTTGGTAACTGGTCTGGTGGTAGTGACTTGGCTCTCAGTATGAGCAAACCAGCAAACATTGGCATAGGGATTGTGCTAATCTTGGATGACTTTGCTGAAAGAGCTACCCGAAACTAGATTTTGAGTTCCTCCGACAAAAGAACAGAGTATGACCTTGAGGACCTACTCAGGCTTGACTTACGATTGCCTGCTGGAGCTCGATGGCACACAGCCAGAGGAGAGTGAAGGCTACACTGGGACTGAGGATTCAGTGAATCACAGCATATTTGTAAAAACCCCACTGAAAAATGGTGACTGAGACTAGCCTGCCCATATAAGCCGCCTTGGGCGTTTGCTTCGGCATGGGAAAGATGGGATATAAATTCTTCAAATAAGTAAATAAATAAATATAAGACTTTGGGGGTTAGTGAAATCTGTGGTCACTCTCCTGTGCTTTCTTATACTGTAGAGGTTCATCACTCATAACCAATGGCAAGGTGCACATATGAATGTCATTGCATGTCAAATTCTACAGCTCTCATCCAGTGGTGTCATCTAAATGATTTAAGAACAGGTACTCACTTTTGATTGGCACGTGTCGGGACCCGCCCACCGGAAGTGACGTCATAAGCCAGAAGTGATGTCGTGGCAGGAAGTGACATGAAAAAAGCCCTTTTTGAGGCCTCAGATGATTTTAAACTGACCCAACAGTTGCAACAGTATACCACAGCACCCCCAGAACATGTTAAGGAGGCCTGGCATCATGTTAAAACCCCAGAGCAACTCATTTTTCAGTGGCAAGGAAAGGAAAGGCTCCACTCGCTGCCTGCCTGCCTGCCTGGCTCTGAGAACATGCAGGCAACTCAAACATGCAGGAAATACAAACGTTGCAGAGGGCGGAGTCGACGAGTGGGCGGGCGAATGGGCGGGGCCAGCTGTAATCCTAGAAACCGGTACTCGCGTACCCCCGCGTACCCCCTGCATGACATCACTGCTCTCAGCGCACCATGTCAGGCAGCTCACTAGCCAATGAAGGTTATCCACTTATTCATCAAGCCAGATTACGTCACAGAACGTGTTGTTGGTAAAGTACTAGCCTGGTTGAGTAACTCTGTTGGGGAGTCCACTGAGCCCCACGACACTTTCAGTCTTACACTTTAGCAGCTGTTACTGCCATCCTTCCTTTTCTGAGCAGTTTTCAGTCAGATTGATATATTAATACTGTCATCCCCCAGGCATGACATTTTCGGTACTTGCACTATGAAAGAACTGCGGGTGAAGTGGCTAAAAAAAAAGCAATTATCACCTTTCCCACCTTTTCAGTTTTAGTTAAGTTATTTCACTGAAAGATCCTTTTTAGAAGACCAATGTTTAGTGTCAGGATATTTGCAGTATCTGCAGGACCTGACAGCTTAGCACAAGAAGAGGTGGGAGAATGTCACTTGTAAACGAATGTGTTATTTACATACTAATTAAACTTTGCACAATTGGGCAATCGACTCTTGTTTGGGAAGACACATATTCTATTAATCTCTAGTCTAAAATTCTCATGCTAGAATTAGATCTCTATTCCTAGGAAAGAAACCATAGATTTTATATTTATAAACTACTCTTGGCCAAATGAGATTTTAGATGAGATTATTAGATTTCATCTCTAATCTTACAGGAGTAGTGTTTGGAGAGAGTCATGTGGCCAAAGCTATCGTTATTAGCAGCTGTCATTATCATTAATGAAATGGATTTAATCATGCTCAAGAAATGGTCCCCATATTCATGGTGTTCAATACCTCTGATGTATCTTCATATTGAGTGAGAAGCACATGAGGTCACCTTGCCCACATCCAGAGTAACCGTAGGGCTTTAATACATGGTCTACTATCTTAATCTCAAGGATACTACCAAATACCACCATCTTTGGACTACCCATTGCATTCTTTTAAAAGACCAGAAGTTTTCATCTCCTACGTGTTCCACTCCTGATGCACAGCAGTGACATCACACTTATATTTTCAGCAGAAAGTGACATCACACTTATATTTTCATTTTCTTATTTTTTTGGCCATAACATTTGATAGCATGAAGATATTACACTCCAGTTTGTTTCATTGCATTCTGCATGAAATTCTGCATCGAATGATATGTAACATGACAGTATTATTCCTAAACTCCACAATTTTTACATGACACTTGCATTTCTATTTTCTTGTTTTTTGGCCATAATATTTCAATCAACAGGTACTTATATACCGCTTTTCAACACGAAGTTCACAAAGCAGTTTACAGGCAAATAGTAATATTTGATAGAGTAAAGTTATTACCCCTGCTAACTGGGCAAGAGGCACTTTTTCAAGTGGTGTCCTCTTATATTTAGCAGGGGGAGAGCAATTGTCCCTCTTCACCCCAGCACAGTGTCTTTCTCGTGGCTGTTGCTGGTGGTGTTCTCCATTCTTTTAGATTGTGAGCCCTTTTGGGACAGGGAGCCATTTAACTTTAACGTTATTATTTGCCTGTAAACCGCTTTGCGAACTTTATGTTGAAAAGTGGTATGTAAATACTAGTGATTGATTGATTGATTACACTCCGGATGTTTCATTGCATTCAGCATTAAATTTTGCATTGAATGGTATACAACATGATGGTATACCCAAGGATTTCACAAGTTTGGCCCCTAGTGTCAAGCTCAGCTTGTTGTCCCCCTAACGCTTGTTGCCTAGTACAATTGCACCCCCCTGCACATCTTGAGCTGCGCCCCTACCTGAGTGTGTTCTACAAAAGCCTTTGACCATGAGATGTAGAGAGAGGATAGTGCTTTCATTATCTTCTCCCCATGTCAGAAGTCTCAGGGCATATGAAAACCTCTGGCGTCCACTACTGAGCTCTTTCTGGTCCTTCTTGGCATCATCTGAAGCCAGTGGCGTTTCTACAGGGATGGCAAAGCTCTAAGTTTTGCAAGAAGCCTTACCCTGTCATGTAAATCCCTCCTCTCCCTTGCTGCTGTAGCCAGTAAGCAACGCCAAGATGTTGCTGTTCCCTGTGAGGATTGGCTAGAACGGTGCAGGGGAGGAGAGATTTCCACAGCAAGGTAAGGCTTCTTGCAAAACTTAGAGCTTTGCCATCCCTGTAGAAACACCTCTGTCTGAAGCTGCTTTGTAGCACTATAATGACCAGCCTAGGTCATTAGGGCATTAAGGAGAGAGAGGGGGGGAATCATCCATCTGAACAGTTGGAGATTCAAATTATCTATATTGTTTATTTTTAAGTTTCTTTATTGTATACCTTACTCTTCCTTTGCGAACCTCAGAGCATCTTATGTGGGACTTTTGTCAAGGCACTGACCAGATTGGAACGTGTTTTGAATAAGAACCCTGGAAAAGAAGGCCAAAAATCCATCTAGCCAGACAGCCTGGGACCTACAGTACTCAGCAAGATGCGTTTGGAAATTGTCCCAGCAGGTAATGAAGACTGAAGCCTTTCCTGTTGCTTGCTCCCAACATCAAAGGTTGCCTCTGAAAATGGAGGTTCATTAAATAGATTACACCCTCCAAGGATTTGACTAATGGTCTTTAACATCCTTCTACAGGATGGCCATCACCATATTTTGCAGTGTAAAAATATTCTTAAATTTTGTAAGTTCATTCTGCCCGGTGCCATGTAGAATAGCTTCCTCTTGTCTGACCTGAATACACTGCTGATGTGTTTTAGAGCACAATCCTAACCTGGAGTTGGCTGGCACAGGTAGGCCAGCAAAGTTTGGCTGGCACAAAGGCCACCGTAAAGCACGTTTGGACCACTCTCAGAGTCAGGGAGGATGGTGCATATCTGTTTGCTGGCCTCTCTCACTCTGAGAGTGTTCAAACATACTTTACGGTGGCCCTTGTGCTGGCCAGACTTTGCTGGCCTAACTGAGCCGGCCTAACTCCAGGTTAGGATTGCACCCTTAGTGAGTGACTCCAAGTTGAAGCACTAGGACAAGGGAAACAAATCTTTCTACTTACTCTATACCATTCCTTTCATTTCATAAAATTCTATTGTACTGCTTCCCCCTCAATGGGTTTTTGTGTCTGGACCCTCTGGAGAAACAGAGGATGGAGAAATGAAATAATGGTGCTGAGCTGCCTGGGTAAGGAATGACAAACTTCTACACAGTGTGGTTGAGGCAGTGCAGTAAGTGACTGTGATTTCATTTTCGCCTGTCTAGGAGATAACTATGATTTAATTGTGCTTTAATTGACACCATTAGACAATTGCTGGGATTTTAAGGTTGACATGTCACATGCATCCATATCAGTTATGTTTGCATTTAGATAAAGGTATGTGAAACATGCCACAAAGCTTGTCAGTCTCATCGTTAATTGGATAGTCTCGGGGGTCAGTTCCTCATTGCTTTCTGCTCTAAAGAGGATCTTCGGATTTAGAGTTTAGCAATGGATTCTATAGCTCTGAAAGGAAAGCACTTACATGGATAACCCCACTGAAATTCACTGGATCTCTCCTTTGGAGGCCTGATATTGCTGCAATTATGAGTTGAACAGGGAGGAGCAAATGTTTCCAAGCCTGTTCTGTGTTGGTTTGGGGGAGATGGGACCCTCCACACTCTGCTCCCCCCCTCTCCTCGGCCTCCTGGTTTGACTTGCTAAAATGTTCCTCACTTCCAAATCAATTCATGTGCTGTGGTTAGCATCCGCCGCCTCCCCCCATAGTCCATGGATGCACACAGGCACCAGCATAAGTATATATTGATTCAAGGTCCAGTCTTGTGGACGAGAGTACCACCCACACTAGTGCCACAAAAGATGCCTGGAGGCAGCACTGCAAGCCAGCGAGCAGTGAGTCCACCGGTTGTCAGTGTTAAGGCCTTTTCAGGTGGGGCATGAAGGTATTCATGCCTTCCCCCATGGGAGAGGGGCAGAGTGGATGTGGGACCCACGGCAAGCATCATCACTGATCCCTACCTCCGTGTAGGGCCATGTGGCCCTAAATAGCCGGTGCAGAGGTGAGTAGGCAGCTCACCTATCATGCCCTTACTGCAGGGAAAGGGGATGTAGTCTCCTTCTCCTGTGGCACCTCCAATGGCTGTACTCATGGGCTGCACGCAGGTGGCCAGGCAGCTCAGGACTGGGTTGCTCATCACTGTGCAGAATGGAAGATTCGTGTGATCACACTTTTAAAAAAATAAGGATTCCGGTTTTTTGGCCTTGATTTAAGCAATGTATGATTAGCATGTAAGATGAACTGCCCAGTCCACTCTCACAATGGCAGACAGGGTGCAGGCAGGGCCACCAACATGGCACCTGCTGTATCCTATGTGCCACCTGGGATGAGGCCAGTCAGAAAAGGTAAGTAAAGACATGCACTGACCTTTATGTCAGTCTCCGGAAGGTACCCTAGAGGACTCCTCAGACCTCCACCAGATATTTGGTTGGCTTAGAGCTTAATTCCTGTAGGGGGTGTGTCAGCTCTGGGAAAGTGGCCTGGGACATAGCAGCCCCCAAGGTCTGTCCTGCCCCTGATCTGCCCTGCTGGTGGCCAGTCTGAGGGACACCCCTGGAGGTGACCACCTTCGGGGCTTTGCTTAGGCAAGAGCATCCCACAGACTGGTGGAGCGGCTGTTGCCCCAGCATACTGCATGGCACGCTAGAGGACCTTGAGGTCTGCGAGTATACTGCGCAGCTAGGATTGGGTCACACCAGGCCAGCAGCCCATCCTATTGCCCTCCAGGAGCCTCAGAATGGCCCACAGAAGCAACCGGAAGTGACTTCTAGTTTGTAGGCGCAACTTCCTATTTGACCGGGAGTCACTTGTGGTCACTCCTGGGCAGGAGTCCCAGGCCAGCCACCTACTGTCGTGCCTCCCATGTCATCCCTTGTGGTGTCACCTAGTGCAGTCCGCACTCCCCATATCCGGCTTATGATACCACTGCCCAGGCCACTTCTTGGGGCTTGCTTCTCAGCCCTGCGTCTCTTCACAACCACCCTCAGAAAAGCAGACAGATTTCAACTGCGAACAATTTTTCAGAAGTAGCAAAAATGCCAAAAGAGACTATGCTAGGCACTGGAGGGACATTTAGTCTTGCTCATGCGCTGCCTTTCCTGAACACAAATGGAACATTTCTGAGTAGGCATACATAGAATTGTGCCATAGGATGTGTCTCCTTGCCAGGGGGAAAAAGGTGTTGTGGGTGCCTTGGTGGGGGCTCAGTCAGAGGCAGCCTGCAAGCAATGTTTCAGTCTTTCCCAGTCCTACATGGAGATACCTGGGATTGAAACAAGGACCTTTTCCATGCATGGGAAGTACTGTGTGACTGAGCTATGGCCTCCCTTTCCCCAATACAAGACATTCTTCCCGTCTGTTCAGTGTTGTGGCTAGGTCATTTGACATCCAGGGCCCATACTACAAAATTATTTATATTTATTTATTCACATTGTTATAGCACTCTTCCTCGACAGAGTTTTGCATGATTCCTCCCCTCCTTTTCTCCTCACAACAACCCTGTGAAGAAGGTGAGGCTGAAAGATATTAATAGTCATGACATGAAATTAACAACAATGCCAGAAAATAAATGCAGTGATACCCACATTCCCAACAGTGAACTTTCTATTTTATTTTCAATTTTATGTGTCTTAACTAGAAGTAGCTGAAGTCCACAGAAAATAATGTTCATATATAATAAAAGTTTCCCATTTTACCTTTCTGACAAGACATATTCACAAATTGCATGTTCTAAAACAGCATCTAATAAGTGCTTTATTTTTATATTTTCAGCTGATTTCCTGTTTATTAATATCATTTTTGGGCAGCAGTTGCACACTTTCGTCCACAGTACTTCCTCCCTTGTCATGAGTCAGTAGAAAAAAACTGCTAAATACCACTATTACTACTACTACCACCACCACCATTAATGAGGGTTAATATTGATCCAATTGTCATTAATGTCCCTGGAACAGTGATAGAAGTCTGAAAAGCACAACATTCTTGGCCTTGAACAAATTACACCAGCTTGGCTCCAGAAAACAATGCTTGGAACAGCAAGAGTCCTATGAAGATACCTGTGTGATTCCCAGAAACTTGGGAAGATCCTGAATTGTGGATTATAACCAGCACAGCATAGAATGTGATGAAGGGCACAATCCTAACCTGGAGTTAGGCCAGCACAGTTAGGCTAGCAAAGTTTGGCCAGCACAAGGGACACCATAAAGTATGTTTGGACCTCTCTCGGAGTCAGAAAGGCCAGCACACAGACATGCACCATCCTCCCTGACTCCGAGAGGGGTCCAAATGCACTTTACAGCTCTGATGCCTGCCAAACTTTGCTGGCCTAACTCCAGGTTAGGATTGCACTCGAAGCAGTATAACATCATCAACAACAGCAGCAGGATGGATTTTAATTATTTAAGGTTAAGGTAAAGGTTTCCCCACGACCAAATGGTCTAGTCGTGACCGACTGTAGGGGGTGGTGCTCATCTCCGTTTCTAAACTGAAGAGCCAGCATTTGTCCAAGGACATGTTTCATGGTCATGTGGCTGGCATGACTATACGCCGAGGCGCAGGGAACACCATTACCTTCCCATTGAAGGATTTTCCCCACTCGGATTTTTATGTGCTTTCAAATTGCTAGGTTGGCAGGAGCTGGAACAAGCAACGGGAGCTCACTCCGTCACGTGGTCTCGAACTGCCAACCTTCCAGTCAGAAAGCCCAGCAGCAGCGGTTTAACCTGCAGCGCCACCACGTCCCACTTAATTCTTTAGTATCTAGTAAAATCTGTAGCATTCTATTTATTCTTCTGCAAACTTCAGTTTCATTTACTCTTAAATTATGCTGTGAAAAAAGGAAACTTTTTGCACATTTGCTCAGCTGGAAATGATATCAGGATAAATTCTCTGAGTTCAGCACTTGCTGGGCCAAAAATAGATACAAAAGCTGATGCATACCTGCATACGCTACCTACATACAAATTTCACAAAGGAGAACCATAATTTAAAACTACACCTAGACAATAGGCAAAACATATATACCGATTTAATAGGTATGATACTTTTATTCTCACTTTGTGTATAGGATGCTAGTTTGGAACAATGCTGGCGCTTATACAGCAATTGTTTCTATTTTTCCATCATTATAGAAATCAAAGATAATGATTTTTGTAGTTTTGTAAACCCATTTTGAAGTCAAAATCAATTTTGGATCATCAGGGTATAATCATGTTTATGGAGAAATAAAGAAAGTTTGGGTTGTTTTTTTTAAAGATTGTCTCCCTTGTTTGTATTCAACAGGGGGTAGCAGGAGGGATATGGCTTGTCAAAAAGCAAGTTGAGCACTTGCCCCTGTAAAGTAGTCAGCAATAAATATTTATCTTCAATGCATTTGTATCTATTCTTTCTTTCCAAAATAAATAAATAAATAAAAAATGCCACAGATGCACTTTATCACAACATTTTGAGCTACTGAGTCAACACCTCCCGTTTTTGTGGCTGACTTGGGGGCAATAGATTAATTGGTTAAAAATGAATCAAAGTGACCGTTTTATTAAACACAGACTGCCAGAGACGAACCGAGCGCCGAGTGTGCCCATGGCAGGGTGACGAAACCGCGCCCCCAGCATGTCGCCCCACCCCATGTGTTGCGCTCCGCCACGCCTCCCTGCACCTGGAATAGCTCCATTTCGGAGTGAAACGGACACCAAGGAGGGCAGGAGGGCCAAACAGCGCGGGCTAGCATGTGGGTTAGCGCACGGGTTACTCCGTGCAATGGCACCCGCCGCTGCCAGCACCCATGGCTCGCGCCACCCCGGGCTACACCCATGCTCCGCCTCTGCAGACTGCAATGGTTA
>JAJKFI010000008.1:31876859-31887021 GCA_029204185.1 Lerista edwardsae
AGAGAGAGAGAGAGAGAGAGAGAGAGAGAGAGAGAGAGAGAGAGAGAATGCACTTGAAACACATTGGAAGGGATACAAGAAATCAGGCAAATGTCTGAAGATAGGTTTATTGATGGCTTTTAGTAACTCCTAATCTCAGTTGCTGGGTACAAATAGTCAGGGACGGCTGTTACCTTCATGCTCTGGGGGCTCCCTAGAGCAGTGGCTAACTAGTGGAAACAGATGCTACGCTAGAAGATGCTACTCTAGAACAGGATGCTATGCTAGAAGGTCAACAAGACTCCTTTTATGTGCTTACCTGTATCTTGATGAGCAACACCATAATCACAATCATTGTTAAGCCATCATTTCAATCTTGTAGACCAATGCACGAATGGGACCCTAGATGGGATCCTGTGTTCATAGGTGACATACCTCTGAAAACCAGTTGCTGGCAGAGGGTGGGGGACCCAGCACTTTCCTTTAAGGCTTGCTTGTGACTTCCCAGAGGCATTTGGTTGACCACTTTGGGAAGTTTCAGCAGGGCTCTGATGTTGTTACCTATGTACCAATGTGCCATTACTGAGTAATACTGCACAAGACAAGCAAAATCTAGATGGTCCTTGCTTCCAAGGAGCTTGCAATCTAAAAGGAGCAGATTACATTTGCACAACCGAGTAATGTTATCCTGTGCATGAAAATGAACTGGTGAAATGCTACCGCAGTTATACTCTGTAACATTCAGCAGAGCACTTTTAGGCTATGTTTGATGTGCCGTATGTGTGTAATATCTGCTATTAATTCCATAGTTCAAGTGATTTGTGTACCTTGCTAAGCCCAGTTCTTAGCTAACACAAAATCTAGGCCTTGTTCAAACATGACGGGACTGTCCTCATAACATTTTACATTTGGGTAAAGCTTTCAATAACTCAGATTGGGGATTTATTACACGAAGGGGGCATTGTTGTAACTGGTTCTGCCTGTGCCAGGCAGATCTGTTCTTGGCTCGCAGAGCACCTGGAGCGGGGCAACATCATCGCGCCCCACCCCGTCCATTGCCCGGCCATATCTCCCTGCTCCTAGAATAGCTCCATTTAGAAGCAATCCAAGCGCAAGGGTGGGCAGGGGCCCCCAAAAGCATGTGGGTTTTTCTGTGCTGATGCGCCCTGCTGCAGTCAGTGCCCGCAGTGCTTGCCTCCCCCTGCAGCACCCTTCCTACGCCTTTGTGCCAGGGGCACTACTCCCCACACTCCACACCAGGAAATTGGGCTGAGAAGGGATGTAGCCATCTTAGGGTACTGCTTCTGAGTTTGTACTGCTCAGATCAGCTGCTCCTGAAGGCTGCTGGAATGTTACATGTCCCTGACTTGCTCCTCCTATAATTAACCACAGTGGCTAAGTGGAACTTCCATGTCCAGAGATGGTGTATCTCCAAACATGAATTGCTGGGAGGCAACAGCAGGGAGGGACTTCAAGCTCCACCTCCGAGATTCCCAGAGGCATCTGGTTGGCTGGAGCCACCATCAATCAATAGGTTTCCATCCATTCATCTCATAATCTGGATTAACTCTCAATACCCCTTTAGTGAAAGCAGAAATCCTGTCAAAGGTGGTAATTTACAACGGTGCAACATTCTGCTACAACACCAAGATAAATTTGCCTCTGTACTACTCCATCAGAAATCTGAAGAATCAAGGGAGGAGTAAGGCTCTTTGCACAATGTACCAGGAGGTTATGATGGAGTGGTTTTACAATGTGATTACACGCCCACTGTGCTTAAGTGACCACTAGGTAAATGTTCCTCCCTATCTCTCCCGCATCCCCACATTTGAACAGCATCACATCCTCCTGTGAAGTCATAAGAGCAAAACAAACTTTTAAGAGTTTAACAAGTCTCCAGATAAATCTGGTATTAAAATCAAAGGCAATTGAAAACATTGCTGTTCTCCTGCTAAAAATTAAGCCCCCCATCTCATCTGCAATGGAAATGCTGGGAATTTGCATAAAACATGTGAAATTAGAGATAATTGAAATACAGTAGCTCTAAAAGCGTCTGCTCCATTTGCAAAATAAATAAATTAAAATGTCCACTAAAGGAGTGTAAAAGCCATGCCCCCCCGGAACCCCTTTAACCACATACTTTTTATGTTTCTGTGATATCCTGTGAGAGGTAGCCCCTAGGAGTTCTCACCTCAAATTATATCGATTCAAATGTGAGAATTCAATATTAATACATTACATGCAAACTATGAAATCATACAGTGAGATCTTCTTAAAGAGAAAGGGCCCAAGCAGAATGAAAAATAAGTGTTCTATTACACTTTTTTCTGTCTTTTCTCAGATCCAAGACAAAGTGACGGGACCGTTGTATCCTAGACAACAGAGTCCTGGTCAAATGCATCCTAATACTGGATACTTGTGTCCATTCTTTTTGAATCCCAAACATTTGTGTCCCAATATACATGTATTTATATTAGATGTACTAGCCATGTGTGATGTTGGTGCTGCAACATTCACACCATTACACACCATCAGTAAATCCATTGTCATAAATGGCCCATAGGATGGGGCCGTAAGAAATGTTATGCACCCCTGTGCCAATGAGTTCCACAGATCTACTAGGTATTGCATGAAATCTGCAAGTATGCTTGCCTTCTAAATCAGCAGCACTGGCCCATTAATGAGGTTGCTTGAGGCGGTCACCTCAGGAAAAAGATTCTGGATTTAACGTTAATGTTATTATTTGCCTGTAAACCGCTTTGTGAACTTTATGTTGAAAAGCGGTATATAAATAGTAGTGATTGATTGATGATGCCACCTTTGTCTGACCATTCACCTCCATTGCTCCTCCTCCTCCCATTTGATGGATTGGAAAAGGAAGAGGGGGGTGAAACCAAAGAGGAAGTTGGAGGAGAGGAGAGTGGTGGGCTAGAGTGTTGAGATGCTCTAGCCCACCAGTCTTCTCCATCCACTCTTCTGCATTGTCACTCTTTTCTTTTTGTCATCCAGTGGGCATTTGGCATGTCACCTCAGACATGAGGAGATCTTGGCCTGGCCCTGTAAGTCAAATGTTCCATTCAAGGGAGCTGTTCCATTTAGGCATAATTGATTAGTGAAAGCACCAGGCACACAATCACATTCCACACCTACAAGGAGATGCTAGGTCTGTGTGAGAAGCAATCACCACAGGATGATGTCACACCACGTGGTACTTGCTCACCTATCAGCTAAGGCCCCCATCCCTGCTTCATTATGATTTGTCACTTGTGAATTGCTAACTGGGCAAAGAGCATCTTTTAAAGTGGTGGGTGTGTTATATTTAGCAGGCGGAGGGAGACTGTCCTGTTGTTTCCTTTTAGATTGTGAGCTCTTCTGCGAGAGGGGGTGACGGCCTTCTCGTTCCTTTTGCGACATTTTTTTTTTTTTTTTGCTGAAAAGTGGTATACAAATAATAATCATTTGTGAGCCCTCCCATCACTCACAGGTGATGGCCAATGAGTGGCCCTTGTGGCAACTCCAGTTCCCCCAATTATTCAGGGTTTCTTTTAACTTGCAGTTAAATCATTTCCAGCCTTGGATTAACCCTTGCTTACGTAAACGCATCCTTGACAGAAGTTAAAGGAGCATTACTGGAGGAGAACCTATCATGTAAACAAGCCCTCACATTGCTGCCTGTCACCAGTGTGGCTGTCAAAATAATCCGCTGATTTTTATTTTATTTTTTCTCTTTACCTGAAGTACAGAAATATCTGGCTGGAAAGAGGTTTCAGGCTTTCTTCTCTTTTTTTCTTAAATCTTTGCATTGGCAGCTTTTCCCCCTGCGAGTTGTCATACCTCCCAAACACCGTTTCCCATAATGACGGGAACATCGCCGAATGAAGATGGTAACCTTCACCGAGGTTTCCTCATTCTGTATTGTGCGCAATTACCTCAAATTGCTGTGGGGGTTCTTTTTGCATGTTGGAAACCGAAGCTTTTGAATAGCTGCCCATTTCTCGCCACCAAAGCAGCTCTTTTTGAAGTTGATTGGTGTCCCCCAGTAACAGGAATCCTGCCTGGCATCCAAAATGACAAGATAACTGGAGTGTAATTTCAGTATAAGGGGGGGGGGGAATCCATCGGGCATCATATGAATAACATTTCGGAGCTCCAAGAATAGCTTTGCAAAACTCCCTCCGCAGTTCGTCAGAGCGGGAATAGACCCTGAGGCTGAGAAGAGCTAGACCCCTAACTCATTAGTGAGCGTGCTAATAAGGTGTAATTGGACCACAGGACAGAGGCCTCACTGTTTCCAGGTCTGTGAAAAGTGCTGTCTCTCTGGTGCCAGGTGGGTAGTGCAAGGAGACCGTCCCCCCCCTTTCCCCCACTGCCAAGAAAACAAAGGCCCGGCAATTGAGTCAACTGCTAACATGCTGGGCCGGGAAAGATCAGAGATTATGAGGGGGATGATGCCGTTTGGAGCAGAGGGCATCACCCGCAGCCATAGACAATGGCACCTCACGCTCCCGGTCTGAAGAAACATTTGTACAAGCTGTAAAAGCAGACAAGTAAAATTGCCCTCCCCCGCACCAGGAGCAAAAGGAAAGGGATGTTTTCCAATCGGAAAGTCAGGGAAGGCATCATTTTGGAGGGAATCTCAAGCACCACAGTGTGGCTCATTGCTGAGAGGTCAAATTGTACATGGGCTTTGTGGAAAGTCACCCTAAGGGATAGTCTGTGTGTCTAAGGGTGCAATCCTAACCTGGAGTTAGGTCGGCACAGTTAGGCCAGCAAAGTTTGGCCGGCACAAGGGACACCGTAAAGTATGTTTGGACCACTCTCGGAGTCAGAGAGGCCAGCACACTGTCGTCCGCCAACCTCCCTGACTCTGAAAGTAGTCCATAAGTGTCCCTTATGCTGGCTTGACAGTGCCAGCCGCAGGCCTGAACGGAGGTGCGAGCGTGCCCATGGCTGGCGCCGAAACCACACACCCAGGACGTCGCCCCGCTCCTGTGCGTCGCTCCAACACACCTCCCTGCACTTGGAAACGCTCCATTTCGGAGCGTAACGGAGACCAAGGAGGGAGGGAGGGCCAAAGAGTGCACTGTTTCGCGCGCGGACTGCGCACAATTGCTCCCTGCCACTGCCCGCCGCCCATGGCTCGCGCCACCCCGGGCAGATATGCGTCTGGCCGGCCGAACTCCAGATTAGGATTGTGCCCTAAACGTTCTGTAGCGACCACCAGAAGGGGCCCCAGAGAGGCCTTCATATTGGGCACTTCTGAGAAAACATCTTCGCAGGCTGCCTTGGGAGACAAGCTGGAATTCAATAAGCCCTCATCAGCAATTTTCTCTCTTCGGGAAGGGAATACATGAAGGGCTACCTAGGAATGTGAGCTGAACCCCAACCGTCCATTCTCCTTGCATTCAGCACTTGTCTGCAGGAATAAGTGTGGAGACCTGGGAGAGTTTTCCCTTGTGCCTGGAAACCTGGAACATTCCATGAATCTTGGGGAGAAACTGACCCCACATGCAGCATTTGCCTCTGCTGTCAAAAGCTGGAACTAGGAGGAGCGGGAGTAGAACCTGGGTGCATCCTTGGCAGATAGGTCCAGCAGGTGTGATCCTTGCTAGCTAGACAGAGAAGGATGCAAATACTATGGCAACAGTGTTTCTTTCTCTTCTGTTTATGGGCTTTCCAGAGGCAACTGGTGGCCACTGTGAAAAAAGAAGATGCTAGGCTAACTGGGTATTTGACTGGATCCAGCAGAACCTTTTGTGCATTTCAGAGGTTGTGAAGGGTTAGGGAAGCCCATGTATGTTTTGCCCCAGCATGGCACAAGCATTATTCAGCCGATCCCTAGAATTTGTAAGGATACTTTGCAAGGGGTGAGTGAAAGATGTATGCCAGCCAAAGCTCTCTTATCAACTGTGCAACAGCTTAAGCTACAGCTTAATAAACAAACGCGAACCACTCTTTATAAGAAGTAAACACCATGTTCCTCTTCATTCCTTCTTACAGTAATATACAAGAGACAAACTTCAAAAATAAATAAATAAGGTGTCCTTAACTCAGATCTTTACTGATTAAAATGGCCCTTCAGGGACCCCACATTTTGTTTTAAAAAAGGAATTTTTAAAAACTGCAGAGGATTACATTTTTGAAGCTCCGCTCTTGAGATTATGCATCCCCCCCCCCGAGATTGTCCTGTGTTCCCACATATTTGCAACAGACTGCCCAAAGCCAAAAACATGCATCTTCAATTTGAACCATCATCCTGATTTCCATCATGGTCCCTTCTCTGACACTGGCCAAATCCTATGCCCCCACGGGGCGAGTAGACTGAGGTAATCAAGTGCAGAAACCACATCTCATTGTCGTAGGGAAACTAGTCTGGTCTGAACTTGATGAGTGGCATGTTCAAAATTGATCATTTCAAGAGCTTTTTGTAGAACACAGAACTTCAAGAGGAGAACCCAAGGCACTTTCTTTCATCAAACTACTTCTAATTTGATCAAAGCGTCTTTAAGAAAATAATCTAACTTTCCTCATTTCTGTCTGTATGTGCACACACGTGTGTGTGTGTGTGTGTGTGTGTGTGTGTGTGTGAGAGAGAGAGAGAGAGAGAGAGAGAGAGAGAGGGAGGGAGAGGGAGGGAGGGAGGGAGGGGGAGAGAGAGAGAGAGACTGACCCATCATTTCTGAATTTCCTGAAAATGCTACTTATATACAGTAAGTGAGGTCGCAATCCTAAATTGCACTGGAACAGGCAGGCCAACGGGCCTGCACTGTATCCAGAGCAGGTTGGGAGCAGGCTGGATCCTCCAGGCTGGAGCATGTTTGCACCCTTCCCCTGGGGTAGGCGCCAGCCACCCCAATGGGCTCCTCGGATCTGTGCCTGCCATTTAGCTACTGATCCATTCTTTGGTCTATTCTCTTCCTATGTAGTGAATTGCAATGTCTGTGAATGTATATTTGAAACAGACTCCAGAAAGAGCTCTCTGAACTGCATGGAGGGCCAACCAAACAGCAAACAAAATACAATGTAAGGAGATGCAAAATGATGCAAATGGTGATGCAAATGGAGCAAAAAATATCCTAACCACATAAGAGCCCTGCTGGATCAAGCCAAAGCTTCCTGTATCTCACAGTGGCCCACCAGGTGCCTAAGGGAGTTCAGTAGACAACAAGATGCCTGCATCCTGTTGCCACGCCCTTGCACCTGGCATTCTGAAGTAGCCTACTTCTAATGTAAGGAGGCTGCACCACCCATCATGGCCCATCATGGACTTTTCCTCCAGAAATCTGTCCTCCAGAAATCCCCTTTTAAATACACCTAGGCCAGATGCCATCACCACTTCCTATGGCAAGGAGTTCATGTTTTGGCATTGACAATACTAGGCCACTTGCTAGCCTTGTTTGTATTCATCTCTGCAGACCTTCAGAAGTCCTTCAGCAGAGTGCTGGATGCAGGGGAGTGACAACGAGATGCACATATCTAGTTGTCTTGTGTATTCCCTGAGGCATCTGGTGGGCTGCTGCGAGATGCAGGAAGCTGGACTAGATGGGCCTTTGGCCTGATCCAGTGGGGCTCTTCTTATGTTCTTAGGTTCTTAAGTCCCCTAGCTGGGGGACTATTGACCAGTAGCATAACCAGAGGGGGGTTGGTGTGGCAAGTACGGCAATGTGCCATTTAAGTGGCCATGTAAGTGGTCCTTTCCCCTCACTGTCAGGGCCATTTGGGGTGGTGAATTCTCATTCCTGACCCAAATGGCTCGATGGCAAGGTGGGGGGGGGCTTACACGGCACATCACGGCTCCTTCTATGCTTCCCATGCCACACACACAACCTCCGGCTACACTCCTACTATCAACCTATGTTAAAAAAGAAAAGAAATGGTAGAAGATTGCATATTGTGTCCATCCCACTATGGGATTTTATTATCATAATTTATACAAATAGGATGCAATCATCATTTCATTGCTTCAGTTCATGGCAGCACAAAGATGGATAAACATGTAAGTAAACATAGTTTTCCCTACGGCACCCCCACATCGAGGAACATCACCGTTCTTTGGAAGACCTTGATTCTCATCTGTGTATCATTTCTGTAAGTGTGACTGAATGTGGGGCTTTTAGAAAGCTCCGTGTTTTTATAACGTTAATTCAGACAAGCATTGTTAGGCAAATAAGCATTTAATTCCCAATGGTCTGCATATTTCAGTACCTACCAGCAAACAAATGCATAGTATAGACACAATAGCAAACAAATTATGGAGAAAATATATGGTGGAAGTGACCTTTGACCTTCTCACCTCTTAGGGAAAGGTGCATATTCATTAACGTGGTTTTTGTCATTGCAAAGACCAAGCGCGTTTTGTTTTCACACAATTTATTGTGCACATTTTCTTGAAAACATTACATCTGCAGGATGCAATTTAAGAAAGGATAATGATAAAAGAAAACAATGGACCTTCCGTCTTCCCCACTGCCCCAGTATATTCCCAGTAAATTTATTGACCATTCTGTTTGAAAGGACAATATGTATAAAGCAGTAACTCTGGAGCTGCTAATTTTGCAACCAAACCGTACCTTTCTGACTGTGAAACTATCTGCTTCTCTGAGCAGAAATTTACAGAAAACAACCGAAACATGTAGCAAGAAGCATTCTTGGCTGTGTTCTCTGGGATGGTCACAGCCAGGGCCAGACTTAGGAGCTGCATGGCCCAATGCAAAACATTTATTTCATAGCCCCATCCAGCGGCATCATGCAGCCGGAACGCTAGGCGGGAGGAACGGGTGAGCGGCAGCCCGCCCGTTGCGTACCGCTCCGTTTCTCCGACTTCCCTACCCCCGGCAAAACGGAGCGGTATGCAACAGGCGGGCTGCCGCTCACCCGTTCCTCCCGCCCAGCGTTCCGGCTGCATGACACCGCTGACCCCATTCCCATGCCCCCCCTCACCAGGATGAGTGACAGGGGCAGGCCCAGGGCTGATGGCACCCAGAAGTTGGTGGCGGTGATGTGATTTACCGAGCACCAACTGCTTCCGGGGGGGCTGATTTCAAGCCAGTTGAAAGGGGGCAGGCAGGCAGGCAGATCTTCCACTGGTGAGGATCCGCTCACTACACCAGGCTTGTGACACCTCAGCATGGAGGATGTCGTGCTGGAGTGTCTTCTAAAGAAGGGGTCTATAACTTCTCAGCATGAGGTCCGCATCATGTATATTACACATGATCACAGGCCAACATAGATCAGGGCGTAACTCAGTTCCACTTGTTAAAATTAGGGCTGACTCCGCCCACTTCACTCCACAGCGCTTCCCCCCTCATCCCCCCTCCCAATTCCTCTGCAAAGAGCTTTTCTTCTTGGTTGGCCGGCACTCAAAGGGAGGGACTCCGGATTCCTAGAGGGGCGAAGGGGGAAGGGCTGCAGTGGGGAAGTCCTGTCCTGCACAGCCCCCTTCCTCGCTCCCTCCAGCCACACACGTGGAGTCAGCAGCCGCTCTGGTGAGTCTGCAGCCCACTGGGGAGAAGGGGCGTCCTGGGGGTGCGGTGGCGAATCGAGGGGGGGGGGTCTGGAGGGGACAGAGGGGAGCCGGGATTTTTTGAAGCTGCCCTCCTGATGTGCCTGGCATAAGGGGGCTTTGGTGTGGGGAAGCGCCCAAGGGTGCCATCCAGAGTGGTGCCGCCCCTCAGCCCCTTCCACAGGTTCCTGCCCCATTCTGCTCAGCCAGCCTCGGCTTCGAGGCTGCTGCCCCCGTGCCAATTTTCAACTTCCCTGGCAATTTGGAATAACTCCACCTCGCCTAGCTGCGAAGACCAAGGAAAGGCTTTCGCCGCTGTCTCTCCAGTCCAGAGCATTTCACTGGCGCTCTGGGTGTGAGGCTTCTTTGGGAGACTGTCCCCATCGCTATTGGAACTGCAATTAGGATGGGGGGAATTCTTCGCTTTCTGTTCTGTAGGTGCCAGGCGCTGTACAGAACCGGCTGGCTCCGCCCACTCGTCACTGACGTCGTCGCTGGCTAGGAACCAGCCATGGGTAGACCTGCGCTCCGCCAGCCTCCGGCTTATGACGTCACTTCCGGTGGGCGGGTCCTGACACATGCCAATCTAAAGTGAGTTCCTGTTCTTAAATCGTTTAGATGCCACCACTGAATGTGTTGTGTATTTGTGGTAATTATAGCAGAGTTGGAGGCTCGCGGACC
>JAJKFI010000008.1:31887031-31920335 GCA_029204185.1 Lerista edwardsae
ATGCCAGTTTCAACCAGTTCTGGAGTGTGTGGTGTGAAACTGCAACAGAATGCGCCCTTGGCCTGATGCATGTGCTGGTGTCGGCCCTGCGTCACTAACATCAGCATGGGGGCACCGGCCAGCACCCCCTGTCGGTACTAGTGCCAATGAGCGAATGCTAGCAGCAGCGTCAGCACCGGGCCAAGGTTCAGCTGTGCTGCTCGTGGGCCAGATGAACTCAGCTAGTGCACGAGTGATTCCGGGCAGAGGGAGGGTGGGCAGGAGTGGGGGTGGGCAGGCCAGTAGGCTGCATCCAACTCTTCATCCCCAGGCCACAAGACCCCAATTCGGGCCATGCTTCCTTGGCTCTGTGCCTGTTAAATAGCAGGTGCAGATCCGAGGAACCCATAGGGGAGGCTGGAGCCTCCCCGGGGCAAGGGCGCAAACATGCCCTTGCCTGGGGCATCTCCCCAGCACTCCAAAGGTGCGCTGGAGTCGGGGCAGACCCGCCAATCTTGCTATTCCATCACAGCTCTGGATTGCGCGCTCAGTTTCATAAATGAATGAATTAAATTTAAATGAACGAAAACTTTTTCTTGGACTTTTTTTTTGGTAGTCCACATGATTCAGAAGAGAAATGTGAGAATTACAAAGAAACAGCTCCCTACCTAAACTGAGCAATGAAACATAATCAATAATAAAAATGTCCAGCATTAGCAAATGCTCTGACAAAAAGAAAAAGTTGCTGCGGGCCAGATAAAATTTTGTGGCAGGCCAGATGTGGCTCCCAGGGTAAGGTGACCAACCATCCTCCTTTAGGGAGGGCAGTCCTCCTTTTGTAAGTTCTGTCCTCCCTTGAAAAGTGTCCTCCTACATGTCCTCCTTTTCAATATTTGAAGACTAATCTGTAAATTTCCGTATTTGATCGATGCCGATCCGATCCGTTGTGTGTGATGTGACGTATTTGTATTTGACATGACGATTCGTCAAGGCTCGGTGTAAAGAGCAAACAAGAAAAAGCTAGGCCCTGGCTTGACTTTATTTTGAAAGAATTATAACACAAGCAGGACTGAGAGAGCTTATTTCATTGGTTGTTTGCAAAAGGTGTGAAGTTATAGCTGGGGTCAGGAATGCAAGCTATTCAGAAAGGTTACATGTAGCTAGTGCTGAAAACAGGAGATGGCCCCTTTACCCTGATAGGCTAATTGATTGAGCCTGAGGGGTGTGGCCGCACAACCACCATCAAGACCTTCCAAACTGCAAGACTCCTCCAGATCATCCCCCAAGAAGATCATCAGACCTGATAAAAGCTTGCAAACCTGCAGACTTCCCTTTGCAAGACTGGAATTGCTGTCTGAGGAACAAGGTGAACAACTAGGGCCTAGTCAGTGATAGGAGCCTAGTTTTCTTTGTTTTATAAGGTATCTCTGTTAGTTCTAGTATGCTTTCTTAGTTGTGTAACCCTTGTTTATCAATAAATTACAATTACATTTACTAGAAGCTTTGGTTGTCTTTGGAACCAGATAAGATTCAGTGGCTAAAGTGGCAGGCTTACCCAATTTTAAGATGTCACTCTCCTGTTACTTCCGATGCGTGAAATAAGTTCTAAGATGAGAGCACATATGGAGCACACACAGAACCCATGATCGCGCATCACTTCTTCTTGCATGCCAAAGGTCCCAGGTTCAATACCAGCTGAAGGATTGAAGTATGGTATCAGAACCTGCGCTTGGTTCTGATATGAACATTGTCTGAGCCTGGAATCTTACCACAGAGAATTGGCTCCCACAGGGCAACAGTTTCTTTCAATGAGGCATGAACGGGATATATATGAATGCGGCCAAAGCAGACCATGGAGCAGGGCCGGCTTTAAGCCAATGTGACCAGTTGTTGCCCCAGACAGGACCGGGACGACCACCGCCAGAGGGGGTTTGTGGGGCGTGACCCCTGGAGACACCCAGCCCTGGGGAATGGGCCAAGCGAGGGGGCCTCGCCAACCATGGGAGACTGGAGGCCCTTACACCCAGGGAGGAGCAAGGCCGATCCAGACCTATGGCCGGGAGGGCAGGTACAGGAGCCAGCCCCAGGCCTTACGCCGGTGCAGGGGAAGGCCTCAAAGGAAGCCTTGGGAGATCACGGGGAGGAAAGGGCAGGGCCTGGAGGTGAAGCCTGGGCCTTAAAAGCAAGCCCAGCTTGGCTGAAAGGGGCAGTCTCTGGCCGGCCAGCCGGGGGAAAGGACATGCAGGGAGGCTCGCAACCTCCTTACCTGTACGGGCTTTGGAGCCCACACTTGGGGAGGCCTCTGGCAAGGGGGACCAGTCGGGCCAACAGGGGTCCTTCTACCGACAGGACCCCCGCAAGGGTCCTGACGGCCCCCGCGTGGGCCAAGGCCTCGGGTCCGAGCAGAGTCGGCGGGGCAAGATCCAGCCCGCGGGAAGCGGCCGCCCTCCAACAGGACCTACCGGGCTACAACCCCTGCCACGAGGAAAGAGACCCAGCCCCTCTGCGCAGGTGGCCCAGACCAGACCGGCGAGCACGCCAGATGTGGCACCGCTCGCTATAGACTGTGAGCGAGTCCTGTGGAGCAACAGGGCTCAATGAATGTAAAAGTGCTGACCAGATTAAAGGGCCTGGGCAAAGCAACAGCCGGTGTCAAGAGCATCCTTCTGAGGCGCCGTAAGTACCGCCAAGCCCCATTGCCACCCTCGCACCCAGCCCTCACCGGGGATCTCTGCCGCCCCGCCATGACAGACATGACACTAGTGTTGTCACATCAGGCCCCACGCTTCAGGGTGAGCACTAGCAGGGTTGGCATATTGCCTGTGGCTGCAGCTAGGATCTCTATGGGCTGTATAGTACATCAGTGGGGTGAGCAGAGCAGCTTTAGCTTGGTCTCTCCCACCTGCCTCTGAACAGCCCAAAATGGGCCACCTGGAAGCAGTTGGTGGTGATGTTATATCACCACCAACTACTTCCACGTGCCATGCTTTGCACATGTCACAAATAGCGATCTTCTTGGTGTGTGGGAGGGTTGGGGGCCCCACATGAATGCCCCACATTGGGCCCCGCTGCTGCTAGAACCGGCCCTGCCATGGACTGCTTTCAGAAACAGTTCAAGCCCTTCATATCTTGTTTAGCTTTGGGTAGCAGAGGTGAAACCAGTGGAATCTTGATGGTTTGTTTTTTTTAAGTTATCTTTGCTGCTGTTTAATTGGATTTTAATTGCATTTTAACAAGGTGTTTTACAGTTGCTTTTTAATCTGTTGTTACCTGCCTTGAGACTTCTGGGATGGGGCAGACTGTAAATTAAAAAAAGGAAGAAGGGAGGAAAGCCATAGCATATGAATGGCATGTAGTTCATTCACTGAGTATTCCTATGAAATACAAAACAGTATCTCTCATTTGCAATGTGGTGGGTAAGTGTCTGCATAATCTACAGCGGGGGATTGAAGAAAAGGAAACCTCAACAATTATGCCTTGAGAGAATAAAATGCACCAAGTTCAGCCCAATGAGCCAACAAGCATTGTTCGTGATAAAGGCTGAGTTCTGGGATAAGTTTCTCCAGCACCTTTGCAGCAAAGTTGATTGCCTGCTGCCACTGTAATTTCTTAAAGCAGATGTTATCCCATTAATTAGCTCTGGACCTGAAATGAGCTGAAGCCTTCTCTCCCCCGTCCTCCCCATTTTCAAGCCGAAAGGAATTGGTCCCAGTGAGCACGCTCCATATCCACATTTAGCATCATCTCATAAGCAGCCGTGAAAATGCAGCAGGCCCCTGATGAAGATACATTAGCTTATTTCTAATTTAAAGTTATTTGGCTTAACCTTCGTGAAATTGGTCGCCAGTGGCCAACTGTTTGGTTAGGGAGTTGATGACCAAATGTACGCCATAAATTATCAAACTCACCAGGCAAATGGGTGGAAGCCACTTTCAGTTTAAAAGCCTCATATGTTTAAAAATGGTAAAATCATTACACCTTGAGTGGAATAGCTGGGATGCCTTTTTATCCTAAAGAACCCTTTGCAAAAAAGGTCAATCCTTTTATTTCTTGTTCCAGCACTTTCCGATCCTGCTATTGTTTCTCTCCCCCCCAACTATCAATTCTGCCCCTCACACTGTTGTCTATCTAGAAAACTTTAAAAAGTCCCAGCCTTGCAGTTGATTAAAAAATAATTGGTAAATCAAGGCAGTGGCTTATTTAGACATTGTGTGGATTAAAATAATTAAGCAATTTCGGTGGTTAACAAGAAACAAAATGGAATTTGCACGAATAATTATATTCCCAACATCAAGTTGGAGTCATTGCAGGACCTGATTTCGAGAAGCTGGCAGAATAGCTCAGATAATCATCAAGTATAGGAGTAAGTAATTGACACAACTTTAATGTTTAATAATGAATTGAATGCCGAGGGCAATTTACTAAAAAAAAAAAAATAGAGGTATAAGGATGGAAGAATTCTTGTCCATTCTGGGAAATCAATTCTGAATAGAAATTTCTTAGGCCAAATATAAAAACCACTTTCCTGTTCCGTTTCTGCAGCACCATTGCGAAACTAAGAAATTTAGTTCACTGAAAAGGACACAAGTGGATGAATGTGTTACAGCTGGTTCCTTCAATGTGTTGCAATAATGTGCAATAATGCATAAAGTTGCAATAATGGGTTGCAACCAAGAGAGTTGGTTGCAATACTGCAGAAATTTTATATTTGCCAATCTTTCCCTCTTGGTTTAACTACCCGAAAATTAAAATTTAGAGCAAGGCACTATGTAGAGCAATAGTATTGTCTTATGTGAAAAATCATTATGTTTTCTTCAGCATTCACCTGTGTAGCTCATTAACAAGCAAGTGACTGCACTAAAATGTCAGTGGGCCTTGATCACTGGTAGGCATAATATAAGCAAAATTGCAGCCTTAAAATTTGTGTCCCAAATCCTTATACACAAAATGCACAAAATGATCTCTCTCTCTCTCTCTCTCTCTCTCAATCTCAATCTCTCACTTAAATCATTTTTTAAAAATTTCCAGCATACTCTGCATTTTTCTCTGACTGAGAATATACATACCATATTTGTTACTCTAGATTCACCATAGAAAGGCCAACAGGATTGTACAAGGCAACTGTTTAGCATGGGGATTTCAATATAGCTCTGCAAATGCTAAGTTTTTCTACACATTCACTTGTTATTTCACATTAGACATTACGCTCGCTCCTGTGTGTCATTCTGCAACGACAAACAGGAAAAATTCGATTGATTAAAGAAAGAAGAAAGACGATGATTCTCACTAAAGCCAAGTACAAACATTGTGTGGGAAGGATTTGTATAAATGTTTATATTTCTAAAAGCAATGGAGGGTGGGGGAATAGCTGCCTTGAATGTTAATCAGCCTTACTCCCTCTCCCTCCAATAGAAAAGCAGGTGGAGCAAACAATTACTGTTTCTTATAATTGATGCTGTAGAGAAAGATAATGGATATGTGTCTCCTTCTTGCGATCTATGAAAATAACTTCTGGGACAGGTTTCCTTAATAGTAAAATGACTTAGCGCCATCACCAAATAAAAACAAAAAGCAAGCAAAGCTCACTATTTTAATAAGGAACATGAATCTGGAAATGTGTTTAGTACCAGGTTATATAAACACACCCTAATGAGATACTATAAAATCCATCACATTAAGGACTGGTTCCCTACAAGGTATATTAGCTCAAAAATGTTCCATATATTAGGTCAGTACACAACAACTCCATGCAATAAAGCACGCCTGTCAAGATAAGACACATGCTTTAGCCCTTAACTGTTCTGTTTTGCACATTTTATAAGGTTCTTTGAATACATGAATAAGATAAGTTATTCCCATCTCTTTCTTAAGCAATCTCTGAAATGACTGTGACCTGAAATTGGAATTCTTGTAAACACCCAGCCGGAGAAAATGTGCGCCGTTTGGTTTTAAAGAGATGGTACATGTTTAATTATCCTAACTTCTTCTTGGAGAATGCTATTAACATTCCCCATTAGCGTCATCTCATTGGTTCTTCCTGCTGCTCCACCTTAGGGGCAGCAATAGGAGCTAATCTCATTGCTCCCAAGTGCATAATAATGAAATTTTTTTTATCTTGTCTTGGAGGCTGCCTTTTTTGGCAGAGTTTGACGGGGAAACGTTTCCCCCCCTTTAGAAAATTGTGGATCAACCCAGGGCCCTTCCCTTCCCACTGGGAATGAAACCCTTACCTTTGTGGATCTCTGTGTATAGGAGTCTGTATACATGCACGCATGCACACACATACACACTTGCTTCACACAAATAAACGTCTTCAGAACTTTGCACACAGCTATTGAGGCACAAAATGTACCTCCATGTGCCTGAGCATGGATTCAGGAAGTGAGCATTTTGTTCACACCCATCTCAAAGACATAACACAAGAACAACAGGGAGATACTGTCTTGATGTAAAATACCTCTGCCTTTTGCTTGCAGCGTTGCAAAGCAATGAAGAAAGGGGGCAGCTAAAAAAGAAAAAAGAAATAGCAGTTTTTTAAAAAAAAAATACATGTGAATCCAAGGCTACTGAATCAAGGGAGGTTGTACCAATATTTTCCCCCACTGTACATTATTTGTATTCAAGGTTTTTGAAATGACATTGTAATCTGATGATGCACCGGTCTATTATATTGTCTACGAGGACAAATATCCTAACGTTTTCTCTGTAGAACTAACACAATTTTTCCATGTCATAGGTGCATAATATTCTGGCGGTCATAAGGAATGATGCTATTAATCCACTCGGGCAATCTCCAGGTCTGATTATTAGGGAAATAAATTTGCATGCTGCATGGGAGCTAGGTGAATCACTGAGACCACAAATTATATTTCCTGACAGCAAGTTAGAGAATGGAGCTGCATCGCAGGGTTTCCCCCCCTTCCTTCTCTCTCTCTTTCTCTCTCTCCCTTTCCCTTTCCCCTTTCTCTGAAAGCTATAGAATTTCAATTCATTACATGAGATTGGTTAGAATTCAAGTCTCTTTTTAAGTTGATATTAAGTTGAGTCTGTTATCTCTGGGAAGGCTAGCAGGTTCCCCTGAGTATCCACCTAATCACTACTTTAAAAAAATCGAAACGTATAGTTAGTGTCATGATTTAGGTACCAGAGCTAGTTTATTTATCAGTGCAGAGAGAGATAATTTCAATTTGAAGCTCTGTAGCCCTCATGAATTTAACTGTCTTGAAAGCTTTCCCCCGCTCTCTCTCGCTCTCCCCAACCACCCGCCCCCAATACCTGCATATTTTGTAATAATGGCCATCTTTGCTTTCTTTCTTGCTGTGTTTCATTGTAGTGGTTTTGGAGATGGGACAGGATGCTGTCACTCCTGGATTGTTTCAAACCATCATTCCAAGGCATGACAGAGGTAGATTGGTATTCCTTTGTTTTCTCTCTCTCTCTCTCTCTCTCTCTCTCTCTCTCTATCTATCTATCTATCTATCTATCTATCTATCTATATCTATATCTATATCTATAAAAACGGACGTGTGTGTGTGTGTATGTTGCTTATACACATCTCCGTCCCTTGACCCACGGCCACGAAACTTGGCACACACGTTCCTTGCAGCCTGGAAGGAGTCACTGCGGGGGTCAGACCCCCCCTACACCCCCCGGTTTTCGGGGAGGGGGCCCAGATCGTCAGGAACCAAGGGGATTGCATTGAGCTCCAGGTCTGCTGCCACCCTGTGGTTACAGACAATTCTGCAGGTTATGTGGGAGGGCTGAGCAGCTCAGCTACCAGACAGAGGCAGAACAGAAAGCGAAACTAAATGCTTTGCCTGCGTTGCCTGAGTGGCCCAGGGTGGAAAGAGCAGGATCCAGAGACTTCCAGCACCCAGTCGGATCTGAGAGGGGCCTATGTCCAGGGAGCTCACAGGCCACCTCTGCCTGTTTCTCATACGTCAGGGCTACCCTGCAACAGGGCCTGCAGACAGTAAGTGGGACCTTCATATTGCTCTCTTAGGTTAGGGTGTCCCTGTTTCCTCATTCATTTCACAGTGATAGTGTGCGTTTTGGGTTCCACGTCAGCAATACTGTGTTATTTCAGGGACGAGTTCTATATGTCTATCTATGGATCTCACTATGTCATACTTTTGAGGGAGGTTTGTATATTTGTGTGTATGTTCCACCATTACTCTGGAACGCCTGGAACGATGTGCACCACACGTGGTGCACTTATTCCTTACGATCTGGACAGATATACTGTGGGGGTAGGGCCCCCCTTACGCCCCCAGAGGTGGGGGTGCACTGCAGAGCAAACTCATTCCTCCTCCTAATAGAGCCTGGGGATAATGTCTGCCCCCGGGCAACGCCGGGTCACAAACAGCTAGTGTGTGTGTGTGTGTGTGTGTGTGTGTGTGTGTGTGCGTGTGGGCGTAAGAGCATAGAGAAAGAAAAATATGTAAAAGAGCATGGGGCAGTGGAAAGGGTGTTTGATTTTGACTGGGAGGGACCCAAGTTCAAATTCCAATGCAGCTGCAAAATTCACTAGGTAGCATGGCCAACTCACTGTTAAACTGAACCAACGCACTGGGATGGTCTCATGGGTGCTGCATTGAACATGGGTGCTCTACCTCCCTTGGAGGGAGGACCCATAATTGCTTTTAACATGTTGTTAGACATTGGGAACACCTCCTATCAGGAAGGAAAAGGCAGAATATTAATATGATAAATAAAGAAATATTGTGTTGTTGGAAAAAAATAGAAATATTTTAATCATGTACGTGCACATGCACACGCATACACACAAACATACAGAGAGAGAGAGAGAGAGAGAGAGAGAGAGAGAGAGAGAGAGAGATATTGCTATAAACAATGAAATGAACCCATGTACTAGGCACACAAGCCTAAGGCACAAATCCCTTTACTTCTGGAAAGCTGTATGATAAAGTGTCACTCAAGTATTTTAGTTAACACTTCTGTTCTGTCGAAACATAGAGCCACCATTGCCCACATCCTTCTGCGAAGTCAGACCATAGATCTATTGAATACAATAGTCCAGGGGCTGAGGCTGTCCATGCTTCCAGATAAAAGTCATTCCCAGCCCCCCCCCCCGCCCCACGGAGATACAAGGACCCTTCTACATGCTGGGCCCCTGCTCCACCACAAAGCTACAGCCCCTCCTAAAAGAGGCTGTTTGTTGCCATTTAAACTGGCATAAACCAAGAATAGTCCTTGCAACTGGACCAATTACCTTGCGTCTCCACCCCTGAAATCTCTGTGCCCTCCGCTGAAATTGGAAGTGGAGCCCTTTTAGAAAACTACCCACAGAGGTGCTCTGTTTGATACCCAGGGATCAGTCTGTTGATGAACCAGAATTGGCACTTCAAATCGTGCCCACAAAACTACTAGAAGTCAGCACAGTCCCAGAAAGTCAGTGTGGCAGCTGTGGCAGCCACCATGTCCTCCATGTGCTAGGAGGGAGTTTGCCTGCAGTCATCAAGCCAGCGGTGCTGCCAGGTATGTACGGCTTCAATATCAGTGAGGATGGTGTTTTCATCATTCCTTCCATTTAGCATCTGAGAAGCTGTCCTTGCATTATTAAATGTGTAGAGAATGGTCGCAAGTAAGAAGAGGATAAATGTCGTTACATCCTAACGTATTAATTAAGCACACATTTATTACGATCAGAGTTTTGTAGTCATGCTGTAAAAGCAAATGTAATTTCTCGTTCATAGGCACAAAGAAATTCACAGACTGTATTGTACTGCAAAGATGGCATAGCTGGGTTCCCTGTGAACCAGCAAACCCCACCACCACTGCCACCAGGGTGCCATTGCCACCTGTCCTTACATGGACCCACAATCAGGGCACAATCCTAACTAGGAGTTAGACTGGCACAGTTAGGAGAGCAAAGTTTGGCTTGCACAAGGGCCACCGTAAAGCGCATTTGGACCACTCTCAGGGATGATGGTGCACCTCTGTGTGCTGGCCTGAGAGTGGTCCAAACATATTTTACGGTGTCCCTTGTGCCGGCCAAACTGTGCTGGCCTAAGTCCAGGTTAGGATGGCGCCCTCAGTCTTAGCTCAAAAGTATTATCATCTCCGTTCATTCAAGAAGCAGAAATGATAATGGAAAATGTGGAAGAGGAATGGAGCAGAACAAAAAAGAGGTGTGCATATTGCTGACTTTCCCCAGTTTGTCGTGTGTTTTGCAGCAGAAGTTTAACAAGTTGAGAAGAACAGGAAAGTGAAGAGTAGCCCACTATCCATCTTTTTTGCAAACAAAAGTAGGGAGACTCTTGCACATGTGTGGAAGGGGCTAGGAGTGCAACTTTGCAGCCCAGACTATTGCAGGAACGACATGATCCAAACTGAAGTGTGCCATAAGCCAAAGGTGGGAATTCACAGTGCAGGAAAGCAGACAGTGACTAAGAAATGGGTGAAGCAAGCCATAGACAACAATGCAAACTCAACTACACAGGGTAGACAAGTATGCATCATACTGTGAGGGAAGGATGCAGGAATACCACTTAGAAGAGATCAGTCCCATTTTTTACTGCTGAAGAATGCTGGTGGAAAACCTAAAACAGGACTAGTCCAAGCTCAGTACATGGATCGATGGCAGAGCATTTGAAAGCAAAAATAAGAGCTCAGAGATATTAAGGAGAATTCCTCTGGGTAGATGTAAATCCCTACATGCTTAATTAGGAGTATTGTACACCTAAGAACATAAGAAAAGCCCTGCTGGATCAGGCCAAGGGCCTATCTAGTCCAGCTTCCTGTATCTCAAGTGGCCCACCAGATGCCTCACGGAGCACAGGAGACAACAAGATGCCTGCATCCTGTTGCTGCTCCCTTGCATCTGGCACTCTAAAATAGCCTACTTCTAACGTAAGGAGGGTGCACCACCCATCCTGGCCTATAGTCCACGATTGACTTTTCCTCCAGAAATCTGTCCAATCCCATCTGGCACCTAGACCAGATGCCATCACCACCTCCTGTGGCAAGGAGTTTCACAGATTAATTGCCCACTGGTAAAAAAAAGTATTTCCTTTTATCTGTTCTAACTCTCCCAACACTCCATTTTAGTGGATGTCCCCTGGTTCTGGTGTGAGAGAGGGAAAAGAACATCACTCTATACATCCCATGCATACTTTTGTACATCTCAACCTGCAACTGCATTTGGCTGCCCATTCCCCCAACTTGGAGAGATCCTTCTGGAGCTCTTCACAATCCTTTCTGGTTTTCACCACCCGGAAAAGTTTAGTGTCATCTGCAAACTTGGCCACCTCGCTGCTTATCCCTGTCTCCAGGTCATTTATGAATAAATTGAAAAGCACGGGCCCCAAGACAGATCCCTGGGGCACTCTACTCCACTTTTCACCTCTCTCCATTGTGAAAATTGCCCATTGACCCCCACTCTCTGTTTCCTGGCCCTCAACCAATTTTGGATCCATAAGAGGACCTGCCCGCTTATTCCCTGACTGTGAAGTTTCTTCAGCAGCCTTTGATGGGGGACTGTGTCAAACGCCTTCTGAAAATCCAGGTATATGATATCCACAGGTTCACCCACATCCATGTGCCTTTTCAAAGAACCTTTTCAAATAATTCCAAAAGGTTTGTGAGGCAAGACTTACCCTTACAGAAGCCATGCTGACTATCCTTTAGCACAGTGGTCAGGGAACAGGGGTAAATTACCCCAAATGGGGTAAAAATGAAATTCCTGGGGGTAATGGACATCAGCCAGGCATGCATATGAATCTAAGCGATTCCCTGCAAAGACTTGTTCCTCCGTGCGCCCGCTGTCTGCGCCTCCGTCTCTCTCTTTAAACTCGGGTGACAAGCCCTGCAGCGTGTCTCCGCGCTCTGATCAGCCAAGCCACGCTTATTGGGTAGCCAATGAGGAAGCAGCCTGAGAATTTAGCGAGGCCTTCGGCGCCCTCATTGGCTGGCCGGTGTGGCTGAGAGGCTGAGTGTTCCATAGCAGGACTGCAGTGCACGCCGCCTGCCTCGCTGCATTGTGCACTCGTGGGATGGGGCGGCTGGTTGGAGGCGGGGGTCTGGCCATTGAACTGGTGAGTAAAGGCTTCTGTCTGGGTTTTTAAGCGAGCACAAAAGGAGAAGGAGGGTCAAGTACAGAGGATGAGGCACAGCACTGTCTGAGACCAGGGAGCCAAGGACGAGGCTTTGTTGCATGCGACGTTCCAAGCGTTCTGATCTGCAGCCTCAGATGAAATGTTTGGGTGATTGCCTGGCGCTTCCAAGTGCGCCTCCGGAGTACGATCATTTTCCCCGTCTGTGTCTGGTATTCAGTCCGTGCTGCAATAGTGTCATTGGCAGCTCCTGGCTCAAGGTGTTGATCAAGCGCAGGAGAATTTTAAAGGGCAGGAAATAATACATACTTTTCAAAGGGAAGTTTGTGGCTGGCGGCTTACAGTACAAATGAAATAAGGGCTGAGCCCACTCCCAAGTAATTCCACCGAGGATTTGTTACAATATTAAATAAATTGGGCTTAACCCCCCCCCCCCGGTAGTGTCTTTGTACTACAGAAGCCTCATGCATTAATTAAGCTCATTAATTAATCAAATAAAAAGCAATGGGTTCCAATATGTAATTTTTTTTCTTTTGTTCGGGGGGGGGGGTTGATGCACCAGAAGAGCTGAGTTACGAATTTTCCAAATTTCTGACACACCAAGC
Organism: Lerista edwardsae; assembly: GCA_029204185.1. Taxonomy (NCBI): domain Eukaryota; kingdom Metazoa; phylum Chordata; class Lepidosauria; order Squamata; family Scincidae; genus Lerista; species Lerista edwardsae. Next base: position 31,899,690 of record JAJKFI010000008.1, read on the forward strand.
CCAAAAGGTTCGCCATCACTGTTCTATATGCATGCCCGGCTGTGTGCGTTAACTACTGTAGTGTACAAGGACCAGACGCAGTGCAGTGCGTCAGGCCCTTGTGTATAACACGCTTCCCTGCGTGATGCCCCGGGCCCCACCTCCAAGTCCACCCGCTTCTTCAGTAGAGTCGACTAGTTGCTGTGCCATTGAGAGAGACAGGACGGTGCCTCTCCTGAGAGGACACCTATCTTTCACTGGTAGTTTTAGTAAGTACCTGTATTAAAAATCAAATCAAGGGGGTAACGTCAGCGTATCTAAATATATTTTGGGATAAAAGGTAAAAACGTTCCCTGACCCCTGCTTTAGCAGTACTTGCTCCTCTACGTGTTTTAGGATTTTATCTTTGATGAGGCTTTCCACCATCTTACCTGGAACAGACGTTAGGCTGACCGGCCTGTAGTTTCCAGGGTCCCCCCTTCTCCCTTTTTTAAAGATTGGCGTGACATTGGCTATCCTCCAATCCTCTGGCACCGTGGCCGTTTGAAGGGACAAGTTGCATACTCTAGTTAAGAGGTCAGCAACTTCGTTCTTTAGTTCCTTAATAACTCTTGGGTGTATACCATCTGGGCCTGGTGATGTCATTTCTCCCACACAGGTGCAATGGAGGGGAGGGCACACATTTATTACTGCTTCTCAATGCGAAACAATGGCCTATGAACTTGGCTTATGAACAGTATTCCCTCTGTCCGATTTTTAGCAAAGGCCATAAACCCCTGATGAAAGCCCAGTCCTATATATACAGTTCCCAATGAACAAAACAGAAATCACAGAATAGGAGCCTTTTTCCCTCGCCGCAAATGTTGGTCTTCTCAACAGTACAACAAAGAAGGGAATTTCAACCCTGCTTTGGGCTCAATTCTAATGTTCTTCCTGAACATCTTTGCTGTGGTTTCTGAGTACAACAAACTGCTTTAAAACACTTCAAAAAAAAGTATTGGCACCAGTTTTGTGATCATGCTTGGGCAGGAAATATTTCCCTCACTTAAGGAAAAGGAAGTCGGCTTTGGAGAACATTCAAGGAGCTTTAATGGAGGAAGTGCTTCTATGCACCAAGTGTTAGTTCCTCATCCTGGATGGAAATATTGTGCCTATTTCGGGCACTGCTGCTCTAAATGGGAGCAACTTGTTCATTCTCTTTCTTCTTACAGTTATCACTTTTGTGTCCTGTCCTGAAATAGAACAGACGTATAGGGTGGGAAAACTAAGCCAAGCCAAAGGTCATGTCCCCTGAGAAACAGAGAGAGATACAGCAGGGGAACCATTTCAGAGTAAACTGGGAGGAAGAGAGATAGGAGGGCTGAGCTGAATGATCTCTAGGTTCCCTTTTCCGTCAATCAGAGATTCTAAATGATCAGAGAAACAGAACATGTTTGTGAACTCTGCAATGCAGTCCTGACAAATCTCTGCAAAGGGGAAGGGGCTCTTTTAATTCCAATTATAATGGTTTCAGATGCTTCTCTTTTTGGCTAAGCCTTAGAGGCTTGAACCTCTTGGACAGCTTTATGATGGCTCTCTTCTCCTCTCCTCCACGCTTCCATTCTGACACACGTTTTTTCCAGTCCAAGGAGTAGGAGCCAAGCCTGGCACATGACCAAGGAAATGGAAGGCAGTATTTCGCCTGCTGCTTCCAGCACCGGTGGTCTTGGGCCAGGCCTAAGTATCATAGAATCACAGAAATCAGAATTAGACAAGTCCAAATCACTGCCGATGCAGACAGAGGCGGATCTACAGGGAGGGCAAAGCTCTAAGTGTTGCAAGAAACCTTACCCTGTCATGTAAATCCCTCTTCTCCCTTGCTGCCGTGGCCAGTAAGCAACGCCAAGAAGTTGCTTTTCCCTGTGAGGATTGGCTAAAACGGTGCAGGAGAGGAGCGATTTCCACTGCAAGGTAAGCCTTCTTGCAAAACTTAGAGCTTTGCCCTTGCTTAGATCTGCCTCTGGATGCAGACTATCCAGCTTCTGCTGAAAGTCCTCTAACCTTCTGGTGATCAGACAACCTGGGAGGGATAAATAAAAACATGTTTTACCGCCTGGCCATCAATGTGTCTCCTTGGACCTATGCCAGGTCTTTTTCTGGTGTAAGTGTAAAGAGGCTCCTGGGGGCAGGCCCAGATTGGGAAGGGGGGATGAGATCTTGGCATGCACTACTGCCACTGAGATCCTCCTCCTCCTGCCCGATTCAGCCTGCTCCCTGCCCCAATCCCCCCCCCTGATTTTTCCCCAAATTCCTCCCCCCCCCAAAGTTCCAATGTGGGGCCTGGGAACTGCTGGCACACCTGTGGGGCTTCCAACCATTTGTGGCAGCGATCCTGCTGCATACAATAGATCTACTACTATGGGCCCTCCATAAGATTAGGCCGTACATTTATTGAGGGGTTTCTGTGCAATCCTATCAGTCTGCTTGCCCATCTTTCCGTTAAAGACATGAGATGCTGGCACACAAAGAGATTGGGCTCTACATACCAGGGACAAACTTGGCAAACTGCCCTCCATAGATTCCCTTAGATTCCCTCCATAGATTCCCAGCCCATGGTCTGGGCTGACCATGGGAGAGTTGCTCCACAGGAACACTCTGGACACAGATGTGGTCTCAGAGCTCAGCACTGTGTCCTTTTGAGGGCCCCAGGCCCTTGGTAGCTGCCCAGTGACGTTGAGCCCTGATGCGGACCCTGCAGACAGGACTAGTGCCAGCTTTTGCAATGGTTTCTGGCACATTCTTCAGTGAAGAGGGGGGGCATTGGGGGATTGGGAATCACAGCCCACATCTGAGATGTGACAGAAGGAAAAGGCCGGCTGCATCTGCTGTCATCTATAGCTGAGGGCTCTCGTTTTCATCTGAGGCGGCCATTGTGTGCCATCAGCTCCTATGTGGTGACCTGTCAGAGTGAAGAAGGAATTTCACATGGCCTGAACAACTGACAGAACATTTCACCTTTCGGGGAAACGTAATATTTTCTGATAAGGAGCTTATGTTAGTTTTCTTAGCAAATAGCCTGAGAGCATTTCTGTCTGTAGCAGTTCTCGATGTGATAAGTTGAAGGAAATGTCCATGGCCATGACTTAACAAAACAGGCCATTTGTTTCCAAGGGAGGGAGCTGCTGGAAGAAATCTAAATAAATGGCAACTTAAGGATGATAGGAAAGGAATAGTTGCCGGGACAGCTTCGTATGGCAAACACATACACACCACAAACCCACACAAAATACTGTTGAGAGAGATGCACTGGGAGAATAGGTTGTTATTTTTATTTATGTATTCATCTTTATTTCCTTTAAGAGTTTTAACTCACCAGTCAGCAGAAAAAAAATGATATGTTTTGAAAATGTTTGCCTTTCAATAATATATTCCCAAAGCTCTTGAGGGAGCTAACGACCATGTTAAATGCATACAAAATCCTGCCGTAGGAATACAAACAGGAAGATCAAAACAGCAAAACCAAACCACGGCGGAACCATCAGGCTGTTTGTCAAATGCTGTCCTGGGTACAAGAAGTGTTTAACCACCTTCCCAAGCCAACCCAGGAAGTTGGCGCTGCAATACGCTTTGAACGGTTCCACAGAGAGGGGCTCACCACAGAAAAGGCCCTGCTCCTCGCTGCCAACGCCCGCACCTCTGAGCGGGTGGCATGCTTGAGGAACATGACACACAGACCAATCTTAGCTGATTTCCCCACCAATGCAGCTGCACCACTGGAGCATGCACAGCATCCTTTGGGGGGGGCAGTCCCAGAAGCCCCCTCTTGGAAAATAAACATTGAGTCCCTTGCCTGGGGGCAAGTCTCCACTGACTGAATGGATCTGTGATTTTGCTGGCACAATTCTGAGTGGGCCAAGGAAGGCAGGTCAAGGCCAGGAAAGGGGAAAGGGTATCAATGGTGCTCAGGGGCGGATCTAGTCAAAATGGTGCCCGGGGCACCCAATAGAAGTGCGCCCCCAGGGGAGCCCAGGTCTACCCACCAGAAGCATCCCCGGGTAGACCTGGGCTCCACATAGCCCAGGTCTACCCATTAGGACCAGCCCCGGGTAGACCTGGGCTCCCCTCAAGGGAGCCCAGGTCTACTCACGGCTGGTCCCAATGGGTAGACCTGGGCTCCGGAGCCCAGGTCTACCCGCACAATGTTGTGGGGGCACTGGCGCCCCCCTAGATGCCCCAAGATGGCGCCCAGGGCTCGTGCCCCCCCGCCCCCTAGATCCGCCACTGATGGTGCTGGTAATACTGCTTCCTTTCTGGCTTCTCCATCTCCCTCCCTGCCCCAGTCTCCACCCTGCTTCTCTCCATCTCTGCCCCTGCCTACCCCCTTGCTGACTTACTGGTGCTAAGGCTTTTCTTGGGGATACTTGCAGCTGTGGGCCAGCTGCATGGAGTGGCCCATCACCTTTTGCAAGCACCAGAAAACAAGCTGTGCGCTGCCAGAATGCCAGTTCCAGTGGCACAGCATGCCCATAGGATTAGGCCCACCGGGACAGAATTGGCAATGCAAAGTGGCCTGAAATCTTCACCAGCTTTCAGGTTATCTCTTCAAGCTGAAGTCAGGGTATGGTTCATCACCACCAGTTAGTGCTCAAATAGATTAGCATAATCACTCACCCAGAACTCCCTGCTACAGCAAATTGGCCCGTTAGCATCATTTATGGCCCAACAAGACTGAGCACTAGCCCTATATTATAGCAAGCCAGTAATGCAGAACAATGCAAAATTAAGCCCATTTTCCTGCAATCCCCAGAACAGACTTTTGACTATACTTAAAAAGTGGACTAGAGAAGTGCATAGGCAGTCATTTAGTGCACAATCCTAACCTGGAGTGACGCTGGCACAGTTAGGCCAGCAAAGTTTGGCTGGCTTAAGGGACACCGAAAAATATGTTTGGACCACTCGGAGTCAGAGAGGCCAGCATACAGATGTGCGCCGTCCTCCCTCAGAGAATGGTTCAAACATGCTTTACAGTGGCCCTTGTGCCAGCCAAACTTCGCTGGCCTAACTATACCGACCTAACTCTAGGTTAGGATTACCAGTGATGTCATTCAGGGAGAACGGACCAGAACGGGCGTTCCGGATCCTAACGGGCTCCGTGGCTGGTTCCGGGTTCCCGACAAGTGCCAATCAAAAGTGAGCTCCTGTTCCTAAATCATTTGAATGACACCACTGGATTGCACCCTTAATCACTCTGGTGTCTTTGAATGAATGGGGAGCTTATGAATCCTAATGCCAAGCTCTAGACTGAAAAGGACAATATGGAAATCCTTCCCTCATGAAACATGCCTATCCATTTTTACATGCAAGGTCACATTTCAATGATGCATAGATATCCATGAAAACAGAATGGAATGTTTCTTGATATATAATAGCCTTCCTTGTGACAGAGGTGCAGGGATGATATCGTACTCATATGCCAGGCATGCCCCGGTACCCTCTAGAGTTCTGTTCCGGACCCAGCCTTGGATACCTGAAAGCCTGGATAGTGGGGATGCCTTTTTAAAGGTAGGGGAACATCAGTGGTTTTGCTGCAACAACGTAAAAAAAGATTTATTTAATGTTCCCCTACCTTTTTAATAGGAGTCCCAGCGGTATCCGTGGATAACTAAAACTGTGGATACTGAATCAGTGGATACTGGGACACGCCTGTATTTTACCCCATCTCTCACTACTCTTAGGGCGCAATCCTAAATTGAGTTAGGCCAGCCTAAACTAAGCCAGCAAAGTTTGACCTGCACAAGGGCCACTCTCGGAGTCAGACAGGTCAGCACACAGACGTGAGCCATCCTCCCAGACTCTGAGAGTGGTCCAAATATGCTTTACCATGGCCCTTGTGCCAGCCAAACTTTGCTGGCTTAGTTTATGCCGGCCTAACTCCAGTTTAGGATTGAGCTCTCAGTCAGCAAGCTAGCTTGTGTCATGATGCCTTACAACAGCTTATGCTTTAGCTAGTCTTCAAAGGAAGAGAATTACAAAGTTATATCTCAGTTTGTGAGAACATCTCCCTGCGCACTCTTGCAGACTTCATTCGGTGCAAAGCTGGTGCACTGAATAAGGGAGCATCCCTGGTTTATGTTCAAAAGGTTCTGGTGGACTCTGGCGCTGCAGGCAGCTTCTATGCGCAGGGTGTTTAGGATTCAATTGGATATATCTGCACTCCATATCTCATTTAAAAAACTGCATTTGCAAGACCTTTCTTCTGAAATGGGATCTCTTCCCCTGCCCCCTACGGCAATCTTGCCCTCTTTACACTTTCTCTTCCTGTTTTACCAGCATTCCTCAGCTATTACACTGCATTTAAACATGAATTGTATGCAATGACATTAGCGATAGGGTTAGGCTTTCAGAGTTGCCGTTGGTGACATATGACTGCCATGACAGGTAGTCAGTGGGATTCAGACTGAATGAACCTGAAAAAAAGCAGTAGACATCAATGGGAGTTTAAGGGGGAGGCTGAGCAGCTCGATATTGACAAAAGGAATGTCACTGAACTGTCTCTCTACCCAGGGATAGCCTATGGCTACTGAAGACTTTGAAACTACTAGTCGAAGGATTAGATACACCTGAAGTTGTGACTTTGAGGTCATTTCCCCCCTTGCACATTCTTCTCAACGTGATTTGGGCCTTTTACTTCCTTTCTAAAGGCTATATGGAAAAAAAAAAGATTTGTGTTCTGGAACCTTTCCTTAGAAGTCGCAACAGAGCAGAAGGCTGCCTCACAGAGGGACAGGAGCCACAATGACTGATGCCTTTGGAAGGCCACCCTAGCTGAAGGCCCAACCCTGGATCAGTTGCTAGCCCTGAGAGTTTCCATGGGAAGTTTTGTACCAAGCAACTTTCAGCAATGATTTTAGAGTCCGGTCCCAAGCAAAAGTTCAGAGGAACACACAGTGTTGGTAACGTTTGTGGAATTTCTCAGAAAGGGTCCAAGGATCCATAGAACATGGAGAGGCAGGCCTGTGAATTTCAGGCATATTGGCAGGCATATTCACCTCCCATGGGGCTTCTTCTAATACAGACCAGTTCACATGATGCTAGGAATGGAGTATAGCTTGTAAAGGGCAAGCCAGAACCCTGATGTCATCCCAGGATGTCTGACATTGCTTCTTGGCTTTGATGGTGGAGGCAGAGATGAGCCTCGAGCGCAGCTGTGATGAGCTGAGCTGTTATGTGATCTATCACATAAAGTGCAAGCATGCCAAAGGACCACTTTCTCCCACAGCTATGTGGCATCCATTCAGCTCTTGGAGACCTTCCAGGAGCTCAGGACTGGCCCATCCATGAGGCCAACTCAAGCAGTTGCCTCAGGCAGCAATTGGTGAGATGCGCCCACCTGTATTTATCCTCCACTGGCAGGAGCAGAGACAGGTGCATCACCAGGGAGGGGCCAGGGCAGCAGTTGGGGGCCTGACTCTGGTGCCAGGAGGTCTTCTCTGCAGCCAGCTCTGCAGGTGCCACTGGCTTGGATGATAGGAAATGGGAGAGAAGACCTCTTCAGTGGTGACTCCCAAACTATGCAGCTATCATGACATCTTTCTGGTCATGTTTTCCTTGCACCGTCATTATAGAGCCGTTCTCAGCTTGCAGTGTGTCTGGGGTGGGGCAACATCACTGTGTCCCCAGCACAGCTGCACCACCCCTGTGCGTCACCCGGCCACACCTCCCTGCACCCGGAATCGCCCCATTAAGGAACGATCCGAGCGCAGGGGGGGCGGGTAGCCAAAAAGCATGCAGGTTTTTCTATGCTGCTGAGCCCTGCCACAACTGGCGCCCACTGCGCTCGCCTCCCACTGCGGCACCCTCCCTCCACCTCTGAGTCATTATTCTTGCTGAGTGGCTTTGAATGAGAGTCTTAACCTTTCGCCTCTTCTCTGAATCCTTAGGATGGGCTTAACTGCTGATTTATCAGCTTGCGTTCAGGATTTCATTTGCTATATGAAGATGGATACCTGAAGACAGCACCTAGGCCTGAACACCACCCGTGCAAAGGCATTCACAAGGGTTCAACATCTATTCAATTCAGGCTTGAATTCCTGGTTCAAGCTTGGGGATTCTGAATGCACATTTTGCCTCTGGGTGGTTGTGTGCATGCACACCTGCACATGTTGCACTTGTGTTGTGGACTTCTACATGATTTTCCTTCAAAAGGACATCGCATCTGAGTGCAGAGGTTCTGCAGTCAAGGGATGCAACGTCTTGGGGACCCTGCTCCGGGTTTCTGTTTTTCTGTCACTCTGGTGGCTGATGCAATGTTGAGATCCAGCTTCCCTTTTCCATTGGCTCGCTTGCCTTCCAAGACCAGGGACTCTCCAAGAAACAGTCCTGTAGGTCACATCTTGGCAGTGTGCATGAAAAGAAGAGCCACTTACGCATTAATCCCCAAATCTGATTTCGTTCTGCACTCCAGACATTTCTGCAGTCAGGAACTTTTAAAGAAAGGAACCAAACAAAACCATTCTTACACTTGGGTGGCCAATGGAATGACTGTCCCCCTCCAGATTTCTCTTTCTACAAATACTCCATCTCAGGTTTCTCCAATGTACCTAACAGATCAAGTTCTCCTCCTGATGGATTTAAACTACAATAGCCTCTCTCTCCTCCTCCTCCTTTTTCATTCATACTTAACTTTCTTTGTGACCACAGAGAATAGCAGAAAGAGGAGATGGATTTCCACATAATGACAGGATTCTACCACCCATGCTCCCCGCCCCCATTCATTGCCATAAGTTACTAATTAACCTATTTAGGCTTCTTTAGCATTCACATCCTTTGCATTTGGGTAGTTCAAAACGTTTCACATAGATTATATCAATAATCTTTATAACAGTCATCTAAGGAAGGTTAGTATACCGATCCCTACTTTACTGACCGGGAGGGGGGGTGAGTGATGGTTAATTCCCAAAAGCTACTCTTCAGCTGCTGAAATTTGAAACAAGGACTTATTGGTTCACCGTTCACCCTCATACAGAATGATCCATGTGTCCAATCAGAAACATCTTTTTCCCCTCAAAAAACTGCTATATGGGGGAGGGATGTCGAAACTGGCTGGGACGATGGCACATAGGAGAGAGGTTTCCATGTACCATTCCCCATCAACATTTCCCCCTGAGTTTCAGCCTTCAAATACTCCTCAGAGCGCAATCCTAACCTGGGTTTAGGCCAGCACAGTTAGGCCAGCAAAGTTTGGCCAGCACAAGGCACACTGTAAAGTATGTTTGGACCACTCTCAGAGAGGCCAGCACACAGCCGTGCGCCATCCTCCCTGACCCTGAGAGTGATCCAAACGGGCTTTACGGTGGCCCTCATGGTGGCCATTTTATGTGGCCATTTTATGGTGGCCATTTTTTTAAAGGCAAAAATTTCCATGGCAACGCTTAAAAAAAAACCCTTCCTCACCTATAGCAGGTCATTCCAGAGGTTAATTGTATTCTGTATGTAACTATTTCACTGTTTGTTATATTTGCAAGATAAATATACCAGAGAATACAACTGACCTGTCTCACAGCAGTCATTGAAGCTACTCATCCCCCTTCCACAGCCTACACAATCACTTTTCCTATTGCCTGTCCTCCTTTTGACAGTAGGCCTAAGGCAATGGGCCTAATACATCTTATCCCTCTGGACTTTCTTTTTTTGCCCATGAGTCACCTTAGTAGCCAGCCCTCGTGGGGAAAGCAACGCCTCTGCATTGCTTACTGACTATGACGGCGAGGGAGAGGAGCAGCTTACCATGCAAGGTGAAGGGACTTGCATAAGAACATAAGAAGAGCCTCACTGGATCAGGCCAAAGGCCCATCTAGTCCAGCTTCCTGCATCTCGCAGCGACCCACCAGATACCTCAGGGAACACACAAGACAACTAGATAGGTGCATCTTGTTGCCACTCCCCTGCATCTGGCACTCCGAGGTAGCCTAAGTAAGGAGGTTGCACTAACCATCATGGCCTGTAACCCACAATGGACTTTTCCTCCAGAAATCTGTCCAGTCCCCTTTTAAAAGCATCTAAGCTAGATGCCATCACACCTCCTGTGGCAAGGAGTTCCTCAGATTAATTACCCACTGGGTAAAAAAGTATTTCCTTTTATCTGTTCTCACTCTCCCAACACTCAGTTTTAGGGGATGTCCCCTGGTTCTGGTATTGTGAGAGAGGGAAAAGAACCTCCTTCTATCCACTTTATCCATCCCGTGCATAATTTTGTATGTCTCAATCAAATCCCCCCTCAGGCACCTTTTTTCTAGGCTGAAGTGCCCCAAACACTGTAGTCTTTCCTCATGTGGGAGGTGCCCCAGCCCCGTAATCATTTGGTTGCTCTCTTCTGCACCTTCTCTGGTTCCCCTATATTTCTTTTAAGGTGTAACAACCAGAACTGTACACAGTACTCCAGATGTAGTGTGTACAGTTCTGGTTACCACACCTTAAAAAAACCTAGTGCCCTACCCCCCTCTAAGGATGCAACTGGCTCTGGCGTTTGTGGTGTGAAGTTTTAGTGGGGCTTCCAGGAGGTTCATTAGTGACACTCTAGGAGACACAATACAAAAGGAAAATGGATTGGGAGGGAAGGGGAAGCTAAACAAGTGACCAGGCAAGCCTTGCAGGTCCCCACTTTATACTGGCATATGTGGAAGCACTTCTGTGCTCACCAGCTCTTCCATCTGCCCAGAAATGGGGTCGCAGAAGGAGGAGAGTGCTCCTTCATGCCACTGAAGCAGAGCTGTAGGAAGGACTATCCCACCCACAGTGGCTGCTGTTTCCCTCTCCCATCATCACCCGCTATGTATCCCCATGGCTTGTGGGAGGGAGCCACCAGGGGGTGGCCCTGCCCATGCAGTTAGATAGGAACACAGTGAGACCAGAGTGGGCGGGCTTAGTGGCCATGTTTTTATACTCAAAATGCTGATTCCAAGCATTTCAGATTGCTTTGCGCGTAGTGTTTAGGACTGAATCGTTTACTCCTGAAGTAAAAACTTACCAAAATAACAATGTGTGATCATGGAGAAACATCATTGGTAACCTAATTATGAGTTAATATGCAATTCCAAGGTTTAATTCCGCATAATTAGTCAGCCATATTGTTATACCCATGGAGTTGCGTCGGCCATATTGTTAGACCAGACCATGGACCAGAACCATTGCGTCGGCCATATTGTTTGACCAGACCGGAAGTTTCAAGAATATGACGTCATTTCGTCTCCATGTTTATTATAACTCCATGGGAGCCACTAATACTTCCTCCTTCCTGCTGAGCTCCATTTTTAAATTCCCATGATGCATTGGTGTCAGGGCATTCAGGAATTCTAAAGTAATGCCCAGCTTGAACAAGGAAGGAACAGTCCTCATATTGGCCCCGTAAGCCACGGGGACACTTTCTGAGAGACAGTAAAGGGAAGCAGCCACAGCAGAAATTTTATTATTATTATTATTATTATTATTATTATTATTATTATTATTAGTAGTAGTAGTAGTAGTAGTAGTAGTATTGGAGGAGGAGGAGGAGGAGGAGGGCACCCAAGGTGGCTTAGAGAGATTTGGGCCATTGGCCAGTGTTCAGTGTGGCCAGTCTTTGATGCCAGCCCTGACCAGGCAGAATGGCTGCTTATGTGTGAAGGGGATGACAAATGGCAATTGATCATAGAATGTGAAAAGTTGGAAGGGATCTAGGAGGCCATCTAGCCCAACTCCTTGCTCAGTGCATGCAAAGGCAATCCAGTGCATGTGGCCAAAGCATGTGACCACCCTAATGATGATGGTGGTGGTGGTGGTGATGAAAACAGATGGGGGGGGGAAGAAACCCATTAAATGGGTCCTGGAAGGAATAAAAGGGAACCCTGGAAATGAACAGGGCCCCTAAATGAAAATTTTTGGAGAGCACATCCCTAAGGTAAAAGTACAGTGAATTAATGACAATAATATATATCATCTGGCTCATATTGAAACTTAGGGACTGAAAGTGACTACGTACAAGCCACCATTCCAAGGGCTGGACTGGCATTCTTTGCCTGACTTTCCTCTTTTCTGCACACAGGAATTTTCTGTTGCCATCCTGTAAAGGTGGTTTGTAGAACTTTTTAAAACATGCTTTATTTCTTTGCTGATTTATTACAAGGCTGGGAAGCTGTCTGGCTCTGCAAGGGTCAGGAGGAGTGGATTACTACTGAGTATACCATGCAGTTGTAATGTTGGGTATAATAAAATGAGAGAGAGATGCTTGCAGATAGCGAGGTGAACTGCAGTGTGAGCAATTCAAAGCAAGGGGAATGGATGCAGCAGCACTTTCTAGTTAAAATTACCCTGGAGAGGCTGGAATGGCAATAAATATTGATACTTCCCAAATAAAAACCTGTTTTGGAAGCAGTTTTGATGCCTAGAAAGCAGCATGTATTTCTAGGAGTACATCGAGCATCATGTTGGGACATGAGGCATCCCTTTCTTTGCTCCACCTACTGGGTGGCTGTGAACCAGCCTTGCCATGAAACAACCTGAAATGGTTGCACAAAGCAGCCCCCTTGGGCGCCTTGGAAGGGCAATGAATGGACAAGCTCCCAGCTGAAGAAGACAAGCACCCTCTTCAGCCGGCTTCCCCACCGGGTGCTCAGATCCTCTTCTGATGTACTGGGAGCAACAGGAGCAGCTCTCTTGAGAGGAAAAGGGGGGAAGCTCCTGTGGCCCCATATCACTTCTGCCCACCTAATTGGTGCTTACAGAGCACCAATCAATCAGTCAACAGAATTTATATACCGCTTTTCAACACAAAGTTCACAAAGCGGTTTACAGGCAAATCATAAGGTTAAATAGCTCCCTGCCCCAAAGGGGCTCACAATATATAATGCAGAGCACCACCCGCAACAGCCACTAGAAAAGACACTGCGCAAGGGTGAAGAGGGACAATTACTTCCCCCCTGCTAAATATAACAGGAACAACCCCTTGAAGAAGTGCCTCTTACCCAGATAGCAGGGTGATTATTTGAAGCCTGCCCCCTTCCATTTCCCTCTTTTCCCTGTCTGTGGGTCATGTCCCACTATTGGGAAGCAAAACTGGGCCATTCCCCCTTAAGGAGACTGTTCCAGTTATAAGTGTCCTGATGGCACCAATGCAATTGTGGTGCCACAGGACACCGAGGGGCTTCAGCCCTTACCTGGGGGTTGTGCTGAGGTCTGAGGGGGTCTGGGAGGTCTGTAGCCTCCTCTGTGGGCCTTCATGATGCATAATAATACTCTGTTTTTACGCAACAAGCACTTTTTACAGCCCCAAGACCCGGCCCTGCAACTACTTAGCACGTTCCCAATGTCCGGATAGGACTTTGGTGACTACTGCTGTAAACTATTTTGTGAACATTTTTTTATGAAAAGTCGTTGTTGTTGTTGTTGTTGTTGTTGTTGTTGTTGTTGTTAATAATAATAATAATAATAATATACAAGTAGTAGTAGTAGTAGTAGTAGTAGTAGTAGTAGTAGTAGTAGTACCAACAGACTTTGAAAAACACCTGAACATCCTAGGTGTAATTGATCTATCTATAGACCAGCTACAGAAAGCATCCTTACCTGGAAGAGCGCATATACTATATATATTTTTTAAAAAAATCTACGAATATCCCAGGTCCTTGGGAAAAACCCAATATTTAATAGGCTAAAGCAGCAATCCTATCCACACTTACCTGGGAGTAAGGTCAATTGACTAAAATGGGACCTACTTCTGAGTAGACATGCATATGTTTGGGCTCTGAATCAAGCTGGTGGGTTGTGCATAAGAACAACAACAACAGTGCAAGCTCCTGATAGCCTTGTGGTTCATGAATTAGTTTAATCCTTCTTTAAAGCTACCTAGGGTAGTAGCTATCACCTTATCTTGTAGCAGTGAACTCCACATATTAATCTTCACAGAATTGCATATTCTTCCGTGTGACACATTTTTCTACACCTACAGCTGAATCCTAGGCAGGGCTACACAGAAGTATGTCACATCAGAGTCAATGGGGCTTATTCCCAGGTAAATGTGCAAAACTGCAGCCCAAAACAACTAGATGCTAGGGATGCTAGGGAGGGAGCCCAAAACAACTAGATGCTATGGGTTTCAAATAGACAAATGTAAAGTGATGCACATTGGGGCAAAAAACCAAAACTTCACCTATAGGCTAATGGGTTCTGAGCTGTCTGTGACAGCTCAGGAGAGAGATCTTGGGGTGCTGGTGGACAATTTGATGAAGGTATTGACCCAGTGTGCAGCAGCAATTAAGAAGGCCAATTCCATGCTTGGGGTAATTAAAAAAGGGGTTGAGAATAAAACAGCCAATATTATCATGCCATTGTACAAATCAATGGTAAGGCCACACCTGGAATATTGTGTCCAGTTCTGGTCGCCGCACCTCAAAAAGGACATAGCAGAGTTGGAAAAGGTGCAGAAGAGAATGACGAAAATGATGCGGGGCTGGGACACCTCCCTTATGAAGAAAGACTGCAGCGTTTGGGGCTCTTCAGCCTAGAAAAAAGGCGCCTGAGGGGGGACATGATTGAGACATACAAAATTATGCATGGAAGAGATAGAGTTGATAAAGTGATGTTCTTTTCCCTCTCTCAAAACACCAGAACCAGGGGGCATCCGCTAAAACTGAGGGTTGGGAGAATTAAAACAGATAAAAGGAAGTACTTTTTTTACCCAGCGGGTAGTTAATCTGTGGAACTCTTTGCCACAGGAGGTGGTGATGGCATCTGGTCTTGATGCCTTTAAGAGGGGATTGGACAGATTTCTGGAAGAAAAGTCCATCGTGGGCTATAGGCAATGATGGGTTGTAACCTCCTTACATTAGTAGTAGGCTACTTCAGAGTACTGGGTGCAAGGGAGTGGCAACAGGATGCAAGCATCTTGTTGTCTCATGCCTCTCTGGGGCACCTGGTGGGCCGCTGTGAGATACAGGAAGCTGGACTAGATGGGCCTTTGGCCTGATCCAGCAGGGCTCTTCTTATGTTCTTATGAAGGGTCTATCTTAGGCTTCTCCCAGAGGGCTTTATTAATAAAAGAACATTTAGGTGCCTTCAGTGATCTGAGGGCCCATCTGCAGTCTTCAGCTCAGATGCATCTGTACCACCTCCATGAGAACAAGGTGCTCCAGAATTTGAGCTGAGGTGATCTACAAAGTCTACCTGGGGTGTGATGATATCCCCTGCGAGGTGGGTGGTAGTCAAGTGATAGAAATGAAGGTGGGAACTAATCCCAGTGGTGCCACTATACAGCCCTTCCCAACATTCCAGAACCTTCTATGATGATGAAAAATCGTGGCACTGCCTACTCTAAAGAGAGAGAGCTTCTGCCTCCTTCGCCACTGCTCTTCTTTTTGTGCCTTGGATGGGAGCTCAAGTCATACTTCAAAGCTGTTATTATTTCGAAGTTTTAGATTTTGTGACTTGTTTCCTCTTCCGTATCCTGACAACCTTGCCAAAAAGGTCCTTTGTCAGGTACTAATTTGGCTGACGACCGCTTGATCTACATTTTTGGCTGGTAATTACGGAGTCAGATGGGAGTAATTTTTTTCTTATCCACTGGCAGCCAGGGAGGCGGGGATTTCTAAGAACCTATTCATTAGAGATTCATTGGCAGTGCAAGGCCCTGAATTCTGCACTCTGTACAGGCATAAAAACAATCTGATTGTTATCATTAAAAGTTTTGACCCAATGCTAATTTTTTTGGGCAGGGTTTTTGTAGAGGAGTACTGACATCTTTTAATGTTGCTTAGTCTTCATGGGTTTCTTGGAGTTGAAAGTTTTGGACTAGGAACAAGCAGATTCCTCCAGTCTGCTACTGTTCTGTCAGTTTGCTGTGCCCTGCATTGCTAAAGTCTCTGCTTTTACCTCCCTGTTTAACCCTAACCAACTTTCCAGCACTGATGTAGCACTGCCAATGGGGCTTGTGCTGCATCCTGCAGTGGAGTAGTAGTCCCGGAGGTCTTGTCAAGAGAAGGAAATGTTCCCTCACCTCAGAGCAGTATTGTCCTTACCCCGGTGCTGGAAAGTTAGTTAGGACTGTGCCCTTAAATAATTTGTAAATTAAATATATATATATATATATATAAAAAGGTTAGGGGGAGAGAATATGTCTGCCTTGCTTCTTTTCTCCTTGTCCCTCCCCTCACAGGATAGTAAATGGTTCTGGGGCCACTGTGAGAGGGCAGGAATCCTGTTCAGTCTTAAGATGGAGGGAGGTGGAGGTGACAATGGTACACAAGAACCAATAATCTGGAACCCCCCAAATCCAAATTGGGATGATATTTTCTGTTATGATCCCTGTTGGAAACTGAATCCCCTTCTTATCAACAAGTTATTCTCTCTCCTTCTGTAGTTGAAGAATTTCCTATAGTTCTCTGCTCTGTTTGGGGTAGATTCATGCAATAATGGTCACTTACAGCACAATCCTAAACACCCAGCAGTAATTCCTGTTGCATTCTATGAGGCTTACTCCCCGATAACTGTGCACAGGATTGCAGCCTTAATGTCATCTAAACAAAACTAGATGGGCAAACGCTCGGATCCACTATAAGGGAGCTTTGTATATTCAACACAAATGTATGTTTGAACTATGCTTTTCCAAAAGCATCGGGCAATTCACTGCTGATGCACTCCCACATTCTTGCTTTACTGGTAGAGATTGCCTTTGGTGGATATGTACTAAATGGAAAATATATTGATTTTGGCTCTGTCGTTGCTTTCAAGGTTTGGGCTGACTCAGTGTAGATATGAGTGAATCTGAAAAATATCTCTTTGGCCATTTATCCCACTCTAAATGGCATTTTTAAAGAAAATGCTATCGGGTATTAATCTAGTGAACAGCATTATAAGCACCAAAGTTTATGTTTATTGCACTTATTAAATGGGCTTTGATATCACCTATAAAATAAATGGCAGAGTTAGCAAATTAGCACTTACATGCTTCCAACCAATATCTGCAATTTTATCTACCCGACATCACGAGACGATTCCCTTATTATTCCCAGCCCATCCACGGAGAATCTGTAGTACCGGCTTGGCGGTTATCTTTTTAATTATGTAAATTGCACACACATTCTTTGTTTTCTGTAGGAACCCAAAATACAATGATGAGCTTAAAAAAAGTATAGGCTGACCTGTACAATATGAGATTCAATGTTATAATTACGATTGTGCTAATCAGCCTCACCCCTGGAGACTGGTGGAAGGAAAAATGCAATCTAAGGAGGGCTTTGCAGGTAGTCCATGCAGGACACTAAAAAGGTCACCGTCTGTGGGATGAGAAGGATGCCTGGTCATTGCTAGCTATTATACACAGGCTCTGTGGGTGAAATAAGATTCACCCCCCACCATTGTGGCTAATGCTATGTTAATGAGCCTCCGGGCACAATCCTAACCTGTAGTTAGGTCAGCATAATTAGGGCAGCAAAGTTTGGCCAGCACAAGGGCCACCATAAAGTGTGTTTGGACCACTCTCAGAGTCAGGGAGGATGATGCATGTCTGTTTGCTGGCCTCTCTGACTCCAAGTGTGGTCCAAACATACTTTAGGTTTGTTTAACCGGCCTAATTCCAGGTTAGGATTGCACTCTCACAGTCTTCCTGCCCTTATGGCATGCCCAAGTAGAAGTTCTCATGAATGTGCTCATGCCACAGAGGGCTCATGGCCAAGATAGAGAAATATGGATGCAGGGGGGGGGGACTGCATGGCAGGAAGGTGAAATTTGTCCCCTTCCATGTGGCTACATTTGTAGTTGGAGATTTCCTATGCATATGGTCACCAATTCAGCGCTTCTTTTGATTGCCTCAGTAGACAGTCCTGACATATAAACATACAAAGCATTGAGCATCTCCTATGCATGATGGGCGGCCAATCCTCCACAAGAACAAGTGTCAGACCCAGCCAGCCAGCCAGCTGCAAGCAGAGAAAAGGTAATTGCTGAGCAGTGTGGGGGCATTGGGAAGGTGGCTGAAGGGCAGGAGGGGCGTGTTCCTGGGCAGAAAAGGGGCAGAAAGAGGAAGGAGCAGGGGTGGGACTGGCCTGGGAGCAGTGGGACCAGTGGAGGCCTCCTGTCCTTCCCCCCCCCTCCTGGGCTCAAAAGCCTGACACAGGACTTCTCAAGTCTGTGTCATCTAAATAGTTGGTGCAGGCAGGAGAAACTCCATTGCACAGGCTGGGGTTTCCCTCAGGGTAAGGGGACAAATGTCCCCTTATTTCAAAGAGACCTCCAGCCTGCTCAGATCTAGCACAGGATACAGCTGGTGCTGTTTGGCCCTGGTGCTCCTCTGCTGGATAGGATTGGGCCATGAATCAGGTCACGATGATCAAACTCACCCAAGAAAACCTTGAGTCATGTACTTATGGAGCTCCATCCACAGCTGCTGGCAATGGGAGTACCTTCCATGCACAGATCGCCATACTGCAGCCGTCTAGAACCAAATAATTGGTAAGACTTACTGGAGCTGATTCTATGCCAAACCACATGTGAGACATATAGACCAGTTAAGAACATAAGAACATAAGAAGAGCCCTGCTGGATCAGGCCAAAGGCCCATCTAGTCCAGCTTCCTGTATCTCACAGCGGCCCACCAGGTGCCCCAGAGAGGCATGAGACAACAAAATGCTTGCATCCTGTTGCCACTCCCTTGCACCCAATTATATCCTTTTCACCACCATAGCATCTCAGCAATGCCAGAACAGGCTGCACGGCATGCTGTGGGTGGGTGTGGTGGTGATCGGGAGGCTTGGGAGAGGTATGGGAAAATATGGTCCCTTGCCCCCCCCCCAAGACCCTTGGTTGCCAATGCATCTCCTTAGGCCTGCACTGTTTTAGTTGGTGCAAGTCCGAGGAATCAAAGAGGGCATGTTGGCAGGCTCTTCAGGGGATAGCATCCCTCCCTCCCACCCTTCCACCCGCATGCTGTCTGGGGGCAAGTGGCCCCCCAACAACCTGGTAGGATCAGCGCTGGCCCCATTCCACGCTCCCTGCTGATTTACTACTGTTGCTGGGGTTTCTCCTTGTCACCTCCACATGCATCAGAGTAAGGCCAGCAGAAGGGTAGCAAGAACCACCTCACGTTGCAGCCCCTGACAATGAACACTGACGTTTTCGATGCCTGGTCAAGGCAGTCTTAGAGAGAGCATCGCTTTCCATTCGAGCACAGAGCTGTGTCCCTGCCTCCCACCCACGGTCATCGAAGGCGGTGCGTTGCAGTCTCCCAGAAAAGATGCCTCAGCTAACTGAGATATTTCTTGTTTAAACAAGTTACAAGACGATTATTTGAAGGGTAACAGCCAGGTTATGTAGCCCATAAACGTATGAATGATTTACAAATATTTAACAAGGGAAAAAAAAACTAATTATGCCACTCCTGTCACACAAAGGGCAGGCGTAGAAATGGTATAATCAATATAGGAATGTTAGCCGTAATACAGCCTGTCAGTTTTGTAACCAACCAAAAAACTCCGGGCTGTCTGTAAACAGAACCAATCGTCTCTGTGCTGAATTCTCTTTTCATTACGGTACACTTTGAGTAGAGGTTGGTGTCCAGTTGTGGATAGATACCCTCTTTTAGTATTGTCAGCTTGTGTGTGTGCGTGTGCGTGCGCGCGCTTTACCTGAAACCATGGGAGACGGAGCTGACCCAGGCTTGATAGCACTATAGAAACGTCAGACTTAAGGGTGAGTCGAACCATTTGGTTTCGCTCACATTCTTGTATCTGTGGAATTGATTCTGTTTAAATTCTGCCAAGCACTAGAATGAGTTGTAGGATCAAGAATGACTGCTACAGTCCATGTGGCCCAAACCAGCCTAGCACAGCCAAAATAAGTTATGGGGCCATGCTAAACTTTTCTCCTCGTGCTTTGTGGCCTCTGAGTTGCTAAAACGTTGGTGATGTTATTGACTTTTCCTTTGTGTTTGAGGCATGCAAAGGGAGGCAAACTACCATAGTTTAGTATGGACGCTAATAGCCCAATTGCATCCAGTACTGGACTGCTGGCCAAAGAGCATTGTGACAGTAGAAGACATACTGTCAGTGGCCACTTTGGGAGCAGCAGAGTGGCCATCACTTGTTCCCACTGTACCCACCAGAGCAAGTAAGGCATTGCTGGGGGTGGGGAAGAGGGAAAACTGGAGGGGAGGGGAGAGGAACAGGGGTGGAGAGGCTGCAAGAGGGGGTGGATCCAATGGCAATGGCACGCTCTGGATCCCCTCTTTGAGCAGCCTCCCTATCTCTTCTCCTTGGACTTGCACCAGATATTTCTTTCTTTATTGAAAGATACAGAGCTGATACCAGATACATTGCAGAGCAGGAGACTTACAGAGGGATAAGGGGAATAATTCCCCTTTCCCCCTCCAAAGTCTCCCAGGGTGTAATCCTAACCTGAGGCTGGCATAGTTAGGCCAGCAAAGTTTGGCCGGCACAAGGGACACGTAAAGTATGTTTCGACCACTCTTGGAGACATAGAGGCCAGCAGACAGCTGTGCGCCATCTACCCTGACTACAAGAGTAGTCCAAACGTGCTTGACGGTGTCCCTTGTGCCGGCCAAACTTTGCTGGCTTAACTGCGCTGGCCTAACTCCAGGTTAGGATTGCACCCCCAATCTCCTCACACACACACACACACACACACACACACACACACACACACACACAC
>JAJKFI010000008.1:31922772-31955527 GCA_029204185.1 Lerista edwardsae
AGAAAGAAAGAAAGAAAGAAAGAAAGAAAGAAAGAAAGAAAGAAAGAAAGAAAGAAAGAGAAAGAAAGAAAGAAAGAAGGATCCTATCCCACTTTCCCTGTCCCCAGGAGTCACAGCTGCCCTTAAAGCCAATGCAACCATTGTCGTCACATTGGGCCTCCGCTAGTGTGGTGAGCGGATTGTCTCCTGCAGCATCTGGGACCTTCATGGGCTGTAAGTCAGGGGCTAGTGGAGCAGCTTCACATTGGGCCCTTCCTCTGAATGGCCCAAAATGAACCTTCTAGAAGCAGATGGCAGTGACACAATCACACGCAGCACCACAAGTGCTCTTCTTGACACCATGGCTGTATAGTAAGTGGGGGGGGCCCTGCGGGGAGGGGGGCCCCACAGGAATATTCCTGTGAGGCCCCACAGGAATGCCCTGCATTTGGCCCCATCATTGGGGCCAGCCTTGGAGTGTCCTTGGACTTATGCCAGGGGCAGCCCAACTCGAAGCTCCTCAGCTCCCAGAGGAGCAGCAGTGCCAAAATAGCTACTGCCGCATCCTATTGGTGCCGTGGAAGGTGCTGGGGTTTCCTTGGGGGAAGGAGACGTTTGTTCCCGTAAAGCCCTGGCCTCCACAAGGGGTCTAGTCCAGCGCACTTACCATATCAAATCAAAAGAATTCAAACGAAAGCCCTCTCAACTGGATTCGACAGTACTAGGTGTGCATATTGCCAGGATGAAACCCCGGGAAACTCCGAGTACCAGAAGTGGGCCATTTACAAGATGCCATTCTGAGAATAGGCCAAAATGCATTGAAAAGTCCTATACGTAAACTGCGCCAGTCCCAAGCTCGGACACAGTCCAACCACAGGTATGACTGCAGTTTTTCTCAGAGCTGGGTGTGCACATTGCAGGAAAGGCAGTCCGGGAACTTTGGAGTACCCGGGGTGGGCCATTTCCACCAGGTCCCAATCTGTAAATGGGCCAAAATGCATGCAAAATCCTAAAACCTCAGACTGGAACCTGGTGGAAATGGCCCACCCCGGGTACTCCAAAGTTCCCGGACTGCCTTTCCTGCAATGTGCACACCCAGCTCTGAGAAAAACTGCAGTCATACCTGTGGTTGGACTGTGTCCGAGCTTGGGACTGGCGCAGTTTACGTATAGGACTTTTCAATGCATTTTGGCCTATTCTCAGAATGGCATCTTGTAAATGGCCCACTTCTGGTACTCGGAGTTTCCCGGGGTTTCATCCTGGCAATATGCACACCTAGTACTGTCGAATCCAGTTGAGAGGGCTTTCGTTTGAATTCTTTTGATTTGATATGGTAAGTGCGCTGGTAAGGAACTGGACTAGTCTACTAGAGTCTGCTTCCTACTTGCTGCAAATTTGTTGTTCCTACTAAACTTGTTCCTACTATTGCAAAAGTGCTTTACGGCTCTACGCACGTACTGCCAGTTTTAGGACTTTTAGGATTGGGTCCTTAGTGAGCTGGTGTTAGGTCTGAGGATATCTGTTCGGGGACCAGCTGGCATTTGGAGAAGTTTAAAGCATTTTTTACTTACCTCTCCTGGGATGCCTGGTGCCTCCTGTCCCCACCCACAATATGCAGCATGCAGTCCATCACAGTCTGGGCTGGCGGGGGGGGGGTAGTATTGGGCTGTGTATCTTCTGTTGTTTGTTTCTCCTTCACACTCACAGCTGGAAACATTGTGATGAGGGAAAGGATCTAAGGAATCATTGAGAACAGCCAGAACGTTAAGTACAGCTCACCAAATACGTTTCCTCCTGAATGAGTAATTGAGATAATGGACACATCATGAACGTCTTTATCTGCGCAATCCCAGCGCACCCTTTGCACCGATGCTAAGTCATAGGTTCGGTGCTACGTTGGTAGCACCGATGCAGGGGCACCAAGCGGGCACCCCCACATTGGCGCTACAGCAATGGGGCGTCCCGTTGCACCCGCATTGCGCCTACCCTTGAGTTGCCTGAAGACGGCCAGTGCAAGGGAGGTGCCATGGTGGACTGGGGGAGGGAGAGGGCGATGGGAGGGAGGTTCTGGATGGGGCAAGGGCGGGATGGGGGCAGGTTGGCAGGCGGGCTGGGCTGTCCGGGAGGCGGGCATGGGACTCGGCCATAAGGCAGAATCCTAAGCCTGGGAGGCCGCGCAGTCTCCTTGGATCTGCACCTGCTGTTTAGTTCATGCCCTTGCCGTGGGGAGGCTCTGGCCTCTCCTATACTGCATTAGGATATGGCGCAGGCCGGCCAGCCCCGCCATTCTGGCGCAGTGTAGGATTGTGCCCTAAGAGGGTGGATGGAGGATATTGCTATTTGATGCTCCTAGTTAGGGAAGCCAGAAATACATTCCGAAATACTATACCAATAGCAATCCCAACAAGATGTTGGGGTGCCTTTGTCAGAAAATAGGATGCGCTGCAAGATGAACTATGGCTTTTCCCAACATGGTCCTACCTAAGTTGTAATGTGGTCAAGCGCTGCGCATGGACCATGTTCCCAAACCATCCACATCTCAGGGAGGAAATGGAGCAAGTTGACCACAGGAGCAAGACAATGGGATGAAAGGACATGGAGTGAGGGGAGGAGCGGAAACAGAAAGAATAAGGGCTAATGATCTATATTAAAATGAAACAAGGGAAGCAATTTTTTTTCCCAGTGGGAGAGCAAAGCAGAAAGAGAAGAAAAAGGAAAACTTATACAAACGAGACAAAAGGGGGGGAAAGAATGGAAATGAAAAATAGTGGGCTAAAATGAGAGGAAGGGAATAAATACATGGAAAATAGTAGGCCAGATAAGTAAGAAAAGACAATCAGCTTTTATTGTATTTCCCCATCAGCCATCCAGCTGCTCTGAAAGTTTGGAAATAGGGAGGGTGGGTGACAAATCGTTGTTACTTCTCAGACCTGAATGTTTCAGTTGCTATTGGATGGCTGCAGGGTTGTGTTTCTCAGGTGCCAGAGTTCAGTTTAGCCAGTCTGGAAGCCTTCTTCTGACCGAGAAGGCTTCTAGTCCATGTGACTTGAGGGAGGCAGGGCGGACTGCAAAGTAGCGCCAGAAGACGTCTCAATCAAGCAGACGGCACTGAATGCATTCCTAAAAGCAAACCCTCCAGTTCAGAGAAAGATGCTCTCCAAGCAATGGAGAGGCCAGCATATTTCCCTTTTGATCACTGCAGTTCCAGGCCTCTGACAGCCGTGTGGCAGACAGAGCTTTTCTTGGCAACACATCAATACGGACACATGGCACATCAGAACTCATTACACTGGCCAAACATGGTTTGTCTGTGTGTCTGTTTCTTTATTGAAGGCACCCGAGATCCCGCTCTTTAGCCCAAGAGGTGGCTGACAAAATATGGTAACCCCTCAACAGGGATGGCACAACCCAGAAAAGAACAGCAACCAAACCATGCTCCTCGCATGTTGCAGTGAAACCCAGTAGTGACTTTCGATTTCATTTGCAGGAACAGGTGAATTTGCTGTCCCTGGAAATGAAACTAGAAGTCTTGCACTTCCGGATTTAACCGCAGCACACCAGGAGCATGGTAAGGAGTGAAGGATCAGCTTCATACGTGAGTGAGAGGGAAGCAGATAATCGTGGCTTGCATTGGTGGCAGGCTGGAGGGAGCCAGCAGCAGTTAACAGGTCAAAGTCACCCCAAATCCACGGCTGCCTCAGAGCCCTTGCAAGCTACTGCTGATGCAGTCCCCTTCAGGTAGCTGCATGGAGGGGCAGGGCATTGCTCCACAATAAAGCAGGTATAATTGATGAGTCTCCAGCTGGTGAGAGGAGTGGAGGTGATAATCCGTTCAGTGAGAGTGAAAAGAGTTTCCCATCTGACAAGCGTGGGAGGCGAGTGCAGCCAGAGAGATGCCAGGCTGTGAAAGACACCACCTGGAAGGAAAGATAGTTCTATGCAAGATTAGAACTTGGGATTGTAAACTCCTATATGGGGTTGAGAAAGCCTGCCCATATAAACTGCCTTGATGAAAGTTGAAATCCGACGACAAGGAAGAAAGGTGGTATATAAATACTACTGGCATTATTGTTATTGTAATTGTTATTCCTCCAGCACAAACAACAGAGTAAGAATTGATCAAGCTAATCTAAATGGGCAGGGGAAATATGAAGGACTTGTGCTGATAAGGAATCCAACAGTGCCAGCTTAGCATCCATCATCCATCATAACCATCCATCATAACCAGGAAGGTTCTCTCTCTGGTCATTTCTGCCACTGAGGGGTTGTAGCTCAATGCTTGTAGAAGGCTCCAGTGCTGGGAACAACTGCCTTTGTGAAGCCTGGGAGGCTGACCTGGATGGACCCATGGTCTGACCCAGGATAAAGCAATGGTGTTCCTCAAGGGGGAACACCTTGCCTTCAGAGCCATTCGTAGCTCAGAGAGCAAACCCTCTGAGCCAGCTCTGAGATGCAAATGGCTGAAGGCATGATGGAGGGGCCACTTTACGCAAGAGCTCAGGCTCCTGCAAAATGCAGCATTTGCTCTCTCTCCCCCCCCCCCACCTGCCCCAGGAACACCACTGGGATAAAACAACTTCATATGACTTCCCAGGAAGATTTCAAGAGTGATGTTTTTGCACACCAAAATCTTTTGTCGCATTTAAGGCTTTTCACGAAGTTTGACAATTGCAAATATGAAAAAAAAAGTTGTGTGAGATAATTATCCAGTGCTGAGAGCCAAGCTGGGAACTGATAAAGTTATCATATGTTTGCTACCAACTGAACAAATAAAATGACAGAGAAAGGAAAGTCCAGCTGTGTGGGAGAGCCAAAATGACAGAAGAATTCAAACATAGAAATGAGGAAAAAAAAATACATTGTTTAATGTGCCAACTTAACAACTGGAGCACACACATCAACAGCACAGTATTTTATTTTCAGCAGAGGGAAAACAGGTTATTAAATAACACCAAGATTATTACCATTGTCTTTGAAGTGCATTACTCTCTCTTCTGAAGTCTCTAAATGCTGACATTATTGAGTAAGTTTCCTTTTTAAATGAAAGTGAAACTGCATACAAGTTTCAGATCCACGGTATTTATACTGGCCTCTTAGTGCATGACTTCTTATTGTTGGCCCAATTAACAAAGTTTGAGCTGATTAATCACATCACCATCTGCTTTTAAACCAAATACTGGACAAATTAATCAATGAAATTGCAATAGATTTCCATGCTACAAATTCTTCACTGGATTTTTGATAACATGTCCATTTTTGATAAAATTTGTGATAAAATGTGAAAATATGTACAAAAAAAGTAATGATCCTCTCCCACGAAGCAAAATTTTGTCCCATTGATTTCAGTGGAACAGCACAGAGAACATGCTTAACCTTTCCTCTGAAATAAAAGGAAATGAAGTAGTACAGACATGCCCCAGTATCTGCTGGGGATCCTTTCCAGACTGCACTGTGGATACCTGAATCTGTGGATACTGGGGATGCCTTTTGAAAGAGAGGGGAACATCAGTTGGTTTTACTGCAACAAGGTAAAAAAAAGAGATCAGTTTAATGTTCCCCTATCTGGGGACGTGGTGGCGCAGCGGGTTAAACCGCTGCTGCTGGGCTTTCTGACTGGAAGGTTGGGAGTTCAAGACTGTGCGATGGGGTGAGCTCCCGTTGCTTGTCCCAGCTCCTGCCAACCTAGCAGTTCGAAAGCACCTAAATGCAAGTAGATAAATAGGGATCATTTCGGTGGGAAGGGAATGGCGTTCCATGCACTACAGCGTATAGTCAGGCCAGCCACATGATCACGGAAGCTTGTCCTTGGACAAAACGCCAGCTCTACAGGCTTTGAAGCGGAGATGAGCACCGCCCCCTACAGTCGGTCACGACTAGACCATTTGGTCGTGGGGAAACCTTTACCTTTTTATCTTTTTAATAGGCTTCCCAGTATCCATGGTATTGGCAGATAACTGAAACCATGGATACTGAATCATTGGATACCGGAGCACACCCGTATCTGGGTACTGCACAATTCAAATTCTGGAACTGCAAGGCAATTGCAGTCCTGCAAACAGCCTACCCGAGGACAGAGGTGGAGGAGGTCCACCCCCTCCACTTGTTCCCCTCCTCCACACACATTTCTGCTCCGCCCCGCCCCCATGCCATGCTAGGCTCCATTTTGGAGTCATGTAGAGGCAGGGTTGGGCAGGAGGGCCAAAACCATGTGCTTCACTGCAACACAAACCACCCCGTTGCCACCTTCACCCCCCCCCAGGAGCTCCAGCGCCTGGGGCTTTGGCCCTCCCTCACCCAATGGTAGGTCTGTGACTGCTGCAAGGCCCTTTGTGATGGCACAAAAGCTGAGCCACCGCAGCACATTTCAGAGCTTCTGCCACAAATGGGCAGCAGTGCAAAGCAGCAGCATCTCCTGGAGCCTTCACTGGTACTGGTAACTTGGTGGTAGAGCTGTGTCATGGGCAGGAAGGGAGCAGGGAGAGAGGGGTGGATCCCAGCTGCAGCAACGTATCAAGAACCTGTTCCTTATCCCCCAGGCCATCCTGCCTCCTTTCTTTACTGGATGTGCAACAGCTGGATGGTTGGCATTGGTCCAAGAAGACCCACCAGCCACCAGGAGGCCCACCCAGAGGCAAATAAGCGTACCTCTGGCAGGTATCCCAATCGACCCCCTCCACCATGAGATGTAGTGTGTCCTCCATCAGTGCAGCTGGATCCTCAGCGATGGTGGGGATACGACTGGGATGCCAAAGTGCTTAAGCATTGCTGGATTGGACCCAAACGCATAAAATATAAAACGATCAGAAGGTAAGGTCTCCTCTATTTCTGCCATTCCTTATTGCGGCTGAGCATCCAAGCCAAAATGCCCCCCGAAGTCAAAGGAATTGGCCCTTAACCATTAGCTGTGGCAAGTCCCCACCAATGCATTCACTAAAGCATCAGTTGAACAAATTAACATTTTGGGTTGTGTTACATTAACTCTTCTAGAACACGAAGCCTGCAGTTCAAAACAGGGTGGCCTCTTGTTTCCATGGGAAAACATTTAGTTGGCATGCTATAGTAATGAACCGAATAAAGCAGTGGTTCTCAAACTCCTTCAAGGGAGTTGGGAACCAGGTAAATGCTTGTGTGGGCAGGGAGGGGGTAGGGAGGGGGCAGTGATGGCACCACAGTAATTGCGGCACCTCCACTGCCAAGGTGTTTCTCACCTTCGGAGTAGCGCTGGCCTCCTGCAGGGTCCTGGAGGCTTGCAGCCCCCTCCTATCTCCTCCATGGCTGCTGTAAACTGCCCCTATCTCTGATCAGCAGCTACTTCCTGTTTTCCTGCAAAAACTGAAAGTAGAAGTACTGATTAAAGATAAGGGCTGTGAGCCTCCAGACCCCTGCAGGAGGCCAATGCTGCCCCTAATGTGAGAAACAAGCCCTTTGGCAGTGGAAGCACTGCAATTGTTCCTGCTCCATTGCTGCCATCACAGCACGAACACTCCCTTTAAGAGGGAATGCCTTGCTTCAGGTTCCACTGGTGGGTCATGACCCACCAGTTTGGGAACCACTGGAATGAAGCATTTGAGATGTGTCTTTTCTGAAATACACTGGCTGATTGCATAAACTTGCTAATTCACACAGTTAAGTTGTGACGTGAATGATGTTAGAAAGATATATATCCCGTAGATTCTTTGACAAAAGGATTTTGATTTTAACAGCCTTAAATCATGTTTAAGCAACAACCCTTTTCCGAGCAGTATATTTTCATATGTTCTTTTGAACCGCTGATTTTGACGCTGAAGAGGAGGAAAAAACACCCTAATTCTTAAGGTCGTTTCAGGATTCCTAAGACTGAAAAATATTATGAGAACAAAGACAACTGAAATATTTTGATGATTTGTGGTACGAATCTTCAATCTGCTATATGCAAAAAACTCGTTCACAGATTGGCCAACTGAAATTTCAACGAATTGCAGGAAAAAAAATGGGAGGAAGAAAAATGCACACATTTTCCTAACTTGAATGTGCTTCTGAACAATCCAATTCCTATTCCTCTTGCTCTGAATTTAGGAAGCGTTCCCAATTATGGACGTCGTTTTTGATTCCAGAGATGGACGCATCTGAAATCCCTTCTTTTCTGTTTTATAAAACGCCGATTCAGTGTTTACAAATGGTAACAAGAGGCAATGGCCATGCTTTGAATGGCGAGCCCCTTGTTCTAGGAGAATTAATGTAACAGGAGATTTAGAACATGAATGCTCTTTGGAAACACCCACATGCGCACGTATAAATAAGACGCCGTCCACAGAAACGAGCCGTAGGTGGTCCCTTAATATCTTGCTGGTTTTGAAGTTCTGAAAAGAAGCAAGACTTTTTTGAAATGTGGGAGGAAAAAGAAAGGCAGGAGAAGATGGGAAACGGCACGAAAGAACACAGGCACGGCACCGGTGACCCGAGAAACCTCGCTGCTCCGGGGCTGCGGGTGCACAATGTGGCATTCTTTGCCACTCCAAAACCAGCCTTGGGAGAAAGTCCCAGGAGGAGGGAGATGGCGAGGCCGGGAAGGGGAGAGGGAGCTGGAGACGGGGCTCTCCTTTTAGTCAAAGGCAGTGGGTAAGCAGAGCAGGAGGTTCAGAGGTCATTAAAAAGCATCAAAGGAGGCAGCCTCGTGATGGTAATAAGACGGCTGCAAAGAAATAAAGTGGCCATTGATCTGCACTATCGAGTGTGACATTTTAACCGAAGCTAAAAGCCAAGAGCCGCGCTGGCCCTCTGATTCATCTGCCTGCCTGTTTTAGTAAATTGTCTTTTTTTTTCCCCTCCCCGCTCCCCCTTCTCCCCACCAGTGGCCTCAGAGGTCACTTCATATTAGCTAGCTTGTTAATACTGAGGCAATCAATACTTAATCAACAAGTAATGGGATTTTGCAGTCATCCTGTATGATCTTTCAATAAAGCCCTGAATCCATCTCTGCCTATTCAGAGCTTGGCTGAAGGTACATGACTGCTGAAAACCAGGGAGGGGGGGAGAAAAAGGGGGGAGGGAAGGAATTTGATGGTCTGATGCTCTTAGGAAGATCTGCATCTGATTAAGACACTGCACAGCCACTGTCCTTCACCCCTTCGTTCTTTTATACCCGTCGAAAGCAGCACGACACAGATATTCATCATCGGAGTTTTGAATGCAGCAAAAAGAGGAATGAATATTTCCTTGGTGTATGGCCTTCTATGTCTTTGTTCGTGGTATGATACCAACCGTGGGGAAACCAGACCAAATAGTTGGGGGCAATATCATCAGCCCCCTCCCAATAACAATGCAGGGCTTCGGCTCCCAGGTGCCAATGTGTACCTATGTGTATGGCCAAAATCAGGGTTTGCACACACGCCCCTAAAACTGCAAGTGTACACTATGACCTGGATCAAACAACTACACACTAAGATGCATGGGAACAAGGAAGCTCTGGACTTCTTCTCAAACATACTGCCGCCCTCCACTAGAATAGGGTAAACAGCTTTTGAGACTGAGGGTGCAATCCTAATCTGGAGTTAGGCTGACACAGTTAAGTCAGCAAAGTTTGGCCGGCACAAGGCCCACCGTAAAGCACATTTGGACCACTCTCGGTGTCAGGGAGGATGGTACATGTCTGTGTGCTGGCCAGTCTGACTCCGAGAGTGGTCCAAACATACTTTACGGTGTCCCTTGTGCCGGTCAAACTTTGCTAGCCTAACTCCAGGTTAGGATTGCACCCTGGATTGAATTTCAACAAATTTGTATATATCCCAGGGACTGCCGTTTGATGGGCAAAAGTCAAAAGATCCACTGGGGGCATGGTTCAAACCATGGGGTGAATGTAATTAGGGAAGGTTGCACTTTGAAGCTCATCTATGTGACTGTACCTGAATCCGTGCACCAGGAATGATAATATCTACTCTAGAATTACCCTGGAGCCTCCAGGAATCAGCATCAATTTCCAAGTGACCATAAAAAGCAATCCTGGAACTCTTTACTAGGGCTCCAGAAACGTCCAATACTGCATCATGTTGGAAAAATAAATACGTAAATTTCTAGGGGAGTTGACAATCTGAATATCTACCCAAGTTTGGATCTACAGGTTTCCGATGAGTCTGTCGACAATGGAGTGGCTGCTTTGACTGAGGCCCTTTTTGTGCGCTTTGCTTCTTCCAAACAGGGCGTTAGAGCCTCTCCCAATACTATCTGAAATAGGCCCTTCTAGGTGGTGGCTCCGTGGTTTTAAATTCCCTTCCCTTGGTCACCGTCTGGAGATCTCTCAGCTGGGCCTTAAGTCTTTTTTAAAAAAAAATTAAGGAGGCATTTAGCTGTTGGCACGCTGCTATTTTTAATTTTTTTAAAAAAAATTTAATGATTGTAATTTTATACTTATAGAATCCATTGCAGTCTGCTCTTTTAAATCATTTTATTTCAGTGTTTTAATCTCGTATCTTTTAACCCTCACTTAAAAATTTAAACTGTTAATACAACAAAAGGATTCTAGCAAGAGTAAGGTCCGCAGCGCCCAAGATGGTAGCTCCCACCTTTCCACGACCCACTTGACATCAGGTTTCAACCCACCACATGGGTCCCAATCCACAGTTTGAGAAACACTGCACTAAGGTTATCAAGACAGTTTCTGTACTGAGATATGAAGGAGAAAGGGAAATGTAACTTTCTGGCGACAGTCTGTAAGTTTGGAAGAAAAAGGAGGTGGTAGCACCTGGTAGGGGAACAGATTCCCTGTCAGCATAATTCAGCAATTTTCAATATTTTTATTCTCACAGCACACTGACCTCTATGGTTTTCTCTATGGTCTTTGCCTCTTTGATGTCACTTCTGGCTTCTGGCTTCCAGGAGATGCTTCCAGGCTGTGCCATTGGAGGAAGAGGAACAAACAATTTGTTGCTAAAGACAGTTGCCCTAGAAACAGAGCCACAGAACCCGCGAGAGATTTTCCGTGATTTTCAACTACTGTGCTCCAAAGTCCTGTGGCACACCAATGCACTGCAGCATATTGAAAATTGCTGGCATATCTTGATATAGCTGGTATCTCTCATACAGTCCAGGCCAAGTCTGGCCTTTTAACATCTGCTTGCTAATATATTATGGATCAATCTCAGTTTTTGTGGTCAGTCATGTATTTGCTGACTATCCTAAAAATTATCAGACATTTGCTGACCAACTAAAATCTCCCAGACACTTTCTAATTGACAAAACTATTTCAATCATGTACACGAAAGATGCTGTCATTTCTCACTTAATCCTCTGGGCATTTCACATTTCAGTTTTCTTCCCATTTATATGCCAACTTCCTCCTTCCTCCTTTTAAACTTAAAACCCAATGCATTTCAGAGATCAGAAGCGGTTAGATAAAATGGGGCAGGAAGGGTGAGTGAATTGAACAGCTCACCCAGTATTCATCCATTTATGTACTGCATTCAGTATTAAAAGGTAAAGGTTTCCCCACGCCCGAATGGTCTAGTCGTGACCGACAGTAGGGGGCAGTGCTCATCTCCATTTCAAAGCCTGTAGCGCCGGCATTTGTCCGAGGATAAGCTTCCGTGGTCATGTGGCTGGCATGACTATACGCCGTAGCGCACGGAACGCCGTTCCCACCGAAGTGGTCCCTATTTATCTACTTGCATTTTTAGGTGCTTTTGAACTGCTAGGTTGGCAGGAGCTGGGACAAGCGACGGGAGCTCACTCTGTCACGCAGTCTTGAACTCCCAACCTTCTGGTCAGAAAGCCCAGCAGCAGCGGTTTAATCCACTGCGCCACTACGTCCCACTAAATAATTCAGTATTTAGTTGACCTCAAATACATTATCAAATACCAAGAGCCCTGTAAGGTAGGCCAGTGTTATTACCGCTATGTGGCAAATGTGGAGCTGAGGCATAGTGGCTTGGCTGCAGGCACCAAATGCGTACTGTAGTTCATATGAGGATTGAAGTGATAAGGTTCTGGATCACAGCTCAGCTCACTCTCTTAGCCGCTATGCAACACTAAGCACTCAGTGTAAAGCAGACAAATATGGAGATCAAGTAAGGGGAGGGGAGGACATCTTTCATCATCCAAGGCTCCTTGCTCAATTATAGCAGCAAGTGGTAAATGTTGACAGTGAAGGGCTACGTTGAAAGAGAAACCTGTTAGACTCAAGTGTTATCTGGCAGTGCATTGTACGACTCTATTAACTCAAAATATTAAATTAACTGTTACAGGAGCCGTGTGGGGGGGAAGAGAGCTCTGGGTAATCACCAAAGCACCAGAACACATGATCAGCCAGCCAAAGGTTGAGTTTCTGCTTTATTGACCAGAAAAGGACCCAAAATGGGGCTTCTGATGGGTCCATGAGTACATCTTGCCCATCTCATTATGCGGATTGAACTGCATCTCTGCAGAGTCCAGACCACTGTGAGCAAGGTTGGCCCATGCATGAGGTGGGTGGAGCAGCTGCATCAAGCTGTGGATGGGTGCAGGGTGCCCCACAAGCACCCTGTGCCCACTTATGTCCTCACCAGTCCACAGCCCGGTTGCCTGCTTATCCTCTGAGCTGGCCTGGGGCTGCTGGGTCACACTGGCCCTAGAGCGCATCTGCTGTGATGATCTCCTTCCGATCACCCTTTCTCTTGAAAGGGCAGCCATGGGGAGGAAGATCACAATAGTGGCAGGAGCAGGGCAGGAGGAAGATGGGGCATCTCCATGGCTCTGCATGGCTCTGAGCTTCTTCTCACTTCCTCTCCTATTGAAAAGGTAGCCATTGGGTATACAATTGTGGAGGCAGTGACATCTACCCCTTCCTGCTCCTGCACAGTCCCAGCCACTGCCAAGATCTTCAACCACGCAAGGGTCCCCTTTCAAAGCCTGAGGGCCAGCAGAGACTGGAAAAAGAACCCTCCCAATGCCTACCAATCATTGGCCTCAAAAGTTCAAAAAAAAAGACAGAGCAAAACGAATTTCAGGGCTCCTCCTAAACAGCGACATCTGAGAAATGTCAAGCAGCCAAACAAGTTTAAGCCACATGAAAATATGTAGAGAGGTTCTGCACATCCCTATCAGAGTGCTGGAAGTTTCATGTCTGTTTCCTTCTGTGCCGCAAAATAACGGGGTAACAGTGGTTGTGTTTTAGGACTTAAGGTTACTTTTGGGTTTTAGACAGGTGCTCAAGGGGAGAAGGGAGCAGTGCTTGTTCCTGGATCAACAAAACCTGCTTTATTGAACTGGGATCATGATAGCCGCACCCACGTCTAGACTGCCCGTCTAACCATCGCACCATACTGGCTCTTAGATGACCAGGACGATAATTCTAGTTTAATTTTCTTCCTAGTAAGCTAGCTTTGCACTGCATAGTCTTCAGTCTTGGGATCCCCTACTAGCAATTGAAAGGCTATGGCCCAGGGAGAGTTTATCCCAAACCGACCAATCCTATCTTGAGCCACTGAGTTTCCAGGACCACCAGTGCAGCACCCACAGCATCCAGCAAGCCAATTCGGGACCAGGCTGGTCAGAAGAGGTAAGAAATGGGGGGGGGGAACCACTTTGACTTCCTTTCCTGGCTTCTGCATGGTCCCTGATAGGACTCCTTGGATTGACAACAGCTGTTTGCTTGAGTAGCTCTGAGGAGCCTTCTGGAGGTGGTGGTGCCCAGGCTGGGAATTCAAGCAGGGCCTGTCCCAAGAGCAGCAGGGCCAAATGTTGGGCATTCCAGTGGGACCCCCCCACACACACACACACCATTCACCAAGAAGAGCACTTGTGGTGCCACGCGCAAAGCATGGCACCTGGAAAATCATTGGTGGTGACATGATGATGTCACTGCCAACTGATGTCACTGCCATGTTGGGCCGTTCAGAGGCAGGGGCAGGTGGGAGCAGAGGCATACCAGGGCGAAACTGCAACCATGGCATGCAACGTCATGATGCCACAACGTTGTCATGACGTTGAGGGGTGTGGCTTCTCTCCATGCAGAGAGAAGCCACACACACCATTGGCCCCAGTGGCAGCCTGAGAAACTGGGCACCTTTCTGGCTGGGGGGGGGGGAAGGCGCGCATTTTCTCCCAGCTGGCAATTGGGCAAAACTGCCCAATTGCAGGTTGGCTGGGGGGCGCAGCTTCCCTCTGATATGACTTAAAGGGGTAGGAGAAGCATCAGGGACCGCCCATGGCCCACCATAGCCTCCGATCCACCTTAAGGTGGGCCAGTCATGTTGCGGGGGGCGCCATGTTGTGGGGGGCGCCATGCAAACGGTGCCCCTGGAAAATGGCACCCATGGCTCTTGCCATCCACCACAATACCCTAAATACCCACAATACCCTCCCGCCTCTGGGTGGGAGGGCTCAAGGTTAAAACTGCTCTGCTCACCCCACTGAGTTACAGCCCATTAAGATCCTGGCTGCAGCAGCAGGCGATATGCTCGCTGTGCTAGTGTGGTGGCCCCCAAAGTGTGGGGCCCAATGTGACAACATTCGTCACATTGGCTTAAGGGCGGCACTGAATTCAAGATATGGTGAATGCCAGTACATCTGCATCCCAATTCAATCCACCCTAGTCCCTGCCCCTCGGCTCCATGCTGCTAGTGGCACGTGGCTTTCTGGCCCCTGTACCAGCAGCAGTGCTGCACAGATTGGCAGAGGGGCTGCCGCATTGGCAGACTTGTGCTAAACCAGAGGACTGCAAGGATAGTGTTAGTCTATTAGCTATTTCTGTGAATCGGACTTCGGTTCTTCTCTCTCTTTCTCTAGTATGATCTGCTGCTACTGGTTAGCATCTGTTTGACAGAGGGGATGCTTGGCCTCCTCTTACATTTGTGGTTGGGCCACAGCCAAGCCTCCCATTTCATACTGTGCAAGATCCCTGGGTAGGGAAGATCACTAAGCATTGCACAAAGAGCTAGCAGACTCCAGCCAGCTATAAGACGTTTATTAACATCCTGCACATTCCTCCAGTGTGAAGAAAAGGAAGGGCAAAACAGGAGGAGGAAGGGGGAGGAGGCGGTGGCCTGCTGTTCTTGTTCAGCCACTCAGATATTCTGGGGTCAGTGTGTTCAGCAGGTCACCTGGGAACGCCTGCAGCTCGGAGAGTGGCACCCTGGCTGTGGGGCATGTCTGGACAAAGGGGAGCTGCTCATTCCCGCTTAAGCCAGGCAATCTCACAAGTGTCAGCTTTGAGCTTCAGCCTGGATGCCTGCTCCCCTCTTCTCCTCTCAGGGACGTGTTGGCACTAGCCTGTTACGACACTTGTTATCAGCTCCAGAAACTGCCCTTCTTTTCCACTAAACATAGAATTCCCTCAATGGTGTGTGTGTGTGTGTGTGTGTGTGTGTTGGGAAAGGTCCCCTGAAAAGCCAAACCGAGGCTGGCGGGGGAGGGGGGAGGAAATTAATGCACAAGACTGGGAGCACAATCCCAATTTGGCGTTAGGCCGGCACAGTTAGGCCAGCCAAATAGCCTCATGGAGATGGCTAGGGACATTGACAGCGTGGCAGACAAAGCATGCGGGGTCAAAGACATGCGTGAGGGCCACAGAACTATGACTGAGACCATCATCTTCCTGGTAAATCAACCCTACTCCACTCATCATTTTTGGGAGTATGTTCCTCAGTGGTTGCTGGGAGGGGCATTTAGCTTATACCTTGAGGACTCCATGTTTACATGTAGTTTACTCCTGGATGGTCCTCATCCCTGAGGTGAGTATGCGCCCTCATTCGAGGGAGGGGATAATTCTATAGCATATTTTCCAGTTCAATGTCATCAATATCTGTAAGTAGAACTATTACGGGATGTCTCATAAGCATCATTACATTTTTTCCCTCTCTCAATATATTTCTGAAATTTTTGCAGAGCAGTGACTTCTAAATTCAGCCTTATGTACCACTTTAGATCAAAGCCAACACTAACTCCTGTCAGAGCAGAGAGTCGGGGAGGTGTTGGCATGAACCGGCAAGCGCGATGAACACCTGCGATCAAAGCATCTTCACGCAGATCCAAATGAAACAGTGGCATGAGGGACCTTTTCCAGGTCAAAGGTGACCTTGCCTGGGCTGCCTTGCATGTCTCCATGACTCTGGCTGTACTCTCCAGCAGTTAGGTCGTTAATAGACATGCTCAATGGTTCCTTTTGGTTTTACATTGTAAATATTGATGTGGTTTTATTACAACCCTTCGGATTTGTGGTTTGCTGACGGATTAAGTCAATGGCTCAGACATTTTGAAATTTGGAATCTGAAAGGTTCTTGTGAAATTGCGTGCGCGTGCACACACACACACACACACACACACACACACCACTTAGCAGTGACATCAAAGCCTGTGGCCTAGCAAGTGAAATGAAATGTTCCAAAGGTTGTACTTTATATAGCCAACAGTTTTGACCTCAAAGTGCCTTCAGAGGGCTCACATCCTTAAAGATGCATTACTGGCCCTTACCCTAATTCACAGTGAAAGCTAAAGTGCTTTGCTGAATAACCACAAGAGACCAGAAGCCCCTGAGGATTCTTTTGGAGCAGAGCAGTGTGGGTACTTGTTCAGCTCAGTGTTTTCAAATTGTTCAGCTCTATGCACCTTTTTGCAGTGGTGACTGTGAGCAATGCAAATGCAAAGCAATGCAAAGCAGATGCACACCCAAAGCAAGGCTTTCAACTGCTTAACAAACACACTAGTAAAAGCTAGTAGATGAAATGGAACCAACAAAACCAGCTACTAAGTGAAACTCAGTTGTAGATCCATCTGCAATGCATTCCTAGGAATGTCTACTCAGAAATAAGTCCTACTGAGTTCAATGGGACTTACTCCCAGGTGCAGGATTTCAGCATAGAATTTCATGTGTATAGGATTTCAGCATTACAAGCCTATGGGGGTAAACTCAGGACCAAGGCCCATTGTGTTCACCAGAGCTTGCTGCAAAGAAAGTGTGCATGGGACTGCACCCATAGGTACATTCAATCCCACAGACAGACAGACAGACAGACAGACAGACAAATGCTTTAAAAACATCGACCAAAGGTACATATCACAAAATTATGACATACAAAATTATGTAAGGGATAGATAAAGTGGATAGAGGGAGGTTCTTTTCCCTCTCTCACAGTACCAGAATGAGGGGACATCCACTAAAATTGAGTGTTGGGAGAGTTAGAACAGAAGAAAGGAAATACTTTTTTACCCAGCAGGTAATTAATCTGTGGAACTCCTTGCCACAGGAAGTGGTGATGGCATCTGGCCTAGATGCTTTTAAAAGGGGACTGGACAGATTTCTGGAGGAAAAGTCCATCGCAGGCTACAGGCCATGATGATTAGTACCATCTCCTTACTTTAGAATTAGGCTACCTCGGAGTGCCAGATGCAGGGGAGTGGCAACGAGACGCACATATCTACTTATGTATTCCCTGAGGCATCCGGTGGGCCGCTGCAAGATGCAGGAAGCTGGACTAACTAGATGGGCCTTTGGCCTGATCCAGTGGGGCTCTTCTTATGTTCCTATGTAATCACATCTTTTGGGTGACTTCTGGATAGACTCAGGGCTCAATCCTAAGCTCCGCTGGAACAGGCTAGCCAGTGGGCCTGTGCTGTATCCAGCACAGCTTGGGAGCATGATGGAGCCTCCACAGGGCAAGGGCACATTCGACCCTGTACCCTGGGGTAGGCACCAACCACCCCATGGGCTACTAGGACCTGTACCTGCATCTGGGTGCAGGTCCGAGCACACTGTGCAGCCCGAATTGGGGCTGCGCGGGCTGGGGTTGGGGATTTGGATGTGGCCTAATGGACACATCCAAGCTCCACCCCCCTCCCTGGGCTGGCCTGTCTCCCGAAACATCCACCCCCACCCTGTTCTGCCCTCCCTCCCACCTTCCCCCCAACCAGAACTGCCCCTGTACCAGGCTTGTGCTGGCCATGGGAGGAGGCTTTGTATTTGTGCTGCCCATCTCTTTCCAGTACAGTTCTCTGGGGCACATCAGAATCTGTGAAACTTCATCAGAGGTGCTTCTGATGAAGCTGGTTGCTCAACAAGACCATTTCCTGGCTTTGGCATCCAATGTGGCATCATAGAACCTTTCAGGAATGTGGTTCCAGCATGCTGAAGTTTATAGGGATAGCTTATCTTTGAATCGCAGATGCAAGGGGGTATCAACAGGCTACATGTATCATGTTGTCTTCAGAGCTCCCAGAGGCATGTGATGGGCCACTGAGAAATACCGGATGTTGGACTAGATGGATCCTTAGCTTGATTCAACAGGGCTCTTCTTATATTCTTGGCTTACATAATACATCCTTTCAAAAACAACAACACATTTTTGTATGGTCCCTACTCTTCCAGTTTGTTCATACCATTTGCAGAATTTCCAAAAGGCGTTCATCACTTTCTTCTGTCACAAATAGCAGCATGCTCATGGGATACTTTGCAAAGCTGGATCCATTGCCTATTGCCAGAGATCTGGAGCTTACACATAACCAAATACTGGTCCATTACCTTGGTACAACCCTTAGGAAATTCTGAAGTTGCGGCTTACCTTAGAATCTTCTTTTCCTTCCATCTTCAAGTAAGCATATGACATATCAATCTTACTGAGCCATTTCCCTCTTGACAGGCTTGCAAATATGTCATCAATTTGTGGCAAAGGGAACCTGTCTTACTTTGCGAGCAGGGTTTACAATAACCTTGAAGTTCCTACAGAGCCTAACTGCTCATCCCTTTTTTATACCTGAGACAACTGTGGTTGTCCATTTATTCCAAGCTACCTTGGAGAGCATGTCTTCCTTTTCCCAGAGGTTCAACCATTCACTTTGGAATGAATGCTATAAGGTAAAGGGCAGGCTTTGTGAAACTTTTATTTATTTATTTATTTATTTATTTATTTATTTAATGTATTTTTATACCGCCTTTCTCCAGATTTCACTGGACTCAAGGCGGTTTACATGGGCAGGCTGTTCATAAACCCCCTTTTTTTTTCAATTGGGGTTTTTACAATTATTGTTCTTACCATTCACAGAACCCTCAGTTTCTTCAGATGTTTCCCTTTCAATGTGTGGTTATGATCCTGGCTGCACTCTTGCACCTCATGAGCCTTCACAGTCCACCACAGATCACACCTTGGCCAGTTCTTTTGTCAGCTGACTCCTCCACACTCCTCCCATTCCTTCACAAGCTCTGTCAGTGACTTCCGGTCTCCGGTCTCCCATCCAAGGCCAATCCAAGGCTGATCCTGCTTAGCATCTTCAGGCAAAGGCAACAGCTCAGCCTCCAGACCACACTTCCTGCCCCCCAGACCACACTTAACTTGGCTTGGACTATGCATTCGCAACTAGTGTCAGTTGGCATGTATACATTTTAGGGTTCCTGTGATCTCTTTAAACACAAATGATTGATTTAACACCTTTGCCAACTCTAATCTGACTTTTGCATGATGTTTCCGAAGGTGTGATTGCAGCACCCAATCCAGGAGCAGCTGCTTTCCCCATTCCTGTCTCCACAATGTGGAGCCACCTGCTCAATGATGCAAGGTCCTGAAGACATTTTGTCTTATTATGTTCCACATCACCTTGTGTCACTCTCAAGGTCACTGCCTGTCTTCTATGTACGGCTTCAGCAATAAGAAGGTTGGAGTCATTTTGATGCCTGCAATAGTTTTTTTTCCCCCGCCCAATAATCTGCTTGTGCAATAAC
Source organism: Lerista edwardsae (assembly GCA_029204185.1). Classification (NCBI taxonomy): domain Eukaryota; kingdom Metazoa; phylum Chordata; class Lepidosauria; order Squamata; family Scincidae; genus Lerista; species Lerista edwardsae. The sequence continues at coordinate 31,942,409 of JAJKFI010000008.1, forward strand.
AGACACTACAACTCCTTTGACCAAATGAATCTTGAGCACTTTTCCAGCCACCCTTGGGGTCAGCCAAAATGCTGATTTCTCATTTTTTCCCCCCTCATATATATTTTCAGGCTCGCTAGATCACTCTCACAATCGGAGTTACTACTACCTTTGTCAAGGGCAAAGACTTTGAGCTTTTTCTTCCTAAGCCATGATGTACCCTTTTCGGTACTCTTACCAGTGTCACATACTGTGTGTGTGTGTGTGTGTGTGTGTGTGTGTGTGTCCGTGTCCTCTGTGGTGGCATTTTATGCATTTGCATTCAGAAGGAAATGGAATTCATTTCCATACCGATAACATGTCTTGTGGCTTGAGTAGGTTGTCTCTTCTTTGTTCAGAAGCCATATTAGGCACCTCTATCTCTTCTTTAACAGTTTAATCCTCTCCCCCCTCCCACAACTGCACTAGATGCAGCCCTCCCAAAATGCCTCATGCACTCCCTCGTCTTGCCATGTTCCACTCTCCCTGTTTTACCCCCCCCCCCCCGGTAGTCAACTCATTGTCATCTACTGCACCGCTGAAAGTAAGGTTTTCGGAGTGCAATCCACATGCAAACTTGCCTCTTAATGCATCATTAAGATCCTCCTTGAAGTCACGGCATTCTGAATGCCTTTTTAATTCTGCCGCAAAGGAACAGATTTGCCTTCACGCTGGTGCCTCTTGTGAAACCAAAACCTTTCTGCTACAATCAGGTGCTGTAGTGATAAATGCTGCTGAACAGTTTTTACTAGTCCTTTAAAAGACTTGTTTGCAGGTCGCTCTGTAGCACTCACATTGTGTACAAGACTGTATGTTTTTCCTCCCATAAAACTCCACCAGTGCTACGGCATGGTTTCCCACCCACCCCCCACCCCTTGGGGGAATCTTGTTGAATTCAAGATACTGCTCCAGTCTTTCTGCATACATAGGCCAGTCTTCTACATAAAAGGCCTTGACTTGTCCAATACCACCTGTCATTCCATGAAGTTTCAAGGTACTCTCTATCGCATAAGGTTCAAGCACGGTCATTGCCAATTGTAAGGTATTTGATGGTAAGCAGACACAAATTACAGGCAAGATGGCGTTCATAAGTAGGCATTCCACTAAGTAATGAACACATTATGTGAACACTACTAGGAACAATAGAGTCTACATTACCAAATACTCAGTGATTCCCAACAGCAGATTCACAGGCAGGCCAAAAATTCCCTGCATGGTGAGGCAGCTTCTGCTGTACCCCACGGGAGAATTTCAGCATATTGTTCCCTTGGCATTTGTTTCCTTCCCCAGGGAAGTTCCATGGTGGCCCAATAGGACCTGCACCACCGCTATCACTGGTGCAGGTCTGCATTGACCTATGAAGGAAGATCAGGCCAGGGAAGGGGGTATGGATTCTGCAGGTGCTGCAGCCACTAAGCCTGCTCCATTGACCCCATCTACCATCCCCTGTTCCCATCTTTTCCCTGTTTGCATCCACCACTCCATTCCAACCCACTGTGCCTCCCTCCAAGCCCATGCATGATCTTACCTGAGACAGTGGGCATCCTTGGTTGGTCGCTGCACAGACATAAGGTCGTGTACACTTCCGGTGCTGGCCAAGCCACTTTCTCCAGCATTTGTGAGAGCAGGAAAGTGAGTTTTGTCACATTCCACTGACGTAAACACATTCCATATACATAAGAGTGACCACTCATATGTGAAAGCATATGATTTTGGGCATGTTATTGGGATGGGAAAAATGAAATAAAAAGGAAATAAAAAATTTCATTTTTTTCCTTCTGGCCTAATTATGTCATTTTGTCATTCTGGCCTAATTATTTGCATTTTTCAGTGCTCTGAGCATCTCAAACATGACAAGAGGCCACCTTCTTATGCATGTTCTTTTTTTTCTAAGATTTTCTTTTTTGCATTTTAAGTTTGCTGGTCCAAGCAAGAATCCTTGCTTTAATTCTTAACTAGATGGACATGATTTATTAATTTGCCATTGAAATAACAATTGCCATCAGAAAGAAGTAGAAGAAAGCCTTAATTATATTGGAAAGGGTGGTTCAATGCACCGCAGCTGTCCAGATTTCCAAAGTTGGAAGAACCCATTTTTCTTTCTTTCATGAAATTGTGGTGTATCTTGAGATTGTCAGGAGATCCAGCAATCCTATGGTCTGCGGGTATCATTGGGTGATATGTTGTAGCATAGCACAATGTCAAATAGCCTCACCTTCTTCTCTTGCCTGGTGAGCAGCACAGACCCTCCTGCCAAGTGCTCAAGTCCTGCTCTGGTTCTGGATTCTGCCACCCACTCCAGATCCCAACTACAGGGGCCCCGACCTGGAGAATATACATTCCGGAGAACATTTACATATACATTCTGAGTCTGGTTCTGAATATTTTTTATTTATTTATTTATTTATTTATTTATTTTATTTTATTTTATTTTATTTTTATCCCGCCTTTCTGCCCCATGGGCACCCAAGGCGGCTTACAACATTAAAACCATCACTTTTAAAACCACAAAGTATAACAAATAAAACAATGTTTTTAAAGCCCCGTGGATCCCACAATTACAATTTGATAAAAGTTTAAATATAAGATGAAGAATGTAAAATGCCAGCCAGCATGTCAACAATTGAAGGCTTGTTTAAATAAACAAGTCTTCAGCCCCCACCAAAATATTGCCAAAGAGGGAGCAGTTCTTAATTTTAAGGGTATTCCAAAGTCGGGGGGGGCCACCACCGAGAAGGCCCTCTTCCTGGCCGCCATCCCCCTCACCTCTCCTGGTGGCAGCACAGTCAAAAGGGCCCCCCCCAGTTGACCTAAGAGTCCAGGTAAGATTATATGGAAGGAGGCGGTCCCTCAAATACCCCGGAACCGAGCCGTAAAGGGCTTTAAAAGTCAAAACTAGCACCTTGAATTGGGCCCGGAAAGGAACCGGCAGCCAACGTAGCCGCTGAAGCAATGGCCCGACAGAGTCAAACCGATGAGCCCCAGCAACCACCCGAGCAGCCGTGTTCCGCACTAGTTGCAATTTCCATATTGTCTTCAGAGGCAGCCCCACGTGGAGCTCATTGCAGTAATCTAATTTGGATGTCACTAGGACATGGGTCACCATGGCCAGGTCTGTGCAGCTCAGGTATGGTCACAGCTGGCGAATCACCCAAAGCTGAGAAAAGGCTCCCCTGGCCACTGCCGCCAACTGGGAATCCAGGTGCAGCTGTGAATCCAGGAGAACCCCCCAAGCTGCGGACCTGCTCCTTCAGAGGGAGTGCAACCCCATTCTGAGCAGGATGATAGTCCAATACCCAAGCTGTGGATTTCCGAACCAAGAGCACCTCTGTCTTATCCGGATTTAATTTCAGCTTGTTTGCCCACATCCAGCCCCCAACTGCCTCCAGACAACGATCCAGGACCGCATCCTCAGAATCAGGGGGAAAGGAGAGATAGAGTTGGGTGTCATCAGCATATTGATGGCACCCCACCCCAAACCCCTGGATGACCTTGTTGTTTGTTTGGATTGTTTGTAGCAGAGTTGGGGGCTTGTGGACCCATTCAGCGCTTGCCTAGCGCGATCGGAGCGGAGCAGACTCTTCTGCTTTTTCCCCTCTCCCCATCACTATTGGAGTTGATACAACCTTGCAGTCTTGCATGCCCCATATCTGGAGTAGATCGTGGATCTTTTTCTCCTGACTGAGGAGAAAACCGGCACTGTCAGCTGTGCGTTCGATCTCCACCCCTAGGTATTGGTTGACAGGACCAAGACATTTAAGTGTGAATGCCTTTTGAAGTTGTAGTGTGATCTGATTGATCTGTTGTTGTGTCTTTGTGAGGACCAGCAAATCATCAACAAAACATAACAGAACACATAATTTCTCTCCTTTTCCCCTTCTGAAAAGGCATGGATCAGCTGTGGAGGGGCTGAACCCCAATTTTTGCAGCTGCTCTTTAAGGCATAAGTGCCAGCTCCTCCCACTTTGTTTCAAACCATAAACAGCTTTCCTGAGGCGAAAATGTGAGTAATCGCTTTGCACACCTGGAGGTATTGTGATGTATACCTCTTCCTGCAGGTCTGCGTGCAAGTAAGCTGTCCCAACATCAAAATGGTGAACTTGGAAACCTTTGCTGGCGGCTACGGCAAGCGCTGCGCGTAGCGTGGTGGCTGAGAGTGTGGGTGAATAGATTTCCTCGAAATCTACACCTGGAATTTGTTTACAGCCACGGATCACTAAACGGGCTTTCTTTAACGGCTCAGCACCTTCCCGATCCTTGAGAACAAACACCCATCTGGAATCAATCGCGTGTTTTCCAGCTGGTAATGTTGCTGGCTCAAAGACCCCTAAGTCGTGCATTGCCCTCAACTCAGTTCGAATAGCTTGTAGCCATTCTTCCTTCTGGGCTTGCGGTAACTCCATTACATCTTGGTATGTCTGAGGTACCTTTCCTACCTCTACTTGGTAGGTTAATCTTTGGGGTGGGACCCCACGCAAAGCCCTTGGAGGAAGGATGCGTCTGGTCGGAACAGCTTGTTCCGGTGTAGCTTCCTCTGAAGACGTGCTTGTATCTAACCCTGGAGTGCCCCCCCCTCTTCCAGCAGCCTGTCAGGGCGTGCTGGTGTGGCAGGAGTTGGTGTGGATGCTGATTGATCGGGAATGCTTTCTAATTTTGCCTCCCCCCCATTTTCTGCAGCTTGTGTGGGGATGCTGACTGTTCTGTCAGCATGATCTGGCAGCAAACCTTGCTCAGAGAAATCATAAGAGTTAGATATTGTGACAGTTTTGTGGTCAGGATTGAGGAATTTGAGCGCTTTGCAATTCGGTTCAAACCCAATGAACTGCAGCCGCCTGGCACGCGGGTCATCTTTTCTGCGTGTTTCCCGATCTGCATGTACAAAGGCGTATGATCCAAACGTCTTTAGAAATGCAAGATTGGGAGGTTTGCCGAATAGCTTGGTGTAGGGGACCCCGTCAATCGAACGGTGGTAAACTCGATTTGAAATAAATACAGAATATTTCATCGCCTCTCCCCACAACCCTTTGGGTAGTTTTGACTGCTCCATCAGCGCTCTGACCATGCTCTGAAGCTCACCGTTTTTCCTCTCTGCAACCCCGTTATGCTCTGGGGTGCGGGGGGCGGTGAGCTGGTGGGTGATGCCCTGCCTTTCCAACCATTGAGACATCTCCCTACTCAGAAATTCACCTCCCCGGTCGGTTTGGATCGCCACTAGATGATGCCCAAACCGCCTTTCCCCCCACCTGACCCAATTGCGGATTTTATTAGCAGCTTCAGACTTCTGGCGCAATAAATATGCAAAACTATACCTCGTAGCATCGTCCACGAGCGTAAGAACATACTGCGCCCCCCCTGCTGTTTTCTTCATAGGGCCGATTAAGTCCATGTGCACCAGCTGTAAGGGGGTTTGAGTCTGGCGGTTGCTGAACTTCGGGATGGATGCTCGATGCGATTTAGTCAGTTTACACACATCACAGTCCACAAAAGCATCGCAATCTTTTAAGTCCATTCCGTGCACAAGTTCAGCTGTCTTCCTCACATAGTCATGATTTAAATGTCCTAATCGAAGGTGCCACAAATGTCCACAGGATCGGTGCCTTGGTTGATTGAAGCACACAGTTGCCTGTTGATTCCCTGTTGTCTCCGCTCCAAGCACGAACAGCCGATACACTCGGGGGACAGCCACACAAAGATTCCCCCTCTCAAGTGTGCAGACGTCGTCTTGGAAAGTCACTTTAAATCCATCTTCTTGAAGGGTGCCAAGGCTGAGCAGATTCCTCGACATTGTTGGCACACACAGCACATTTCTCAAGGTAGTCTGCAGTTGTGGCAGGAAAACCTCTCCAGCGCAAATTACTGGCGCTGTTGTCCCATTTGCGAGTGCGACAGTTTCACGATCTGTCTCGCACCTGCTCGTGAGTAAGTCAGCGGAAGTTACGATATGGTGGCTTGCTCCCGAGTCCAACAACCAGGATCCTCGCGTGCGCCTACCTTCCGTTGAGCCCACGAAAGCGATACTCGCTTTGGGATGTTGTGCATGGGGCTTTGGAAACTGTCCTTGCCCCGTGCCCTGCTTACCTTGGGGCTTTTTCTCCTTTTTAGAGCCTCCTTTCTTCTTGGCACACTGGTATGCGAGATGTTGAGTTGATCCGCACACATAGCACTGTCTCGCACTGGCGCACACTTGCGCCTGGGACTCATTCTTGGGCTGCTGCTGCTTTTTCCCAGAAATGTTGTTTTTCCCCTTTCGGAATTCTCGCTCCCTCTGGTTGTCTTTCCTTTTGTCCGCTTCCTCGAGAAGACGTGCGACGACAAGGGTGACAGTCAGTTGTGCCGCAGGGATGGATTCCAAAGTCAGGGTAAACATGTCCCAAGTCTCATCCAGGGAATTGAGGATCGCGAAAACTTTGAGCCTTTCCTCAACACGTTCCCCGATTGCCTCAAGGTCTTTGAGGTTTTGCTGCATTGCTCTTAGGTGGACCCGTAAGTCCCCTCCCGGTTCAAGACGCGTTCTCCACAATTTGCGCGTCAGAATCATGCTGGAAGTCAGGGATGCACGTGCAAACAACTCTCTTAATGTGGTCCAATAGTCCATAGCATGTCCAAGATCTTGAACATAAACTAAGAGATCCTCTGAGATTGCAAGACCGATGGTCGCCTTCGCCTTCCTGTCAGCTGCTTCTTCTGCAGGGTTCGCGGGGAGCGCTTGAGTGCGCTGCCAAAGGTCTTCCCTTTCCAGCAGCAACCGCATCTTGTGTGCCCATTGCACATAGTTGCTGTCGTTGAGAAGCGGAATGACAATGAAAGGCGCCGTCGGGGCGGCGAGAGGCTGCTGCGCCATCCCGACTCCGGGCGCAGCGGGCTGCAACGGTGGAACTTGAGGTGGTATCAGAGGGATGAAAGGACCTTGTCCTGGGACGAGCGGCGGCGGTGGCGGGACTGGTGCTTGGCCGTCGGGAACCCCCCCCGGTGGGGGTAAGAGAGGTCCGAGGTCGTCCGAGTCGCTCTCCTCACTTTCCCCGGATTGCTCGGGTTCTCCTGGGTCGCCAACGTCCTCTTCCCCCGCGCCGTCTCCGAGGTCTTCCTCTGTCTCCTCCTTGACTCCACCGGTAGCTCCTTCCTCATCAGACATCTGTCAGGATGTCTGCGAGTATAGGAGTGCAGCCACATTCACAGTTCAGTCTCTGCTCCATGGATCGGGTCCGCGGCAAACCCCTGCAGGGTTACGGCTGAATCTTCCATAACCTGTTGTTTGTTTGGATTGTTTGTAGCAGAGTTGGGGGCTTGTGGACCCATTCAGCGCTTGCCTAGCGCGATCGGAGCGGAGGAACGAAGAGATCGCTACATTTCAATAACAAAGTCTTTTATTGGTTACAGTAGCGATAGCAAGAAAGTGAGAAGTTCTAGTTGCCGGTCAGCGAAAGCCGGCGAAGGCTTGCCGCTTACAAGCGGCTTTTCAACGCATGTTGTTACATTCTGAATTACAGTCTCAGTCTCAGTCTCAGTAACAGTAGTAATGCGCACACAGTAAAAATACAGATATATGGGAACAAAGGGGTGTAGCCAGAGCATGTCTGGTAGGTGGGTACCTGAAGACCCTTGTGCCCCAAGTTAACCAATGGGGTAACCCTTTGATCATCATGATCTCATGAGAAAATGGATGTTTGCTAGCCAGCGCTTCCCGTGAGAAACTTTGCCTGCTTATGTTATACTAACTAAAGGGAGTTCAGCTACTGTGTAGCAGATTGCACTAACAAGCTGGGAAGCTGAGCACCCCAAGGACACGCAGGTGCTCTATCTGATCTGGAGACGGAGAGACGGAATGCCAGTTTCCACTAGTTCTGGAGTGTGTGGTGTGAAACTGCAACAGACCTCTCCCAGCAGCTTTATGTAGATGTTAAATAGCATGGGGGATAAGATGGAACCTTGCGGCACCCCAAACCTAAGAGGTCGGGGTGCCGAACAAGCGTCCTTCAGTACCACCTTCTGAGATCTGTCAGCCAGGAAGGAGCGGAACCACTTCAAAACTGTGTCTCCAAGCCCCAACCCGGCCAGCCGACCCAATCAGTCTAGAATTGGAGAGAACCTGGTATGTATCACGGAAACCTGGTTGGATGAACTCGGAGGGGTTAATCTTTCCCAGATTTGTCCGCCGGGTTTCTGGGTACTTCAGCAGCCATGACTACAGGGGCGGGGAGGTGGGGTTGCGATGGTCTATTGGGATTCCATCCGTCTCACCAGATACCCTGTTCAGCAGTCCACCGGGTTTGAGTGCCTTCGCGTTGTGTTGGAGGGGCGAGACAGAACAGGGATTCTGTTGGTGTACCGCCCGCCTTGCTGCCCAGCAGTCTCCCTGCCTGAGCTGACGGAGCTGGTCTCGAGCGTGGTGTTGGAGTCCCCCCGCCTATTGGTGTTGGGGGACTTCAATGTCCATGCCGAGGCCCCGGGAACACCTGCGGCTCAGGATTTCATGGCCTCCATGGCAACCATGGGTCTGTCTCAAAGAATATCCGCCCCGACGCATGATGCGGGACACACGCTGGACCTGGTGTTTACTGTGGGGCAGGTTGATGGTGATCTGGAGGTGGAGGAGATTAAGATCACTCCTTTGTCATGGACAGATCACTGTCTGGTGGGATTTACGCTTGTTGCGGCTTCTCACCTCTGCAATGGCGGGGGATCACATTTTATAATCCGCCCTCGGAGGCTGATGGATCCAGACGGATTCCTGAGGGCTCTGGGGGATTTTCCTGTTGCCAGAGTTGGAGATCCACCCGGTGCCCTGGTCGATCTCTGGAATACGGAGATGGCCAGGGCCCTGGATGAGATCGCTCCTGAGCGTCCTCTGCCCAGTCGCAGAATCAGAGCGGCTCCTTGGTTCTCTGAGGAGCTGCGAACGATGAAGCGGCAGAGCAGACGACTAGAGCGTCGGTGGCGAAAGACTCGTGCCGAATCTGACCGGACATGGGCTAGAGCCCAATTAAAAGCTTATTCCAGAGCAGTGGTGGCGGCTAAGAGGGCACACCTCTCTGCCACCATTGCATCTGCAGAGAACCGTCCAGCTGAGCTTTTCCGTGTGGTCCGCAGTTTTTTACATCTTGCCCCCCTTACTGGTAGGGAGGAGCACACGGAGGCTCGCTGTGACGAGTTCGCTAAACACTTTACAGATAAGGTCGATCAGATCCGGCATGACTTGGACGTCGCTGTGGGCATATCTAGTGATGTCCCTGGGGAACCTGTCTATCCTCCAATTTGGGATGCTTTTCAGCTTGTAGAGCCTGAGGATGTGGACAGGATTCTCTGGAGTGTGAGACCTGCTGCTTGCCCGCTCGACCCTTGCCCGGCATGGCTAATTAGAGCTGCCCGGGGAGGGCTGGCCGAGTGGACGGGGAGGGTGGTGAATTCATCTCTGAAGGAGGGGGTGCTCCCGCCTGCTTTGAAGCAGGCGATGGTTCGCCCCCTCCTGAAGAAGCCCTCCCTGGATCCCACAAATTTAAACAACTTTCGGCCAGTCTCCAATATCCCATTTCTGGGTAAGGTGATTGAGAGGGTGGTGGCGTCCCAGCTTCAGAGGGTTCTGGAGGAAACAGATTATCTGGACCCATTCCAATCTGGCTTCAGGCCGGGGTTCGGGACGGAGACTGCCTTGGTTGCCTTGGTGGATGACCTTCGCCGGGGGATGGACGGGGGAAGTGCGACCCTGTTAGTCCTGCTGGACCTCTCGGCGGCTTTCGACACCATTGACCATGGTGTCCTTCTGGGTCGGCTGGCCGGGTTGGGGCTTGGAGGCACTGTTTTGAAGTGGTTCCACTCCTTCCTGACTGACAGATCCCAGAAGGTGGTGCTGGGGGACGCTTGTTCGGCACCCCGACCTCTTAGGTTCGGGGTGCCGCAAGGTTCCATCTCATCCCCCATGCTGTTTAACATCTACATGAAACCGCTGGGAGAGGTCATCCAGGGGTTTGGAGTGGGGTGCCATCAATATGCTGATGACACCCAACTTTATCTCTCCTTTCCCCCTGATTCTGAGGAGGCGGTTGAGGTCCTGAATCGCTGTCTGGAGGCAGTTGGGGGCTGGATGCAGGCGAACAAGCTGAAATTAAATCCGGATAAGACAGAGGTGCTTTTGGTTCGGAAATCCACAGCTCGGGTATTGGACTATCGTCCTGCTCTGAATGGGGTCGCACTTCCTCTGAAGGAGCAGGTTCGCAGCTTGGGGGTTCTCCTGGATTCACAGCTACACCTGGAGTCCCAGGTGGCGACTGTGGCCAGGGGAGCCTTTGCTCAGCTTCGGCTTATCCGCCAGCTGCGGCCGTACCTGAGCTGTGCGGACCTGGCCACTGTGACCCACGCCCTAGTGACATCTAGATTAGATTATTGCAATGCGCTCTACGTGGGGCTGCCTTTGAAGACGGTCCGGAAATTACAACTAGTACAGAACGCGGCGGCTCAGGTGGTTGCTGGGGCACGTCGGTTTGACTCTGTCGAGCCGTTGCTTCGGCGACTACACTGGCTGCCGGTTCTGTTCCGGGCCCAATTCAAAGTGCTAGTCTTGACCTTTAAAGCCCTTTACGGCTCGGTTCCGGGGTATTTGAGGGACCGCCTCCTTCCATACAATCCAACCCGTACTCTTAGATCATCTGGGGGGGGCCCTTTTGACTGTGCCGCCACCAGGAGAAGTGAGAGGGGCGGCGGCCAGGAATAGGGCCTTCTCGGTGGTGGCCCCCCAACTCTGGAACACCCTTCCCCTAGAATTGAGAACTGCTCCCTCTTTGTTTACATTTCGGCGGGGGCTGAAGACCTTTTTATTCCAAAAAGCTTTTAACTGCTGACAGGTTGGCCAGCTGGTTATTATGATCCACGGGGTTTGTTTTTGTTTTTTGTTTTTTAAATTGTTTTTAAATTGTTTTTTAAATAGTGTTTTTATTTTATTTGCTATTGTTGTTTAATACTGTTTTAACTGTTTTTAATGTTAATTGTTATGCTGTATTTTTAATATATATTTTGTAATGCCGCCTTGGGTGCCTTCGGGCACAAAAGGCGGGGTAAAAATCTATTAATAAATAAATAAAATAAATAAAATGCCGACTCAGCAAAAAAGCTGGGTGATCTTGAGCCATTTGCCAACTTTTAACTCTAACCCACTTCACAGGGTTGCTGTGAGGATAAAAAAGGGGGGAGACAATGTACTGAGCTCCAGAGAAGAGTAGGATATAAATGTAGTAAAGACTGAACTCTGGTCCAGTAGGACAGCATCTAAATGCAGTAACAGACCAAGTATATAATAACTCGCAATTCCTGTTTTCAGGGTGTAACTAAAGAAGTGCAAGGGGGTGCAATTGCACTGGGCAACAAGCTTTATGGGGGCAACAAGCTGAGCTTCACATTAGTGGCCAAAGTTGTGAAAACCATGGTTGTATGAATAATGCAATCATGTTACATATTATCAATGCAGAATGCAATGCAACAAACCAGAGTGTAATATCTTTATCAAAAATTATGGCCACAAAACCAGAGAAAAGAAAAATACAACAGTGATGTCACTTCCTATTGTCATTTCCAGGCAACATTTTGCTCTCTGCACAGGGCTACGCTCACATTAGCTACATCCCTGCCTGCTTTGTCAAGAAAAATTGCTGCTTTTTATGTCTTTCTGGGGGTTTTGTGGCATCAGCAGTGGTGGCATCAGGTGGTAGATCCAATTGGACCACACATACACACACACACACTCAGATAATGGTCTTTTCAGGAATGTTTTGGAGAGAGCAAAAGCTTCCCCAAAGCCACGGAAGACCCCTGTCCAATTATTAGTACACTCTTGCCTGGTGCAGGTGGCTTCCTGTTTCACTGAGCGAGAATAAGATATTTCCACATCTTTCCTCTCTTGCAACCCCCTTGAGAAGGGTTTTTATTGAAAGTATCACAACTAGGGCTCTAGCAGCCTTGTGTTGTTGATGCCTGAGGTCAGACTCTTTGACTGGCTTGTTGCAATGTTGTAACGTATCCGAATTCACCCAGTGCTTATTTTTGGCCTTGTGTTTTAACAGGCAAACTCGGACAGATCCCCTCTCATTCTTCACACTCATGTTCCTTGAACTATAACAGTTGCCGTTAGTTGCTGTTAAAACAGCCTAGATATGAGAGAGAGAGAGAGAGAGAGAGAGAGAGAGAGAGAGAGAGAGAGAGGAAATAGCCGGACAACACAGAAAGAGCTAGAATGGACCACAGCAGAACCACTGGCCTGAGTGCAACAGAGATAAAAACCTTTGTATTGTCCTGATGATCTCTGTCCATGGTGTTTTCACCCATATCTATATCACTTACATTGTTGATGTATTCCCATGTGAACCTCTGCATCAGGTAAGATCATCTAATCTTCTGAGACCATTTCCAGATCTCTCACCTTCTGAATTCAGGGGAATGGCTAGTGGAGAAAGGTGGGGGGTTTTTTAGTGGTGACCCCCAAATTATGACATTTTCTATTATGAAATTTTCCTCCAGGCATGTTTGCCTAGAGCAGTGGTTCCCAAACATTTCAACCGCAGGACCAGTGATGGAATCTGTTAAGCAGGAGCCGGAACGCTGGGCAGGACTTACGTGTGATTGGCAGCCCGCCCATTCCGTTCCACCGCCTGCCTGCCTGCCGCGCGGGCTGCCTCCGGTTGGCGCATCCCACCGCTGCTCGCCCAGGCACCTGGCGCGCCCCCCACCCATCCCCCCCAGCGAGCAGGCGCCCCCTCCAAGGCCAGGGCAGCCCGCGCGGCAGGCGGGCAGGCGACGGAACGGAACGGACGGGCTGCCAATCACACGTAAGTCCCGCCCAGCGTTCCAGCTCCTGCTTAACAGATTCCATCACTGCCCAGGACCCACGTTTTAGGATGGCAAGCTGTGACCCATCTTGCCATATTTTCAAAGATGGCTTCCTTAGGTGCTACATGACCCACCTGAAATTGGCTTGCAACCCACTTAGTGGGTCCTGGCCCACAGTTTTGAGAAACACTGGCCTAGAGCCTATAGTATGATTTATTTAGGCAGCGGCCAAGTGTACCATGCTCTCTCTCTCTCTCTCTCTCTCTCTCTCTCTCTCTCTCTCTCTCTCTC
>JAJKFI010000008.1:31963234-31997213 GCA_029204185.1 Lerista edwardsae
CTTCCTTCCTTCCTTCCTTCCTTCCTTCCTTCCTTCCTTCCTTCCTTCCTTCCTTCCTTTCAAGAGTTGGCACTGTCAAAACAGATGCAGCTGCCTCCGAGCATCCTCCTGCCACCACTGCTGACAATGCTCGAGAGAGGAGGAGGAGGTGATGAATGCTTTGTTATTAAGGAGGAGGAGGCGAGTGTTTGGGAAGGTGTGAAGTTTGACACAGCAGTATCGAGTGCGAGGGAGATGCAAAAAGTCCAAAGCAGCAGCCCCTGCCATCCGGAATGGCTCTGGCACGAAACCTGCAGAAACCAATGTGTCGGCTTTCACAGTGCTGTTCACAGCCACCTGAGGGAGCAGACGAGTGCAAGCGGCACCATATGGTAAGTGGCTAGAACGAGGAGGGTGAGAGCAGAGGAGAGCTGGGACACCGCCACAGCTTCATTGACAGTGTGTCAGCACCGTATCTGAGAATGCCTCCTCCTCCTCCCTGCCTTGTTAAATTCAGAGGCTTCCTTTCCCCTTACCTTTGCTTCATAAGAACATAAGAAGAGCCCTGCTGGATCAGGCCAAAGGCCCATCTAGCCCAGCTTCCTGTATCTCACAGTGGCCCACCAGGTGCCTCAGGGAGCACACAAGACAACAAGATGCCTGCATTCTGTTGCCACTCCCCTGCTCCTGGCATTCTGAAATGGCCTACTACTAATGTAAGGAGGTTGCACCACCCATCATGGCCTATAGCCCACGATGGACGTTTCCTCCAGAAATCTGTCCAATCCACCTTTAAAGGCACCTAGGCCAGATGCTGTCACCACCTCCTGTGGTTTCCCCATTTGAAACCTTGGTAGGACTTCTCAGGAATAACATTTACAGTCAATGCTCTTTATATGCAACCTTGCTATCTGCGACTTCGTTTATCTGCAAGGGGCAGAATTGCTACTTTTATCAGCTCTTCTGTCCTCATTATCCACTACGCAGAGTCCTTCCAAAGGCTGCTGGGACCTTCAGAACGGCATCTGCAACCAGCACTGACCCCTTTAAAGTGGCTGGCAGAAGTATCCGTGGGCCATGTTTAAGGGTTCCATGTTGGTCACAGGTGCGATTCTGAAGATCCCTGCAGCCTCTGGAAGGTCTCTGCACAGGGTGACCAGATGTCATTACCTCAAAGGAGGGACATTTACTCCTTGACCTTGCTTGTATGTAAAGTCCATCTCTTCCCAGCAGTCCAGAGTTAAGAGGGACCAAATAAGCTCTAGAGCAGGGGTGTCAAACTCATTTCATGCAGTGAGCTGGATAGTATTCATGATGCCCATGAGGGCAGGAACTGATATCATTAAGTAGGAAGTGATGCTATCATAGGTGCCATCTAGGGGGGTGCTCTGGGTTTTTCAGCCCCTACTGGTTTTTCCATGGGGGCAGAGCCCCCACATTAATGTCAGTTGTTCCCCCTGGCATCCAGCACCCACAATCCAGACCGCAGCAGCCACAGCTAACCTGCACGGTCTTTGGGAGACAGACTCGTGAAGCACGCAACACCATTTTGACTCCTGGCGCTTGCGCACAACGTGTGCTCTCCTGACCGAAGAAGCTCTGGAACCCAGGTATACCGGCTATACTTATAATGGGTAGAGCTGGGCTCTGGAGCCCAGGTCTAGCCACTATAATGTAATTTAATTTAAAGGTGGGTGTGGCTAAGTTATGACAGGGTCACATCAACATAAGGGGCGTGGCCACATCAACATCGGGCACACCCGATTATAAAAGCAAGTCGGTGCCACTGGATGTCATTAAGCAGGTCATGACCAGAAATAAGCACTTTTTTTCTTTCAGGAATTCATTAGCTGCTAATAACAGAAGTGAAAATAGGCACACTGATCATATTTTCAAAATATGGGAGAGCCCAGTTATCACGTAGGCTCCCCTTTCAGCATGACACTTCCGCGTAGTGAGCAGCTGAGAGCTGAGAGCAGCTGATGGTGATGCTGTGACAGCCTGAGCGGTGGTCCGCATCCGGCCTGCAGGCCTTACGTTGGACCCCCCTGCTCTAGAGCAAGTAGGAGAGGGGCAGATAACACAGGATAGGAGAACTGGGCAGAGCCAGCCAAGGCACAGTGATGTTGGCTCTCATTAGCAAGGAAGCAGGTTTAAAAGCCTGAGGAAAGCTCTCTAGTGAGCCAACCAGCAACCACACTAACCACGATGCGCTGAGCTTGCTCGTCATTGTCCTGCATCCTGAATTATCCCAACAGCTCCAAACCTGAACCAAAATAAAAAATCAGCTGTTCTTTTCAATGTTTGCTTGCCTCATTTGGCAGGCTCTGTGGATCTGTTAAGGGGAGCGGCAGTTAACAGAGCTTTGCTTCTATTGTGGCTGCTTAAAAACAAATAGATTGCGCTCAACACAGAAGGGACAAGCCACAAAGGGAGTTTAAAGGAGCACCCCACACATTGGCTGCATACACAGAAAGGGGAGAAGAGCTAGAAGCCAAGTACACCTTACAATTTCTGCTGAGCTTCCAGGCAGGCAAGCCAAAGGCCTGAGCCAAAGCCAAGCTACTGGAAGTGCTTGTCCTAAAGAGAAAGGGAAACAAGCATGGGAAACAAGCATCCAAAGGGAAACAAGCATGGGGACTGCAAGCCAGGCAGGCACCAGGGAAGCTGGAGGCTGATGCCGAGAGAAAACCCAGGACGAATGGAAGACCTAGCACAGAGTCAGAGGGATTCAGCAGTTAATTGTGTCCCTCAATAAAGGATTCCAGGGCGGAATGGCCCAGGATGGCCAAGATAAGGGTGCCTCCCATCTAGGCAAGGCAAAAACCTTGATAGGAATGAGGGATGATTTTCTAAACCACAGTGCTCAGGTTTGATCGGCATCAGCCAAAAGCATGTTTTTCTTAGTCTGGGAGCGCAATCCTAACCTGGATTTAGGCCAGCAAAGTTTGGCCAGCACAAGGGACACCATAAAGTATGTTTGGACCACACTTGGAGTCAGAGAGGCCAGCACACAGACATGCGCCATCCTCCCTGACTCCGAGAGTGGTCCAAACGTGCTTTACGGTGGCCCTTGTGCCAGCCTAACTTTGCCGGCCTAACTCCAGGTTAGGATTGCGTCTTGAGGCTCTCTAATGGTCAAAAAGGTACACTGAGGTTGCTCAAGAGCTGCTACAAAAAACACTGGTGATAGAATTTCTCCTCTGTTTCACTGGATTCTGGGTGGAGTTGCGCTTCTGGGACGGGGAGGGCCGGGACAAGACATTTGTATTAGAGGCAAGAATGCCTTTGTTTACCCAGAAGTCCCTGATTTCGACGTAGCTTCCAGAGTTGACAAAATTCTGATCAAGTGGCACAGATCCAAGACTTCTCACTAACAACCCAATCCTAAGCTGCCCAGCCCCTGTAGGAGCAGCATTAGCAAAACAGCTCCTGCGGCATCCTATGGGAGCCAGGCAGCCGTTGGTGGTATGTCGGGAAAAGGAGACAATTCTCCCCTTCCCCTGGGTAAGGATGCGGGTCTGCCAATGGGCCTCATCAAGCCTGTGCTGGCTATTGTGCTGGCACAGACTTGAGGGCCTCTGTGTTGGGCTGTGCAGCCCAACGTGGAGACTGTGATCCAGACGTGGAGGTCACTGCCACTCCCAGCCCTGCTCCGCCCCTCCCCCTGCGCAGTTCTAACCCCCCCCCCCGCCCTGCCTTCCGCCCTGCCTCAAAAGAGCTCACTGCTGGGGGTCATGAGACTTATTGCTGTCCGGCTCTGCGTTGCGTCCTCCTGGCACTGAGGCCTGGCACTGGACTGGTGCCATCAGTAAGCCCTTACCACCAGCAGTAGGTGCCTTATGGCACTTTTGTTACACCGGTGCCAGTGGTCAGGCACTGGTGTTTGTGCATGCGTGTGTGCTGGGGAATGTTTGTTGTTGACCTGTGATCCTACTTCTTCTTTCCCCAAGTCTGCTTGTCCTATATGCTGCTTCCAAGGTGGCCAGTCATACTTAGGGTCACTCTACACATGCTCAAAGACTTCAGTTTCATGGAGGAACTGAAATCGTAAGCAAGGCTGCCAGGGATGCTCGATGAATATACATTTAGCTATGTGCAGTATATTTCCTTGAGCTGTCACAAAATCGTACACGCAGTCAAAATGTGGCAAACTTCCAAAATCTTCCCAAAATGCCTGTCTTAAAATAGGTTTTTGATTGACACTTTTGATAAAATGAAGCTATTAACTTGCCAGTTACACCTTGTCGTTCTAAAATCGCCAAACACACCAGCATCCACAAAAGAGAACATGGAATAAAATCAGAGCTGAAAATGAACAGGCTTCCAAAAAGTGTCCAAGAGAATTCTTTCTTGTGGTTGTTGCTCTCAAACATTCTTTGGACATTCAAATATTTGATAGTGCTAATCTGCAGCCCTGAGTATAATGGAGAAGCTATGCCAAAAAGCTGCTGGAAGAATAGAAGATGCTTCTTCTTCCCTTCGTTCTCTTCTTCCAGGTGTTATTAGAAGCCATCGGCAGAAGACATCATGTGGGGGGGGGGAATCACCAGGTCCACACCCCAACTGGGCAGTGGGGACCTGGTGCAGGGGAAGGGATTCCGGAACCTGATGCAGCCATCAATGCAGCCAGAATCAATGGAAGTTAGCCCTGATGGTATCAATAGCACCAAGTATTCACAAGGGGGAGATCAAGAATATGAGCCTATAGCTCAGGGATGGCCAAATGTAAGAGCCACATACAAAAAACTTCAGATGTTTGAGAGCCTCAGTATTTAAGAAGCATTTAAATTCTGAAATATATTTACTCACAGTTAGGCCAGCAAAGTTTGTCTGGCATAAGGGCCACCGTAAAGCATGTTTGGACCACTCTCAGAGTCAGGGAGGATGGTGCACATCTGTGTGCTGTGTCCAAACATACTTTATGGTGTCCCTTGTGCCAGCCAAACTTTGCTGGCCTAACTCCAGGTTAGGATTGCGCCCTAAGTTAGTATTAGAATTGTGTGTGATGGATGGTTTGGATAGTCTTGGAATGACGTGGTGTGGAATGGTACACCAAGAAGGGGAGCACACACACACACACACAAACGCTTCATTGTGTAGTTGGCAATGCCAGCAGATGGGTTGTCCACACCAGCTCTTTGGGCACAATCCTAACCTGGAGTTAGGCTGGCACAGTTAGGCCAGCAAAGTCTGGCTGGCACCAGGGCCACCGTAAAGCACGATTTTACCACTCTTGGAGTCAGGGAGGATGTGTGCTGATTTCTCTGACTCCGAGAGTGGTCCAAACATACTTGACGGTGTTCCTTGTGCCAGCCAAACTTTGCTGGCCTAACTGTGCCAGCCTAACTCCAAGTTAGGATTGCGCCCTTAGTGAAGTTCTGTCCTTAGTAGCTTAGCAATATGCTAAAGATCTCTTGGGCAGGTGATTGCCATGGAGTTTTGTTTTTTTCCTGGGCCTTTGTACCTGCTTTGTATCCTCTCTGTGTTGGTTGGCCACCTGGGGCAGGATTGCCATGCTAATGTTTCAGGCAAGTCATTAATGCAAGTAGAGAGTCTAAACAGAAGGAAGAAAGAGAGCTGAACAAGGTGGTTGTAGGCTTTTGTTGCAGATAGTTCTCCGGTGTGCTGTAATATAAACAGATCGAGTGCATGTGTTTATTCAGTGTGAAAAAGCTGTTCCAGGAACCCCAGGTGCTTGCCAAATCCATAATTGCACCTTCTTAAATACTTTCATTACTTGGAAGCACAATAATGCTTTCCATTTGGGTGTCAACAAAACACCTCCAATAAATTAAGCTTCTATTTTCTCCGGAAAGAATCAGCAAAAGCAAAAGGGGGTAGGGCAAAAAGGGAAAAGTTGGCTTTTCCTTTCTCACCTTGCAAGAAAAGGAACAGGCCAAGCGGGAGGGATTGGCTGACGAGCTCTACAAACCAAGTTATTATTGCAGGGGCCAAGTGGAGGTTGGCCAAGTGGAGATTGACCATGTATTGGGGGAGGGGACAGCCCCATCTCGGAAGCCAGGCATTCCTTTTCCTGGAGAATCAGCTTCAGCATCCATTGCCTGAGAATGTCTCTGCTGGTTATTGTGTCTCAGGGTAGAATTGGACTACATCTCGCAAGGTTGAATGGCAGCCCACTTGCAACCCACGACAGAAATGAATGAGTTTGATCATCAAGAGCCAAAGGAAAGGGAGGGCAGGACAAGGACAACTGGTGACTGACAAGGAGGATCACTAGAAGTTCGTATTTATTTGAAGAATTTATACCCTCCCCCCTTTCCCATATCGAAGCAAATGCCCAAGGCGGCTTACAGTGCTTCATAATAAAAATACAAAGTAGCACAACAATAAGTAAAAAACAACAACCCTGGAGTTAGGCCAGCAAAGTTTGGCCAGCACAAGGGCCACCATAAAGCACGTTTGGACCAGTCTTGGAGTCAAGGAGGATGGCGTACGTCTGTGTGCTGGCCTCTCTGACTCCGAAAGTGGTCCAAACATACTTTACGGTGGCCCTTGTGCCATTGGGAGGGCGAAACAAATTGTCCAGGGGAGCGGACTGGTCATAGCACTATTCCAGAGGCAACAGAGGGCAAACATCCATCATGCAAATGCCGGATGAAACTGGTAAGTTTGAGCCTTCTCTGAAAACCCATAAGGGGGGGGGTAGTTATTAACTGGAAATGAATTCTGTGTGGTAATTGCGTTGCCACTACAGAGAATGCTCACCCCCAAGCCCAACCCTTCAGCTGAACTAGGCTTCTTCTGCTAAGTGGTGATGAAGGGGGAGGGGACTCCTTGCCCTTACCAAAACATATCACATGGCAGCGGTGAAGGCTTGAGGCTACTGAGTGCCTCACGGTACTGCTAGTCATTCAGCAGCTGCTTTATGCTGAGCTAGCAGGATCTATTCCTTTGACAAGACCTTGTTATGTTGTCGAGGAAGGGAATTGGGGTCCCCTAAGAACATAAGAAGAACCTCACTGGATCAGGCCAAAGGCCCATCTAGTCCAGCTTCCTGCATCTCATAGTAGCCCACCAGATGCCTCAGGGAGCTCACAAGACAACAAGATGGTTGCCACTCCCTTGCAGCTGGCGTTCTGAGCTACTCTACTTCTAAAACCAGGAGGCAGCGTATCCCCATCATGGCTTGCAACCTTCAATGTAACCTGTTCTAGAAATTTGTTCAATTCCCTTTTAAGGCACCTAGGACAGATGCCATCACCACATCCTGTGGCAAGGAGTTCCACAGACTAATTAGTTGCTGAGTTTCTTTTGTCTGTTCTTTCTTGACACTAAATTTTAGTGGATGCCCCCCCCTATTCTGGTATTGTGTGAGAGAGAAAAGAACCTCACTCTATCTATTCTACCTATCCCCACATCGTTTTGTACATCTCTATTATCCCCTCATCTAGGTGGAAAATCTTGCAACATCCAGCAAATCACCACCCCAAGTGCTGGTCAGAACCCAGTGTTGTCATTTTCAAGCAGTAGTGCTAGGAACCCACAATTTATTAGGGGATTGCTAATTGGTCCCTCCCTCCCAGAACTGTCTCCACTGGTCATGATTGTACCTGGCTGCCTCTGAGGGGGAGGGGAGAGAGCATTATGTGAAGGAACAAGCATATGAAGACATTTCTCAGATGCTCCATCCAATGAATCAACTTTGGCTAGAAATGTGTGTTCTGGCAAAATTCAGAATACAAATTCAGAATACGAAACTCGACCCAGACTTAGTAAACTCTGTCCCTACAGAAGGAATAGACCTTCAAAAGATACAGCCCTACCTCCACTGTACATCATTCTATGTACAGGAGGATGGGTGATCCCAAAGGGCCACACCTGAGGGCGCAATCCTAACCAACTTCCCAGCACTGACATAGCTGTGCCAGTGGGGGATGTGCTGCATCCCGCAGTGCAGTAGTAATCATGGAGGCCTCCTCAAGGTAAGGGAATGTTTGTTCCCTTACATCAGAGCTGCATTGCCCTTACCCCAGTGCTGGCAAGGTGATTAGGATTGTGCCAGGAAGCATCCAAAAGGAAATCAGATGGCATCCCTTTTCCGATCACCATCTTCTTGTTGTTTGGCATATTGGACCGTATTGCATTTGCAAGTGGAGGGGAAGCCAAAGGCATCCCAGAGACTTCCCTGCCCACTGCCCCTTCCTCCAAACAGGGGATTGCCTGTGTCAGCGGATCTGGAGAGCCATTTTTTTCTCTTGTAGATCACTTACCTTTTCCATCACAAAGAAATCATTTTATCCTGCTGTGTAATTAATACACACGAACAGTGCAGCAAACATTTTCCTCCAGACTGCTTTTTCTGCTGGTAAATTACAGGAAATCCTAGACAATACACCTGGGACTCCTGCAGTTTGAAATTAGAATACAATCTCTCTCTCTCTCTCTCTCTCTCTCTCTCTCTCTCTCTCTCTCTCTCTCTCTCTCTCTCTCTCCAGTCTCCTCCTACTTGTCCCTTGTCCCCATCTGATCTTCAACTGGGGGGGAACTAAATGTGTCCTAAAACCTAATGGCAGCCTGTTCATTTACTCTTCTTTTGCTTCAATGAGAGGTAAAAAGGGGGGGGAATAAAATAAAACTGCATGTGTGTGTTTGGGAAGAAAAAGACCCTACGTTTATGATCCTGTCAGTTACTGCAAAGGAACAAAGACACCAGGAAACCTCTGGCTGCTGTTTCCATTCAGCTGCCTACCGTTACACATGCATATTTGTAACTCAACCCCAAAAGTTTGAGAGCATATTGCTAGTAAATTCTAAGTGCCAGGCTGAGTTGCTGTGTGACGTCATGTCCATACGAGTCCTGGGACAGCATTAAAATAGCCACAGCTGTTTCTTATTGTGGAAATACAGACTTCTGCAAAGGAGTAACATTTTGCTTTGACTCCCCTATAGATGCTGAGCCCCACCACACACACCCCAAAACAACCCGTGGCAAACATAGGAACTGCTGGTCTGTATTAAACACTGGTGAAAAATGTGCAAAAGGACGTCCTGCAATAGTTGTGCACAGGATCTCCTTCCATAGAAAGACATCATTACAGGAATGCAAGAGCAGTCCTGCTGGATCAGACCATAGCCAGTTGCAACATACAACCAGCGGTGTCATCCTACCGGTTCACTGGGCGGAGTTTCTTCGCTCGCTGGGAGGGTTTCCGTGGTGATCGGCAGCGTGCTCGCTGCCTCCCGTTGTGTAATGGCAAAAGCCCGCCCGCTGCAGCCCACGGAAACCCTCCCAGCGAGCGAAGAAACTCCGCCCAGCGAACCGGTAGGATGACACCACTGCATACAACTCTACACAGACCCTGCTGGTCCTAATGCTGGACTACACCAATGGACTATGTGTCATTGGGTGCACAAAGCCAAATCGAGGCTTACCGCATAATTAAAACTAGAATCCTGGACACTGAGCAACAGAAAATATGGGGGGGGCAGCGAACAAATCTTGCTCCCCGCTGCGCTTAGGCATCCCAGTTAAGTCAGGCCAATTGGCCAGATTTTTCTATCTCCTTGAATGTCCGCAGGAACGTTCTGCATATTCACTGGCTAGGTACAATATTATGCCTTCAGCCATATTATATGGCCGAGAGGCAATGTGTCTGTGAGTTGGGAAGTGTGGAAACACTTACATAAGAACATAAGAAGAGCCCTGCTGGATCAGGCCAAAGGCCCATCTAGTCCAGCTTCCTGTATCTCACAGCGGCCCACCAGATGCCTCAGGGAGCACACAAGATCACAAGATGCCTGCATCCTGCAATGTAGCAAAGGCTGAACCCATGGGCGGTAATGGTGCTGCACTTGGGCTATCATGTGTTGTTCCCCTGGAGCATCGCATCCAGGGCAGCCCGCACCAGCCACACCAGCCTTGCAATGCTCCTGGGTTGGTCACTGTGGGATGGAGGGTCCAGGATCAGATGGCCCCTTGGTTTGGCCCAGCAGCACCTTCCTTACTGTATGTTCTGTAGAATGCAAAAGACTAACTTGATCTATTGTTTAGGGGCTCAGTGTGACAAAAAGAAGGGGAATCACTGCAGAGCATTCAGCATTGCTCCTTCTTGAGCAAATATTGCGGCTGGCATGAAGGGCACCACTGTCTTAGGAGATGCTATCTTCTTCGTAACTCTCTAGGCTCGAGCGCAGGCTGTTGACAGCTGCGTGGAGAGCAGCTTCATGAGAGCATTCTGCCAGGAATAATCACATCCCTAGAGGTGAAAGAGGTAATTCATGCTCTAAGAAGTTTTTCCGTGTCTTTTAAGCAGGGGATGGGGGTGGCTTATTTAAAAGCATCTGAACTGAGCCAGTGCCGTTAGGATTAACAGCAGCTGATTGCCCTTGGCAAAAACGGTAATGAACAGAAAACAAAGATTTAAGCAAACTGAAGGGAACTTTTGTAGTCCCCATTACATAGCATTTGGTTGGTCTGAGAAACTCATGGCCACAGGAAATAGAGATGACACAAAGAGTCATATATGTGGATTTGGAAATATGCATTTCAGGGTTGTAACAGTCTCAGCAGGTATGGAAGTATGGCTTGTGAATTCCAATCCATACAAATCCAATCCAATCTAATCCAAATTCCATTCTTTCCTCACTCCAATTAACCCAGGTCCCCTGACCTTTTCCTCCCACCAACTCACCAATAGTCCTTAAAGCCCCTACCCCCTTTTCATCTTACCTGCTTTCCTGTGCTGCTGCCGTGGTTCAAACAGAGGCAAGTGGGGAGAAGGGGGGCAGCAATTGAGGCCCCTTCCACCCACCACTCCCAACACCACTTTCAAATGCAGTTCCAGGTGCAAAAGCCAGTGTGGGGTAAATGGGGGAGCAGGGTACTCCCCAGCCTGCCATGAAGCTCACTAGGAAATAAAGGTCCAGTTCGCTCCATCCCAGCTACCTCACATAGGTATTGTGAGGCTACGGTGGGTGGAGGGAAGCTTCTAAGCCAGTGCTCCTGAAACGTTTTCACACTGGGACCCACTTTGTAAAATGACAATCTACGTAATCAATGAGCAAGCGAGCAAGAGAGAGAGAGAGAGAGAGTATTTTATTTGCTCCTATGCTACTCCAAAACTGTGCTCCTGTAGTCCTTACATATAGTTGGTGTATAGATATTTGCTAGACTCCCCCTAGAAATGGAGCTCAAGGACTGCTCCCCCAAACCTTTACAGTCATTTCAGATACCCAGAAGGCTGATCTGGACAGCAAGACTGCAGTTAGGGACTTCCAGGCCAGACAAAAGGCTGAAACTGGGTTCATACATGATCAACAGCACTCCAATTACTGAAGAGCATTGGAAAATGTGCCATTTTAATTTGGGGGCATGTAGATTACCTCATACCCCAGGTTAGGATTCCGGCTAACAGTTTTCTTCTGCAAACCAGGCAAAGGTGCTTGCAAAGCCTTTTTTTAATGTTTCAAAAAATGTTCGTGACCCACCTAAAATTAGGTCATTGGTGGGCCTGGACCCACAGTTTGGGAACCACTGATTTTTAGCGGCATTGAAGGAAGGACTGAACTTTGGCCTAATTTGGCAATATGCTTCTTACGGGCATAGACTGACTCCCCCTTCTTTTTCTACTCTTTCGTGTGCAGGGGAGGGTGACCCTCTTTTCTTTCCACTGAAGATAGGTAAAAGGAAACTGTTTCAGATGCAGGAGTGACGTGTACCTCCAATTGTCATTCCAAAGCAAGTGTCCATCGGCAAGCCAGAATCCTGCTTTCATGTGACCGTCTGGTTGTCAAGTTGTGTTTTCTGGATGTCTGTCTCCTGGCCAAGCCAATTCCAAAGAGTAGGCATTTGAAAGAGGAGTAGCTGGCAGGTTCAGGTGTCTGTCAAAAGCAGCCAGAAAGTCATGGAAAAAACAAATAAGCATTCCTGGTTCCACTCAGACTGTCTCCTTCATTATGACTGTGTTTTTAACCTCCCCAACTTCTGAAAGGTGCCCCTTCAGGCCAGGATACTGTTTTACAAGGTGCTATTCACAAGGCTGGACTAACACTTAGTAAACACTTAAAGAATTCATCTGAAAGTCACCATCGAAACTCAGAGCGCAATCCTAGCCTGGAGTTGGGCCAGCACAGTTGGGCCAGCAAAGTTTGGCCAGCAAAAGGGCCACCATAAAGTGCGTTTGGACCACTCTCAGAGTCAGGGAAGATGGTGCACCTCTGTGTGCTGACCTCTGACTCCAAGAGTGGTCCAAACATACTTTAGGGTGTCCCTGCGCCAGCTGGCCTAACTTTGCTGGCCTAACTGTGCCGGCCTAACTCCAGGTTAGAATTGTGCTCTCAGTCTCCAACTTTGGTTGGTGCAGTGGTCATGAAAAGAGAAACATCTGTGAATCTGCCCAGCACTGACCTGTGTGACACCTTCCAAGCCATGAAGTCACCTTGCAGGAATATGATGTCAGTGCTGTAAAAATGAAGGAGGGGGGAATCACACCGGCTCCAATGTGTACTTCATATTAGGAATTTTTATATTTCCTATTGAACAGAAAATGCTCTGTTCGGTTCCCTCTGACCCTCACCCCTTTTAAAGGAGCTTCTGCCAAAATTGCTAAGGTTGACAGGGGACCTACCATTTCCCAACATCCCTGAGGGAATCGAGCTGCTCCTTATTATGAGAAATGGTTTGTTCTTCAAATGAATTCCAGATAAACTTTTCAGCTTTTAAAAAAAGGTGAAATTTTTTTAAAAAAAGATGTTACAAACTAAAAGTACTGAAGGGATCATTAATTAGGCAGTCTCCATTTTGCACTGGGACTTGTTTGCCAGGAAACCAGGAGGAGTTTCAAGTGTTGAGTAGACTTGGAATCCTCCCTCAGAAATGTCATAACGTGACAGTCTTGTCTCTGCTAGATATTCCGCATGCGTTTCACCCATGGAGGAGTCTCCAAATTGGCTTCAAATTTTGCTTTAGACATTTCAATGGTGCATCTAGATCTCAGTGGAATAAATATGAGTGGCAGGACTATCGTTTGAGGAGGTTGGGCAGGACCTACTGGAAATTGCTCCTGTACAATGGCAGCAGTTCTAGGCCTCCATGACTGAGAACTATAATGAGAATCATTAGCTTCTTGAAGCATTGGAAAAGCTGGGGCATCTCATTGTAACCCATTGTCCGTGGTACAGGAAGTCTTAGAGCCCAATCTTATGCATCAGAAATAAGTCCCATTGTAGCAATGGGGTTTACTCCCAGATAAGTGTAGATTGGATTGCAGCTTTAAAATGACAGTCAATGAGATGCTTCATGGACAGATATTGTCTATCACTGTAGCAGGGTTTTTGCAAGTGATGGAGCACGTCCTGATCAGCAATTGCCAGGAGGTGCTGGTGTCGGTAGGGGACTTAGCCCTTTAGCCCTGGGCCTATGCCAGTCCGTGACTGCTGAATGACCAGCAGAACAAGGCACTCCTGTTGTCTACTGCTGACATCAGCAGTGGCTGTTATTCAGGCCACTGCTCCAACCGCAGATGACTAAGGGATCCACTTTTTCGGACATCCATTTGAAGTATTTAGACCCGCTGCTGCACGCTAACGAAAAAAAGGACTGCCTGGAGAATGAGATCTTAAGCTATATCTTGACAGCTTGTGCCCCGGGTTCAGTAGAAAAGGTGGCTACCTTTCTGGAGCTAGTAATAAAGAATAGCAGATTTAGCCATGGAGCATTGGGGGATAGCTAATGCATTTTATTTTATTTTATTTTATACAATGATTTGAACTTGTAACTATAACAGTTTATTTTTACATATGACAGTAAAGGTTCTGGAATTAGAAAAGGGTCCCAGACCCTGGACAGCACAACTTCCAACACAAAAGTTTATTGATCATTTTAAGGCTGAAACTGTGTGTTGTGGCTTCCCAAGCTGTGGAAACCAGCCAGGGGAGCTGCGGAATTTTTGCAAAGTGTTTCCCTAAACAATGTCACCACAATGGGGTGGTGCTGCCAATGGCCCAGTAGGTCAAGGGAACCAAAAGCAAAAAAAAGTCTGAGAACTACTGATGCTAAGATGATATTAACTTTTACCTTGGCCAAATATATCCAGTATTTCTAAAACCTGAAATAAAAGATTTAAGAATGCTGTAAAAACAATTATTTAGGGGAATACCAGTTCATTATTTATAGGCTTGTGTGAGTTCAGAAAGTTGTGTGTGAGTCATTTCCCATGTCCCAAAGTGGATGTACTCTGAAGCCATAACCCTGTGCCCCCCCACCCCGCCATTAGCCTTCAGAACTACTCCAGCAGTCATTCAAGACTTGCCATTGTGGGTAGTGCTGGTTGGTTGGATCGCCTTTATTTTTGAAGCATCGACCAATGGGAAATAAGCCTCCTTTTGCCAGGGACACTTCTTAGTCTCCTTGTAGGCTGCTGTGCTGTCCAATGGGAACACTAATGACAACTGCAGGGATGTTCCCTGAGGCCCAGAACCTCAGACAGTTCCCTTTTGAAGATGCTACCAATCTGAGGCAAAAGGGGGGGGAAGCAAATATTTCTACAGTTTGTTTCATATGCTTGACTTACCTTAGATAAATGATTCTTTTATCATCTTTTTTTCCCTTGTTTAATGCCAGAGTCACAGGCATGGAGGATGGTGCTTTTGGTAGGTGAAGCAACAGAGAGAAAGTGGGTATTCCCAACCTCACACAGCTCTAATTAAGAATAATTCTCAGTAATGGACTTTGGCTGCAGGCTAAATAAATACTGTTCCTGAATATTTTCTTCTTAAATCTCACATAAATGTGCTAATTGAAAGTCTCACATCTTCTTCCAAATTGAATCCAACTCCATGTTCTTTGAATTACTTCCTTTCAAGTCCATTGTTCAAGCAGCTTCGACTAATTCCACTGTAGTTAAAGATCTCTCACCATGCAGTTATAGTTCCCATTTTTCCCCCTCTAGGGAGATGTATTCTTAAACCAGCCTGAAACTGGAAACTGACACACAGTCTCACACCGTATCTGTACCTTGAGTAATATTGAGTGTTCTCAGAAACCCCACCCCAAAATACACATTTCTTATGTGTATTTCTTAGATGTATTTCTTATGTGTAAAAGGCTTAGATGACTTTTAAGGTGGATTCTAAATATGGTGGACTATCGTCTATCAGTGGTTATTAACCATGTTGGCTGCATTGAACCTCCAGATGCAGGGGCAGTATGTCATTGAGTACTATGCGCAGAGGAGCAATAGCAGGGGAGGATTCAGACGTTCATCCATTGCTTGTAGGGGAATATTCACTGCATTTATTTTCTGGCCATTATTACTATTCATTTCCTGTCATGACTATTACTATCTCACCGCCTGTGCAGGGTTGTTGTGATGACCAAAGGAGTGCACACCACCATTAGCTTCTTGGAGGAAGCTCCTTGGAGGTATAAAATGTGAATGAATGAATGAATGAATAATTTTGCTGGGGGTGTGTGTGTAAAAAAATTAAGTAGCCCCGGGTGCAAAATGGCCTAGCTACGCCACTGACCACACAACCTAACTGGAGACCACAGGAAACATTAATAATATAGAACAGGGTTTCTCAAACTGTGGGTTGTGACCTGATGTCAGATGGATCCTGGGTTGGGCCCTCCTACCAAATTTGAGACCACTGGACTCAATTGGAGGTTGCACTGGGCCTCCAAAGGTCTCCAGAAGGAGCTGAGTAGTCACTTCTGGTTTACACCTGGTTCATGAAAGTGGCTTCCGGTTGTTTCCAGTGGTCTGAAGAGACCTGGCACTGGAGTAGGCAGTTGGTCTCAATGCCCAACTGCAAGGTAAGAGGTGAGTCATGGAGCAGGGAGAATGTTTGAGAATGATTCAACCAGCTTCCTCGTGAGGAAGCTATGGTGCTAGCTTCCTCACAAGGAAGTTGCTTGAAACATTCACTAATGAGGCTATACTGTATCTCTAGACATGATAGTCAGTCAGTCAACTGTCAGTCAACAGTCAGTCAAAATATACCGCTTTTCAACACCAAGTTCACAAAGCGGTTTACAGGCAAATAGTAATAATAAATGGCTAAACATGCCATTTCAGGAATCCATACCCCCAAAATACCAATGAATAGGTATGTTTGAGACAGCAAAATATGTGTAATCAACAGAAAACAAATCAAAATGTAGAAATAGCAATTAATATCACATTTAGACTAATATGCCTTAATATGATTCCAGAATATCTGAGACTGGAACCAAACATATGACCATGAAAGGGCATTTCACAGTGCTAGAGCCCCAACTGAGGATGCTCTGAATTGCATGCAGGTCAGACAAGCTTCCACACACGAGGGAACCTCAAGCAGGACCTCGTCTGCTGATCTCAACCGGGGACTGATGCTTTTAACCACTTGAAAGGTTAATTGGGAAATGGTAGCACTTGAGTTGGGCCCAGAAACATCCTGGTAACCAACGTAGCCGGAGTCGCTCAGGTGCAATTCTGTATAAAACAAGAGATCATTCAAAGAAAAGATTCAAGCCTGACTTTGAAAGTGTCTGTGTGGCCAATTTATCCAGCCAAATTTCCATTGTGCATCGCAAGGCAGTTGTGGGTATTTTTTATCCCTCCCACACACACACACACATACACACACCCAACCCCGTTATTATTACAATGTGCTATCATTATGTTAAAATTGTACTGGAGGTTTTTGTTAGCGGTGGCTTGAAAATTAACAGAATCACGACGCTGGCAATGACACCAGCAGCATCATTTAATGACAAGGTCACCACTGGTGCTTTTCCCTCAAAAGAAATGTCACACTTCAGTGAGGTTGAGACCACTGCTCTGTCCCTGGAACCCAGGTAAAGAAAATGAAGCAAGAGCTCTGGATACTCTTCCATCCCATGATTTCAATCAGACACATTCTTTTCTCCATCCTTTGCTCTCTCTCTCTCCCCCCCCCCGCAACTAGCTTTGGTTCTGTTGTGTTCCCAGAACATATGGACTCCCTAGATGTTCTGCTGTTAACATGGAAACTTTAGGGAGTTGGGAATAACAGATCACAAATAGATTGAAAAGCCCTATTAAATACCCCCTCGGGTGGCCTGGGCAAAGATTCATTTTGCTTTTATACAAAAGCGGGGAGGAGGAAATAAAATTGGAAATATTCTGACTGTAAATGAGGCTGTGTTAGCAAAGAAGATTCCAGCATGCGCCATGAGCTGCCCATGAAGAAAGTCACTGCTATTTCCACCTTCCCAGATACAGGAAATGATTTGCTAGGAAGGGGGAACTTATAGGAGAGAGTCTTTACAATATTCAAAATCCTCAGTTTACAGGCATGCCCGGAGGCCCGAGCGCACCCCATGGCTGGCGCTGAAGCAGCGCCCCCCCACGTCACCCCGCCCCCGTGCGTCACTCAGACACGCCTCCCTTACCCCAGAAACGCTCTATTTCCGAGCGTAAGGGAAGCGGGGGCGGGTGGGAGGGCTGAAAACCATGTGGTCTCTCCCGGACCACGCGCAATGGCGCCCCACCGCTGCCTGGCACCCCATGGCTCGCGCCATGGGGCGCTACAGGTAAGATATGCGCCTGTCAGTTTATCTCCATTGGTGATTAGCCAATCTTGACCCAGTGGTAGAAAAACAAAACATTCTTCACTTGCACTAGTAAAAAGCATACTGTTGATTTGTGCTGGAATTTCAAGGGAAAAAAAACATTTTAAACAATATATTTTTTAAAAAAAATTTGATGCACTTTGGCTCAATCCTATCCCCCAGCAGTTTACATTATGCTGTGCTACCAGAGTGTGCCCTGCGTGCTATTCAGGGGCACTGGAACAGACAGCCCTGAAAAGGAAAAAATATTTCCTTTTATCTGTTTTAACGCTCCCAACACTCAGTTTTAGCGGATGCCCCCTGGTTCTGGTGTTCTGAGAGAGGGAAAAGAACATCCCTCTATAGACTCTATCCCTTCCGTGCATAATTTTGTATGTCTCAATCATGTCGCCCCTCAGGCACCTTTTTTCTAGACTGAAGAGCCTCAAACGCTGCAGTCTTTCTTCGTAAGGGAGGTGCCCCAGCCCTGTAATCATTTTCCTCGCTCTCTTCTGCACCTTTTCCAGCTCCACTATGTCCTTTTTGAGATGCGGCGACCAGAACTGGACACAATATTCCAGGTGCGGCCTTACCATCGATTTGTACAATGGCATGATAATGTTGGCTGTTTTATTCTCAACCCCCTTTATAATTATTTATTTATTTATTTTACTTTGAAGAATTTATACCCCACCTTTCCCATGTAATGCCAAAGCAAATGCCCAAGGCGGCCTACATGAGCAGGCTAGTCTAAACCACCATTTTTTCAATGGGTTTTTTTTTACAAATCTACAGTATTCTTGTGATCCGCCAGTCCTCAGGCCCAGATGTCGCCTTCCCAGTGTGGTACTTTCCTTTGGCTGCTGCCACCAAGCCTCAGCAGGCAATCACAAGTCAAGCCTGGACAGGTCGTCAAGGTCGTATTCCGTTCTTTTGCCGGCTGGCCTCCTCACATTCTCCACTGCGGCTCTCACTTGCGGTGAGCTAATCAGCTCCACAGCGACTCTGTTCTGCCACCACAGGTACTGCAGCTTGTCACAACCTGGCATCCGTCTCCCATCCAAAAGCAAACCGCAGATTTTCCTGCTTAGCTTCAGGCAGTACCAGCAGCTCAACCATCAGTCCACATCTCCTGCATTTCAGGATGGGGGAATGAAGATAGGATCTTGGCATGCGCCACCTACCGTCCGCCACTTACTGCCATCCATCCGTCACACTCCCAAGTCACTCACTACTCCACTCTTCCCCCAACTTCCCATGAATCATTAAAGAACCACCCCTGCAGCCGCAGTACTTGCTACACTATGATATCTGGGATTTGCTGAAAGGCCTGTGGAACGTCCAGCCACTTGTGACACTAGTTCTGGAGCACATGATGGAAGTGTGCCTTTCACACTGCTGTAACAGGACTTACACGGTGGATTATGAGTTCTGCTGCCACAGGCCCTGTATGAGACTGGGCAGTTTCCCCACCTACAGTTTCCTGTAAAAATGAAAAAAGTCTATATCCTCCCAATTCCATGCAATAGAACCTTATGAAGCCAAATAAGAGCTTTAGAGGGCAAATTTTGCCAGAAAATTGTGCAGGAAGCCATGGTTAACCCCTCCCCCAGCCTCTCCTGCACACCATAGTTCCTATGTGGAGCAACACTCCCCAGGCAGCATTTGTTTGAAAACCGAACATGGACAATTAACCCTTACATGACCCTTAAGAATGATGTTGTATTGAGGAGGACTGCAACTGTGCAGTGATCGTTTCTGGGATCTGTACCCCTCATATCTTAGTCATGCATTTTCTCCTTCAACTCAAAATCTCCTTGAGGTACAAACAGAAGAATACAGAATGGTTAACTCCTACTTAGCTCAATGGCTTCATGAACAGAATGCAGCGATTACATTGTTAAATGAGAGATGTTCTTTCATTAAAATATTTATATTCCAACTTTCTCTCCCTAATGGGACCCTCAGGGCAGTTAACAATGCTGACTTAAAACACAACAATGAAAGCAAGCAACATTAAGAATAAATACCATAAACAGAAGTAGTGTTATATCAGCATAAATTAAATACACAAACCAGAACTAGCTCAGACAACTGTAAGGAACTTCTTGATCAAGTATCCGTCTGCTTAATGTATCATCTGAAGACAGGAAACAAGGTAGTGAGCCACAACTCCCCACAGAATTCCACAGTCCAGAGCATGCCACCACTGAGAAGGCCCCACTCCACAAAACCACATGCTGTGCCTCAGAGATTGGTACCAATGGGGATAAGACAGTCCTCCTTTTGATTGTAATTGGTGCATTTAAATTACCCAATATTTTGGATATCAGCTGTGCCATTTATTTCCGTTTGCTTTCCCTGGAAGTCTAACTAATCTCAATGCTATTTTAATGAAGCCTTCAAATGAAGAAGAGTGTTGAAGGGTTGAAACCCTCAGAACACTTGATCTTTTTATTGTAAGAAAATACGTGGGCTAAGATGTGCCAGGGAATAAAAGGACAACTTTTGTATAACATACTAATATCCTTCGTGTATCATCCTAAGTCATTTAACGTATCATTATGTTTTGCCTGTAAACCGCTTTGTGAACTTTTTCTTGAAAAGTGATATATAAATGCAATTGATTGATTGATTGATTGATTGATTGATTGATTGATTGATTGATTGATTGAATTCAACTTTGGAGTGTTAAATCCAACCTATGCAAAAGAACCAAAAAATGAAGTGAAAAAACCAGTTAGACTTGACTAATCCAAGGGCTGCTCCTTTGGTTTTCAAAGGTGTGCTTCTTCATTTTTTAAAAGTTCTTAACTTAAAAAGTTAGTTTATCTCATTCATCTTGGTTTCCACCAGGGGTTTTTGATGAAGAAGCTATTGTTATAAAGAGAGGGATGCGTTAAAAGATGCCCCTGATACCATAATGGCAACTTACGGTGAAGAATTTGGAAGATTTAGACTCATGAATTGTTTCTGTCGGAGCCCTCCAGCCTACCTGAGATAATATATATATTTCTTTCCATTTTTAGTGAATATCTTGACAGGTATATTGTTGTGGTTGCAGGGCTTTGCAATGAAACATAGCACCTTGCAAACCAAAGCGGAAGAATAGCTAAGCCATACTGTACATTAGGGCTTCCTTTGATCTTTACTTGCAAGAGACCCCCATATATTTCTCATTTTTTCCTTTTCCACTGGAGGGTTCAGCTGCAGTCCAATAACAATTGGAAATGCCATTGTTGACCTCCAGTTAAGCTGGCAACAGGAGCGATATACGTGACAAAAGAAGCTGGATGCTTGGAAAACCTGTGAGTCCATTGCTTTCTGCTGGAAAATTATTTCCCTGGTTCTGCAGGAAAGAAGCGTTGGAAAACTGATCACTGGCAGAACTCCACCTCCCTTATTAATGGAACCAAGGAGACTTGACATCCTCCAAATCTCACATAACCCCCTGATTTCTAAGGTTGCCACCATTTTCCTCATCATCTTTTTGTGCTCTTAGCAACATAAGAATCTCAGGGACATCAAGTTCAGCATTCTGGTTCCTCTGACACTGGGTAACCAGATAGCTCTGGGCAGGGCCGCCAACTTGCTCAGAACATTGGGGGTGCTGAGAAGCCCTTGATGACACCATGTTTGATGTAGCTATGCCCCCTGACATCACCACGTCCGATGTACATAAGAACATAAGAAGAGCCCCACTGGATCAGGCCAAAGGCCCATCTAGTCCAGCTTCCTGTATCTCCCAGTGGCCCACCAGGTGCCTCAGGGAGCACACGAGACAACAAGATGCTTGCATCCTGTTGCCACTCCCTTGCACCTGACATTCTGAAGCAGCCTACTACTAATGTAAAGAGGTTGCCCAACCCATCATGGCTATAGCCTACGATGGACTTTTCCTCCAGAAATCTGTCCAGTCCCCTTTTAAAGGCATCTAGGCCAGATGCCATCACCACCTGCTATGGCAAGGAGTTCCATATTTTAATTACCTGCTGGGTAAAAAAGTATTTCCTTTTATCTGTTTTAACTCTCCCAACAGCCCTGATGTAGCCATGCCCACTGTCATCGTGGCCCGGGCCATGATGCAAGGCAGACTCTTCCGAGCCCGGGCTCAATCACCGTGGTCAGGGCTCAGAAGAGGCTGCCTGCCTGTTCCCCCCAGTCCATCGAGCTCTGCCTTCTTTGGCTGCCTGCTTCCTCTGAGAGGCCCCCAGGCGCAGTGTGCCAGAGAAGTGCCACTCTCTGGACAGCGCAGCTGCCTCAGTTCTCCTTGCATTTCCCTCTAACTAGGCTGCTTATGCTGGCAGCCTCTTGTGGCAGTGAGTCCCACCGGCTAGCCCTGCCTCATGCAAAGCAAGCTGCCTTTTGGGTTTGCACTGTAGGGAACCTGTGTCGATGTTCCTGGAGCACTCGCTTAGCATATGGCTGGGTCATTGTTCGGTTCCCGCACCTCCAGGAAGGGCAGGGCTGGGGGGTACCCCAGAGAGTCTGGCCCACCGCCTGCCTGTGCCCCGTGGGGGCTCTGCGCACAGCTCCGATCCTCCTGTGTGGTCACAGAACGGGGCTCCGGGGTGCAGGGCGGGCAGGAGTGAGCGCGGCACCCAAGGCTCCCCCTTTGGCTGTGGCCAGGCACTCAGCTCTGCAGGACCTCCCGAGACAGTGCACCTTGATCCCCTGCCCGCCTGCCCGCCCGCCTGCATGCTCACCTACAGTGCCTTGCATCGCGGCACCCCATGTTCGGCACTGGGCCGGGAGCGTGCCTGTTTGTCGGAGCGGTCAGGTCGAGCCGAGGGCAGTGCGAGCATGCACAGAGACTGTCCCGGGAAGGACCTCATTGGCTTGATTGCAACACAACCACTGTGCATGCTCATGCTGCCCTCGGCTCGGCCTGTTTGCTGCTGGGCCTTGCGGAGCACGCCTCACCGCTCTGACGAACAGGCATGCTCCCAGCCCAGTGCCAAACATGGGGGTGTGGGGGGGGGGCAACCTTGGGGGTGCAGAGCCCCCCCAAAAATATTGTGGATGCTGACAGCATACCAGCACCCACAGATTTGGCACTACTGGCTGTGGGATGGAAAACCCATAAGCAGGTCATGAAGACAATATGCTTTCCCCATCATTACGCTCTCCTGGCAGTTTCTCTGTAAATACAGTAGAGGCTTCACACAGAGGCGGAGTGTTTGTGGGATGTAAGGTGGTGCCTGCTATGGGCAGTTGCTGCAGCAAGGGAGGCTGGTGGAATACTGAGATAAGAGTAGAGGCTGGCCATCCCTCCCTTACCTCCCCTGTGTCCGTTTGGCTGCTAAATGGAGCATTTGTGGGTGCTGGGTGTGTTGCAGGTTGGGCAGGGCACTACCGCTAGGGGCACGGTGACCCAGAAGGGCGATGTCATGATGTCACTTTGCCCTGGTGCCATCATGCTTTCTCCCCTGAAAGTTTAGCATTAGGAATTTTACTTTTTTTCAATCTCTCTATCCAGGCTGGTCAATGAACCATGGTGCAAAGAGGTCACTTTTGTATAGGTTGGCAAATAGATGAGTATATGCAAAAACAAGATGAACAACACTTTTAATGATTGGAGAATACGGGGATGAGATGAGCAATGTTACTTCCAGAAAAAAGAGTTGTATAATATGTGTATGTGGAAATCTAGTACCAGTAAGATGCACAGCCCAATCTGATCCTGGGCCAGACCAGGTCATGTGGCAAGGTCGACACAGTCTCCACTGGCAGACTGGGCACCAGGCTCCAAAAGAGAAGCACATAAGGAACGTTTGTGCTTACCAACTCTGTTGGGTGGTGGTCCCTAATGAGCCTACTGCACCAGCTTTCTGGCTGGTGTTACTCCAAGAGGGTCCAGAGGTGTGCGTTGAAGCTAGGCTAGGAGCATAGGATACTAGCAGCACTGCTGCTGCTATCTGATCACAGGTCACCATCAACATACCCCCCCCCAGCCACCCCAATCCTCACTCTTCCCCAGGAACATCCCAGAATGTCCCCTGCTGATGTATGCTCTGGTGCAGGCTGGGTGCTGCATTGGCTCATGCCCATGGTGCCAGCTGTTTGTGCTAGTGGCCCCGGCCTGCGCTCTGTTGCTGTGGCTGTGCACCAGCTGCCCGGGCCTTGCACCCAATTTCTGTCAATGCAGGGCCCAGATAGGATTGGGCAGATTGTGTAGCAAGGTTAATCTGTCCCTTGAGATACTAAGCTTAGCAGAACTCCAATCCACCTACTGGCAATGGAGCACAAATCAGGTGGATGACGATGAAGTATGAGCTGCCATTCCTATTAGCAGTATCCATTAGCACAATCTACACCAAAACCAGCTTCTCCACATGCATGTTTCCACTAAGGGTATGGTAAGTGGGGAAAAGTGGGGGATTGCCCTGGAGAAGCACATCAGCAGTCACCCTTGTGCCCATCCGTGGCTGTGCCCACCTGTGTCATCAGCCAAGCGCCACCCTCTTGGCTGAGGGACTGGAAATCCCTCCACCTGAGAGTTGTTCCCTCTCTTCAAAATTCTGAGTTGGGCTGGAGAGAGGGGAACATGCTTGTGCCCCAATTCTTAAAAGGGGTGCTGGGCTACACAGAGTTCTTCTTCTGCCATATGGGCTTCGCGCCTTTTCAGGTCTCATTCAAAGTTCTGCATCACTTTCCCTGCAATGGGTGAGCCTTCTTACAGCATTCCTGGTGTGCCTCCAAAAAGTGGAGAAGTCCTTGGGCTCCAGATCAGAAGACCCCTTTTCACAGCACTGCAGCCAGACGCAGTCTAAAGTGACCCTTCTCTTACTCCCCCCACCCCACCCTAACTGCCTCGCTACTTACAGAGAGAAGACTTCGGCGTCTTTTCAGAATCAGAGAGAAACAATAGGGCACCGCAGTAGCGAGCTTGAAGTCTTTTATCTTGCTGCAGATTCAACCACAGTATTGATTCCTTATTGACCTAAACCCTCCTCAAGCTCGGCTGTGGGTTTTTTCCCCCCTCGCATTGTCTATGGCAAAGTTAAGGCGGCTACTCCTTTAATATTGATTTTTATGAAAAAGGTGCAGGAAAGGGGGCAATTTGTGTCTGCAGCTGCTCTTCACTGGAGAAGATGCCTTTGTTAAGCATTTATAACATTGCATCAAAGGTCTTAATCGGCAGTGCGCTCTCTCTCTCTCTCTCTCTCTCTCTCTCTCTCTCTCTCTCTCTCTCTCTCTCTCTCTCTCTCAACACAGAAATAGGCTTGGTCAAATGTGTTATTGGTGTTAATGATATTTTGAAGTGTAGCAAATTCATCAGCCTTTTTGGAGACTGCAACACTGAGGCAGTTGATAGCCTTTCATTGTGCTGCCACACCACTTGATACAACCTGGAATGAGTCTTTTTGTCCTTTCTGTGATCATTGTTGGTTTGATTTGGTGTGTTCATTATTTACAGTCAGTCCTTGCCATACATGACCTCGCTAAGTGGGACCTTGCGTATCCGCGAGGAGGAACATTGAGACCACCCCTTGCCTGTCGCAAAGGGGTGGTCTCGCTTTCCACATTCCCGGCTGCCTCCGGGATGTATCTGCAATGTACCTTGCCAGCACATACCTTCCAGAGGCAGCAGGACATTGAAAATGGTGCCAGCGATTGGCACGGACCTCTTTGAAGAGGCTGGGGAAAACCTCTGAGGGTTTCCCCACTCCCTTCAAAGTGTTCTGCATCAATTGTGAACGCTGCTTTGAATGCCCCTGCTGAATTCAGTGGTGGTAGACTATTTTTGAGTCATAAGAATCATCCAGCAAACTTCACAAACCCATTACTAGTTCTGATCCCTCTGCTAAATGTAAGAGAGCCATCACTTTAAAAGGTGCTTTTTTATGGGTATAGAAATGAAATACTTGGAATCATCACGAACATTATTTGAAAGCATGTTTGCAATAAAGAAACCTTTTACCAGGACAGGCCCAACCATGAGTTCAGTTGAACCCGTTACGTGAGGCAGGCAGCAAGCTGGTGAGTGTACATGTGGGGGTGCATTTTCCTGGTGAGGATAGGAAAATGGGAGCCAGAATTTGGGGGGTGGGTTCAGGCAGAGGATTGCCTTGGGCTGTCCCTACCTCTTAACACAAATCAGTCTTCAAGCTGTGTCTTCATAAAGTTGTGAAAAGGAGACCGTTTCACCCTGAAAGACTCTAATGCTGCACATCATCTTTTAGTAAAACATATTCTGCAAGTCTTGACATTTCTTCCTGTCTCCACATTTTAGTCCGCCATTCCCCTCATGAAGGGAGGATTAGGTTCAGACCTAGTTTTCATGATCAGCATTCCAGCTTCGGTTCCATTTCAGAGCAACTTGCGATGCTCTTGTCAAATAAGGAACATTAAAAGAGAGTTAAGTGTGCCTGGTAACCTAAGACTTATCATATCTCTCGTTCCTTCTCACCAAAGCTCTCAAAGCAGCTTATGAAAAATAAAATACCATGCAAAAATTATTCATCAAAATGATGCAGTTCTTAAAACACGCAAATAACAACATGGAGAGCGGAAAATAAATCCAAATGTTTCTTTAACATACTGTACATCAAGCACTCTCCAGTTGTGGAGAGATTGTGAAACCCCTCTGGAAGGAGGTGGTCTTCACCCTCCTCAGTGCTGGCCCCAAACCTCCCAGAGCCTGAGGTGGTTTACCAAATGTAAACCACCCCGCTTACCTCATGATGTCCAGCTTCTGATTCTCTAGCTTCTGGACTGGAAAAGGAAGAGGGGAATGGAGTGCAAGAGGAAATGTGGTGGAGTCTTGAATGGTGGGCTGGAGCAGTGTAATTTGGAAGTGATGTCACAGCTGAGGCTACGCAGGTGTGGATGGGAACAGTGCCAAGGTGGCTTCATCAAGCAGGAAGTGCCATCATTGTGACATAATCTAATGACA
The DNA here is from genome assembly GCA_029204185.1 of Lerista edwardsae. Taxonomy (NCBI): domain Eukaryota; kingdom Metazoa; phylum Chordata; class Lepidosauria; order Squamata; family Scincidae; genus Lerista; species Lerista edwardsae. Next base: position 31,989,652 of record JAJKFI010000008.1, read on the forward strand.
CTCTTCAAATATCAGCAAACTGGCATTCTTGGACTGCAGCAATTGCACAACCATGAACCATCCCTGACAGAAAGCAAGATGAGGACAGAATTGTGAAAAGGCATTGAAGTAAAACCAAAATTTAAAAACCCTCACTTGAAAATTCAAAGTGTTACCACTTCCAAAAGGAATAAAGCAAGAGTAAGGTCTGCAGCTTCCAAGATGGCTACTCCCAGCTTTCTGCAACCCGCCTGATATCAGGTTGCAACCCATAGTTTGAGAAACACTGGGCTAGAGCATTTGTAGCTCATCTATACTGTCTCTTCCACATCATCCCCTCTTCCTTTTTCAACCCAAGAAGTTGAAGGAGAAGGCAAATGAGTGCATCCCCAGCCTATTGCTTAGGATGACCATCTCAGTCCGCTTCAGGAATAGGCTGGTCCTGATCATCCATCCATCATCATAGTGGGTTTAGGCTGGCCCGTGAATCTTCTCTAGGCATAGAATTCCAGTGATGTGGAGCCACTACAAAGAAGACTCTGGAATTGGTCATCACATTTCAAAACTCTGATAATGATAGTACTAGTAAGAAAGCTTCAGATGACTAAGGGCACAATCCTAACTAGCTTTCCAACACTGGGGTAAGGGCAATGCAGCTTGAGGTAAGGGAACAAACATTTGCTTACCTTAAGGAGGCCTTCACGATGATGACTCCACTGCAGGATGCAGCACATGCCCCATTGACATAGCTATATCGGTGCTGGAAAGAGGGTGACAGAAGGGGATGAACGAGACAAATGGACAGATAGAACTTCAGATATCCAGGACCTAGGTCATTTTGAGCTGAGCATTCTGCAAACTATCCAGAATCTGTAACCAGTGTTGTCACAGAAAAGGAAGCAGTGGCAAAGTTAGTAGGTGTAACAACAAAATTATCAACAACTGTTGCAATATGGCTCTGTACCTGTACTCTACAACTTTTCCTCCCCTCTACAATTAATTATGACCAAGATTCATTAAAAACACTACAACCTAAGAGCCCCCCTGAATCAAGGCAAAGGTCCATCGACTCCGGCTTCTTGTATCTTAAAGTGGCCCACCAGATGCTTCAGATGAGCACACAAGACAAGATTCCTGCACCCTGTTGCATCTCCCTTGCACCTGGGATTCTGAGGTAGTCTACTTCTAAAATAAGGAGGTTGCACCATCCATCATGGCCTGTTGCTTGCAATGGGCCTTTCCCCCAGAAACTTGTTCAACCCTCTTTTAAAGGCACCTAGGCCAGATGCCATCACCCCCTCCTGTGGCAAGGAGTTCCACTTGCTTGCCACTCTCTGGGTAAAAAGGTGTTTTATCTCTTCCAACACTTAATTTTAGTGGATGTCACCTGGTTCTGGTATTGTGAGAGAGGGAAAAGAACAAGAATACGTGGGGGAGTAAGGGTGGTGAGCAGAGGTGTGGGGTATCAACAGTGGTAATTCTCCCTCCTGTCCCCACTTGCTCGTATTGGAAAACTAGATTTCTCACCTCGGCACTGTTCCCATCCACACCTGCGTAGCCTCAGCAGTGCGGCAGCGTTGGATGTTCGCAGGTCATTCAAACAACGGAAGCAGCGTTTGCTGAATCCATCAGTAATAAATTGCAGCCATTACTGAAGCCTTTAAAGGAGCAATACGTTTTGACAAGAAGGGCATTACCATTGAATTATGTGTTGCTTTATGAAAGAAAGGGGCAAGGGGCAGCTGTAGAACAGTCAAAAATAGAGCCGAGAAGCTATTCCCTTTGTAGAGGAAAGAGGAGGTGTCAATACCTTTGGTGCAGGTATTTGAGGCATGCTCCTGGAATCTTGCCCTGGTGCCTGGATGGGCTCACACAGCACAACCAGTGCGGTGATCCTCCCACTTTGTCAGAAGCTGGCTGGCAAGTGGGCCTTTTCAAAAGCACAAGAACCTGCAGTTATGGAGTGGCAATGTTCTTAAGGACATCGGTGAGACAATGGATGACTGAAAGGTGCAACCCAGGATACGGTGCAGTATTTAGGCAGATACCAGGGGATGTCTCTAGATAGGGTAGAGGAGCAGCCCAATCCTGTGCTTCCCAGAGGAACAGAGGCACCAAAATGGCCGTCCCAGTATCCTGTGGGTACAGGGAAACTGCCAGAGTTCTCCTCGGGGGAAGGGGACGTTCATTCCCTTCTCCTGAGAAAAGTCCCAGCCTCTGCAATGGGGCTTCTTGAGTCTCTTCCAGACACTTCCCCCACGTCCTCTCACCACCCTCTGCATGTTCCTCAGTACTTTTGTGCTGCCAGCAGCCAGGTTGCCTGTAGCTTCACCTCCTTGCTGGTGCTGCTTTACAGCACATTTGCAACACCTAGTACTCGGCTACAGCGTTGGCACTGAAGCCCGATAGGATCAGGCCCTGAGGCATGCTCTGAGTTGCATCCTGATGACATTCCTGGCAGAGTTGCTGGGAGAGGCACAATGTCTTATGGATCTCCTTGATTTTAGACATACATCAATGTTCCCCCACCTTGACCTTTGAAAAGCACCTGACTTTTCTTTTTGTCCTTGGCATAGACCTGTGGGCAAGATTGTTTCAGCAGCATTGTTTCTGTGTGTAGTGCTTAGTTGCTGTAGGCGCTTGATAAACATTACACTTTAAATATTATTATCGTAGGGCATCTAGTATTAGTTTTCCCTTTGGTCTACATTTCCTTTTATCTCCCCACTCAAAATCTGCTGTAATTGGATTGTATGTTATTGAATTCTGTTACGTTAGATAACATGCTCCAAATGAGACCACCATGAACTCCATGAAGGAAACCCACTGAAAAATTGAATGCGCTGTAATGTGGTAACTCCAGCTCTCACCACACGAGGGCGCATTTGCGTGAAGTGGTCACCAGAAGGTCACCAGACCTGGTAACATCCCCTCATTGTGAGTGCAATCCTAACCTGGAGTTAGGCTGGCACAGTTAGGCCAGTAAAGTTTGGCTGGCAGAAGGGCCACCATAGAGCACGTTTGGACCACTCTTGGAGTCAGGGAGGATGGCGCACGCCTAACATATGTTACGGTGGCCCTTGTGCCAGCCAAACCTTGCTGGCCTAACTGTGCCAGCCTAACTCCAGGTTAGGATTACGCTCTGTGACTTTACCAAGGACCAAGCTGTGCCATCAGCACAGCTCATATTGGGTTGTCCTGTTTCAGATAGCAAGCAGGGCACTGGAAATTTGAATCGTCCCTATCATAATGAACACACTTCTTGAACATAAACATGTAGTTGGTCAGGAAGACTTTCAAGCTAGAACCCTTGTCCCTGCCATGATGGTTTTCATTGTGAAGGGAGGTTTTTGGTTTTAATGGGGAATCGGTTATTTGAAGGAAACCCTTCCCCTGGCACAACCCAACCAGGAGGTGAGCCCTGTTATTCTATTGATCGTACAGCTCCGCTCAATATTGAAAATGTGTTGTGAAGCTTCATCAAGAACTGGAAGAGACTTGATTCTGCCCTGACGTTGGAATTCAGTGCAAGCCTCATCTTGATCAACTTGGCAATGAATCCAAAACCTTCTGGACCCTCGACATCTCTGGTGGCTTTGCCAAACGTCGAGAAGTGAGCGAAGGCATTTCTACTTGATCATTTTCACAAGCGATTTTTGCTTGGCAGGGAAGGGTGACTTCATTCGAGCCTCTTAATTATTTCGCGAGACATAAAAAAGCAGCGTCCCGTGCCAACGTTTTATATGCAGGAAAATGTGAAAGAAGTTGAAGAGAAAGGTGTGATGCCTATAAACATGTCCAATTTACAGAACTGTAAATTGTAAATTGCAGTAAAAAAGGAGGGAAAGCAAATGAAATGCCTTTGAGGCTAGCAAAGACCCTTGGCACGTTGCGGTGTGGATTTATCCAGCACAATCCAGCTTAGTTCGTAGAATTTAACTTGGCTAACTTTGGCTGCAATGCTACACATTCCTCCCTTGGAGTGGGTTCCATTTAACTCAATGGACTGTAAATTACTTTCTTGTTTCTATCTCTCCTTTTTCTTACAAATATTTGATCCTACGTAAAGACCCCTTATTTCAACCTTTGTAAACTTCTGTCTTTGCACTCTTCCCCTGCTGTCGATCGTCTTTGACACATTATTGGCAAACATTGCAGCTACAATGCAGGTTGCTTTTTAAGATACTACTTTTCGACAGAAAACTACTAGCAGCTGACAAATCGGTTATCTAACACTCCGTAGCATCACTGAAGGTGCAAACTATTTGTCCTAAGGTACCATAAAGGGGCCATCTCAACTGGGAAATGATTCCCTATCTCAACGCTGTGGTCCTAATCCAAATCCCAGTTCTGCAGTGTGATCTCCCTACGGGCAATTCAATCACAGATCTCAGCTAGTTTGGCCCAAGTCAGTTGGTCAATCATCATCTTGTACCGCCCTTTGCAAGGTGGCAGACATTCAAGGAACCAAGTGGAGTCATTGCTGAATTTCAGCTACAGTAAAATTCAGAGGATCCTGTTCAGGCAAAATCTTGGTACGATTTTTGAAGGAAAATCAAAGTATTAAAAGGAATAAATTCTCAAGGTTTTCATTCAGACATTTCTTGAATAAAGCTGTTACCAGAAAGCCTCCTGAAAATTCCATAATGAGGAGGATGCACATTCTGAAGACTTAACAGCTCTTAAAAATAGGGGCCTGATCCATTGCACATAGATAAAATCAGTAATTGCTGTGATCAGCTCTTCAGAGTGAGACTAGAAGAGTGTTTCTCAAACTGTGGGTTGGGACCCACTTGGCAGGTCAAAGCCTGATGTCAGATGCCTCACAGAAAGCTGGGAAGAGCCATCTTGGTAGCAGCAGACCTTTCTCCTGCTATATTCCTTGTGTGAGTGTTAACAGTTTGAGTTTTCAAGTGAGGGTTTTTTTTTCTAATGTTTTTAGTTCAGTGCTTTTACAAAATATTTTTCCTAATCTTGCTTTCTGTCAGGGATGATTCATAATTGTGCAATTGCTACAGTCCAGGAATTCCAGGAGTGTCGTTTTATTATGTCACTATGGCAGCACTTCCTGCCTGATGATGCCATTTCTGGCTATGACATCACTTCTGGTTGGTCCCAACACAAGTGCCATTCTAAAAAATGGGTCCTGGTCTAAAACGTTTGAGAACCGCGGGACTAGAACATAAGCAATCCTCATTCCTAAAAGCTGATTGGTGCTACTGCCAATCTGATTGCACCATTAAGAAAGAGGGATAGAACCCATGACATTCTGGGAGCATGGTTGGGAATACCCATTGCTGCTAGAGAACCTGGATGGAGCTGCCAATGAGCTGAGAGACAAGGAAAATCCAATTTCTCAGCCTACCTGGTAGAAATTCTTCCCAAGCATCCAGGCCTGGAAACTCTACAGACCAGTTCTCTTTGCCGTCAGCCCCATTTTTTTCTTAAGGGGTCATTATGAAAAATGAAGGACTGGCAATAGTGATTGCTGACGTCTGGGCAAGTCCCTGATGAGCCTGGCACGAACTTTTGGAGCATTTGAATTTGGATTGTATCTTTCCAAACAATTTCCATTTTCCTGTTTTTATTTCAACGCACTCAACCAAAACCATGGTTTGACCTCTGTAGTAGTAGTGGCCCTGTTGGTGTCTCCAATAATGCCAACTGTGCCTTTCCATTTATTACCTAGCAATTTGTGATCTTCATTGAAACTGCTGGTTATTGTTGTTTTTTGCCTTTCCTTCTTTACTACCATCTTATTCCAATATTGATATTTTCACTTAGTGGGGCTAGAGTGGTAATGTTGAAGAGCTTCATCTCAGGTAGTTTTGCTTGGTTTTGACAGAGCTTTTAAAAATTGGTATGGGATATGTGGAGTAGAATCTCCACACTAGTTTCCTTGGAATGGCTTGAAAGTTGGGTTTCTGTGCATCAATACACAGCCCAATCTTACTGGGGCTGTTCACTGGCAGAAAAACATCTGCCAGGAGAACTGGTAGAGGGAGAGGGACTGACTACTCATTACTACAGACTGCTGCCCTAGAAACCGCAGAACCCAGAAGAATCTCTCGGAAGCTGGATGTGACATCACAAGAGACAAAGACCATAGAGAAAACCATAGAGATCAGTGTGCCATGGGAAGGAAAATGTTGAAAATCACTGGGCTACAGTGATGGGCAAATGAGCTGGTTCTTCCTTCACAGAAGGAACACAGATCTGCGGCTGAGTGGAAGGCCATCCAGAAGGAAGGACTGGCCATGTCCATTGAGGAATGTCAGGCCCAAGGAGGGAGGAGGGAACTAATGCACTACCAATGGCTCATTTTACAGCCCAGGTATCATTTATCCTACTAGACAAATCTGTTCAACCCTGGTTAGATAGGTTATGCAGTAATAAAAATTCAAGTAGCCATAAAATTGCTATTGAGCTGTAAATTAGCAAAAGGTAAAAACTACAGGCTGAGGGAATTGCCAAGATTCCGAAAGGTGGGTTCTACATTAATTAGGGCTGCATTCAGAAGTGACAGGGAAGACAAAAAGAGGAATGAGAGAAAAGATGGCTCTCTCAGGCCTTGTTCAGACATTATCCTGGCTCTATGAGGGGGTGGGGGCTATCGTGGCTAGGGCAGCCCTGAAATGTTGAGAAACTGAGATTTGAAGCTACTGTCACTCTTCTCCCCAACGAGTGTTTCAAAGACACTCAAAGCTGCCCTACGGTGCATCTGTATAGTGAGCCCTCAAATGTGACAGCAAATCTCCGAGTTATTCCTGTGGTGAAACACTGCAAATTTTAAAGGGAGGCAAAATGAATTTCCGTAAAGGAAATGTCCGGGAGTTTGTCAGGGAGTTGCCTGTATATTCCAGTTTAATGTGGTGACTCCCCTGTGGGTAGCAGGCACAGAGGACAGAGAAGACAGGAAAGAAAACAAGGGAAGAAGACCAAGGGGGCGAGTCCCTTATTCCAACCCATCATATGCACTTCGAAGGAATTGTGGAATTGTGGGTAGGGGGTCAGATCAGGACCCTCATCTTTGTCCATAAGGTAGGTCAGATAGGTGTCATGCAGTAATAGATCCATCTCATTAGCTTGGGATGGGTGGACACTTTGCCCTTTGCCCTTGCCTTTGGCCCCTCTGCTGCCTCATCATTGGCTGGCGGCAAGACTCTTATGCCCTGCCGTCAAGCCTGTGCCATTCTCTCTTCCGGTCCCACCCTTTCCCTCCTGTTGGGCCTCAGTGGAGCATATCTGTTGCTATGGTGACTGGGGCATTAGGCATGCTTCATGCATGCTACCAGTTGTCTGCAGTGCAGGCAACTTGCCCCACCAGAGGCAGGTCTGGATACCATGCGACACCAGCGACACCATGAAGAGCAGCCTTGGATATGGGTATCCAAGAGCAGTCCGTCATCAGGGCTGCTGGTTCCCTGACACTTGTCTAAAGGCAGTCAGTGGGACAGGAAACATTGAAAGTGTTATAGGAAATATATTTGCATACAATATTAGTGTATATAATTAACCGCATGGGTGCCAGTCCGATCTCTCTCTCTCTCTCTCTCTCTCTCTCTCTCTCTCTCTCTCTCTCT
>JAJKFI010000008.1:31997223-32013662 GCA_029204185.1 Lerista edwardsae
TCTCTCTCTCTCTCTCTCTCTCTCTCTCTCTCTCTCTCTCTCTCTCTCTCTCTCTCTCTCTCTGTGTGTGTGTGTGTGTGTGTGTGTGTGTGTGTGTGAGAGAGAGAGAGAGAGAGAGAGAGAGAGAGAGAGAGTGAAAGCGAGAGAGATATCTGATGTGATGGGAACACGAGTCTCACTTAGAGTGCAATCCTAACCTGAAGTTAGGCTGGCACAGTTAGGCCAGCAAGGTTTGGCCGGCACAAGGGAAGCTGTAAATGTTTGGACTGTTCTTGGAGTTAGAGAGGCCAGCACACAGACATGCACCATGCTCCCTGACTCCAAGAGCAGTCCAAACATGCTTTACAGTGGCCCTTGTGCCAGCCAAACTTTGCTGGCCTAACTGTGCCAGCCTAACTCCAGGTTAGGATTGCGTCCTTAGAGCCATTCCAAATCTGCTTCGATTTGGGAGTCTTGGTTAGGAATCTAACCAAGAAACCCCCAAAAACCAAAGCACCTCCCCCCCCCAAAAAAACCAGTCCAAACATCTGGTGGGCTGATAATAATGCACCATTCATTTATAAATCTGATTATCAGCTTGTGAACCACTTTGAGAACTACTATGGTTGAAGTATTGTCAAAAGCAATACATCAATACTGTAAAATAATCAATAAATTCATTTCACTGATAGAATTAGTGCAGGTGGTTTCACTGTGCTTGTATTGTTGTTTATCTTACATACTGTGAATGACTGTGAGAACATTTTGGGCCAAGAATGCAGAATAGAAACTATTGAATGAAAAATGAATGAACGAGCGAACAGATGCACACAAATGCATGCCGAAGTCCTCATCCTCGTTCGCGGCTTTGATGAAAGAATACTGCGATAGGGCAAACCAAATCGACCCGATTGGTGGATAGTCATCTGTGCAGGCTGAGCTTGCCATGGCAAATCTGGATCTTCCCATCACACACTATGCTGAGGCTGGGTCAGTCCAGCCGTCTTTTCATTGCTATCTGCACTGGCCAGCTTTGCCTTTTCCCGTTATCTGCTCTGGTTCCCAAGCACACACCAATGGCCACGTGTAGGGCTACCTAGGCAGCTGCACAGTCCCAGTGCCAAACTGTACCTCCTCTTTGTTTAGCAGCAGCGCACAAGTCCACGACTGGCCACTCGGCCGGTTATCTGTGGGAAAATGCTCCTGTTCAGCTGCCCTGCTTCTTTGTCCTCCCTTTGCTTACAATTTCTGGGACGAGATTTGCGTCCTTTCATGATAAAGGGACAGACAATCAAGGAGATGGCTGAACGTTGTACAGGGCTCCAAAGTGCAGAATCCAGCTTCATCTTTCTTTTGCTATGGAATTAGAGGCTGTGGGAAAAGCCACATTGTAGCTTTGTTTGCTGGCGTTCGCATTGTTGGCAGCTGCTTTACTGAACCCTGAGGTTAAAACTCAGGCTTTCCGTTTTCACACTGAAAGTTGTGTTTTCAAGGAGGTTGGACTCTTTCCCCCCAGACCCATAACCTCAAACATGGTTACCATGAACATATTCCCTTCTGTTCACTAACACACATGCCCGTAATGCTCATTTAATCATAACTTTATTTTTCTCCCAGTATTTCACCCCCCCTTTCCTGGGCTTAATTAAATACATGATGCCAGCTAGTCATGGACCACATTGTGATGGGATAACTGATAGGAAAGAGCCAATCAGATTTGGCTATGCAATTAAATCATGGATGCAGATAAAACCAAATGAAGGTTTGGGACCTCCTGAAGGGCACAATCCTAACCTGGGGTTGAGCCGGTGCATCACTCCTGCACTGGACCAGTGTTGTTGCAAACGTGGCATAAGGCGCATCTGTGCCGTGGACTCAGTCGCTGGGCCGGTGCAAGCAGCAGTGCCAGTGCATGTGCACCACTGCGCCCATCAACTGTGCCGGCCAGCTTAGTTCTGCCTGCGCAGGACTGTGCTAAGGGTATGCTGGAGTCAGGTGGGGGTGTAATGGTGAGGCGCCATGGGCAGAGAGGGGGAAGAAGATGGGATGCGGGAGTTGGGCCATATCCTAACCCCTGTTCCTGGGCTTGGCAGCCCCAATTCAGGCAGCTCCTGACTGCATGGACTTGCGCCTGCTATTTTGGGGGCGCAGATCCAAGCAGCCCCATAGCTGGGGCTGGCTGAGGCTTACCGCGGGTTTACCTAACGTGATTAGGAGGCAGCCCAGGTGAACCAGCCTGCCTATTCCAGTACAGGTTAGGATTGTGCTGTAAGTAACCTCCATGTGACTAATTGCTGCCCTGCTTTGCAACACTGGCCTATGGGCAGCCAGAGACCAGGTGTGGGTGGAGAAGGAAGTAAAAGAATATTTAGCTGGTGCAAGTTCAAGTACAGCGAAGGGGGTGTGTCCCCAATTTTCATAAAGCCAAAAAAAAAGGGGGGGGAGGCTGTTCCAATTATTAGAAAATCTGGTCAGAACTCCTTTGGCCCAATGAAAAGCCAGATGCAAGGGAGTGGGAACAGGAAGCAGGCATCTTGTTGTCCAGTGTGCTCCCTGAGGCATCTGATGAGTCACTGTGAGATACAGGAAGCTGGACTAGATGGGCCTCTGGCCTGATCCAGTAGTATAGGGCTTTTTATGTTATTTATGTTCTTGCGTTCTTAAAAGGAATATTTACTTCCATTATTTCCTTTCTCTGGACAATCTCAGATTCAAAGCAGATTGGTGCTAGCAGTGGCATGGCTAGAGGGGGTGTCACAGACTAGGTTTTGCAAGCGGCCCCTCTCCCTCCTCTTCAGAGCCATTTGGAGCAGCTTAATGGAGGCACCTCCTCCATTTTGCACTAGCCGCACAGAGTGGCTCCAAAAGGAGGGAGCTTGCAAAACTGCAAGTGCTTGCAAAACTGAGCACCAGGACCCACCTCTAGCTATGCTACTGGATGCCATATCCCTCACCTGACTTCCTTTCAGATCCAATATGAGTTCTAAAAACATTTGCCATTTCTGGACTACGGAAAGGAAGTTCTCCAGTTCCCAGCCAATTACGAGCCTCCCTGCCTCTTTAGGAAATTTTGCTTCCTTTCAACCTAGCCTCGCTCTAATTATCCTGGACGGCTTTCTCCAGGTTTGACTTGAAACCAAGCCCATGCTTGTGTATTACGCGAGTTAGGGCTTTACGGCATTAGTTAAATTGGAGTTAAATAAAAAGCTCAGCCAACTCTTATCCTTGGGCAATGGATATGCTGAGTGAAAAATAAACCACTCTCCGTTCTCTTAGATTGAAGCTTGCGAGGTGGAAGACAGGTTAGAGGCACCGAGATCAAAGTTTCTCTTCCTTGAAAAAAGATCCCTTTGACAAGCCCCCGTGCTCTCTTATTCTGCTTGTTAATGTTTTGACTGGAAAATTCAGGAAGTGTCATCGGCAACAGAATATTTTTATGAACTCAGAGCACTGTGGGATTTTTCACCCCCACCCCTCCTGATGCTGACTCTAATAGCAATGCAATGGCTGCTTAGCCAGACTCTGTTATATGTCTCTTAAGGGAATATTTTTGTTAATTGCAAATATTTGATTGACAAACATGGGATGCAATTAGTAGGCGAGCACAGTAGGAATGAGCAGTGAACTGGATCTCTGAACCACCAGTTCTCGGCTCTCTCAGCTTGATCTGAAATAGGCTGGAGCATTTAAACCATATGCTCACCCCCAATTTCCATCCCCCCTTTTCTTCGGAAAATTCTTCCATTTCCCTCAACTGGCTTCCTTTTTGCTCACCATTTGCCAAGGGAGGCCCTTCCTCGGTAAGAATTGTGTCAAAATAAAGACAGAGAAATTTCTCGTGAGTCTTCAACTTATGCTGGTGATTTGGACTGTGGCAGTCAAAATTAATGAGAACAATGGTTGCACATGCCTTACACTTGCTGAGGTGAATGTGAAGAAAGTCTCCTACAGCATTAGGCATTTAAAGTGGAATTGACTTCTCTAAACACTTTTGTGCCCTCTGAATATAGTTGTAACTCACTGGTCCTGCCATCTGAAAACCATCTCTCTGGAAAATCCAAGAGTTCAGCTTCTCTTCTTTGGACTTGAAGCTCCACCTCCCAGGTTTAGTTCAGGGTGCTAACAAGTCAAGAAAGACAAGTGAATGCTACTAGTTACAGGTAGCAGAATCTTAACAGCCGAATCCTAGGCTAGTCGACGCAGAAGCAAGTCTCATTGTGCTCAATTGGGCTTATTCCTGGGATAGTGTGTACAGGTCTTCAGCCAAAGGGCCCAGTCCTATCCCCTGCCTGCCATAGTGCTCAAGTCCAAGTCCACACAGTGCTCAAGTCTAAGGAGACTCAGGAGGCAGTTCAGAGAAAGTGGATTGTGATCTTGGCATGAAAAGTGGCATCTCACTGCCACTGAGATCCTCCCCTCCTGCCCCTGAAAGTCCCCTGCCTGACCCACTCCCCTCCCTGAATGGCTCACAATCCTCTCCCGAACAGCCTTCTCCTACCTGCTCCAGCAGGGTATCTGAGAGCTGCTGTGGCAAATGCGGAGCCCCCAGCCATTTGTGGTGGTAGCGCCAAAGTGCTCGGTGGTGGCTGGGCCTTTGCACCACCAGTCTGGGCTTATGGTGGGGGATCGGAAAACCAACAAGTCTTTTTTCACGTTATCTGACTATCCTAGCTCTAAGATGTGTTGCTGCTCATCCTCTAACAGGTAAATATGGCATGGGTCTTCTAGCAAAGTGGGCATTGCAACGGAATGTCACTGTCAGGTTATATCAGGAGAGTGAGTCTACAGGAGAACCAAAAGAGCTTCTAGATTTCTGGTCCACACCTTGGTGCACTGAGGATGAATCTTGGTCTCTGCTCTGTGATCTTTGCCAAAATTCTGAGTGCAAATAGAAGACCTGCCCATCAAGGAAGCTTTAGACAGTGCCAATCCTTTCTAGCTTTGGAACTTGATTCTTCAGTGTTAACAGGCCTAGCTCCAGGCAACTCAACCAAAGGGTCATCTGATGACAAAACAGCAGCTGTAACAACACTCTTACTCAGCTATCATTCCTCCTGCACTAACTTATTTTTTAAGATTGTGAGCCCTTTTGGGATTTAACTTATTTTTGACTGTAAACTGCTTTGTGAACTTTTTGTTGAAAAGCATTATAGAAATACTATTTTTGTATGCATGTATGTTTGTGCACACACCTTATTCTAACAAATAGGGGGAGTAAACCTTGTCCCCTTGTTGTAAGTTGTGTCCGACTCTTCGCAAGCCCATGGACCACAGCACGCCAGGCCTCCCTGTCCTCCACTAGCTTCCGAAGTTTGCCCAAATTCATGTGTATTGCTTCAGTGACACTGTCTAACCATCTCATCCTTGCTACCCCCTTCTCCTTTTGCCTTCAATCTTTCCCAACATGAGGGTCTTTTCTAAAGAGTCCTCTCTTCTCATGAGGTGGCCAAAGTATTTGAGCTTCAGCTTCAGTATTTGCCCTTCCAAGGAGCAATCAGGCTTGACTTCCTGTAGGATTGCCCAATTTGATTCCTTGCAGTTCAGGCGACTCTTAAGAGTCTTCTCCAACATCATAATTTGAAAGCATCTGTTCTTCAGCACTCCGCCTTCCTTATGGATCCCACCCTTACCATACCCCTTATACCATGTGCATGTATGCATGTTTCTTACACACCTTGAAATGAAAAGTAATAAAAAATTGGCCAGGAAACACTCCATTGAAATCACTGATGGAATGTTCCAATTTATATGGGCAGAGCCATGCCATAAACAAGTCATGTGTTCTCAGTAGTAATGCAGAACTCTTACTACATCACAGTATATGAGAATCAGTGTGGGGAAACCATAGCTAAAGATTAGGTTTATAGAAATGCAGGCTCAGTAAATAGACCTTTTTTTCAAAATTGGAGGGATAAAAATCAATCTTTAGATGGGCCAAAAGCAGAACAAACATCACTTCTGCTGTTAAGTTTATCAGCTATTCAATTTTTACTGTTCATTTTGTGTACATTTTGTTCATTTACTGTACATTTTGTGCCCAGTGCACATGTGTAAGATGTGATAGCACATGCATGTACACTAAGGCATCACACAGGTTGAGGAGCAACTGCATTTGTAGAGTATTGCATATAAATGTGCTATAGAGGTTTTGTGCTAAGAATGCAAACACAAGCCTGCTGTGTCACCACTTGGACCTCTGTTTTCAATGAAAAATCCATCGAGATTGCTGGGGCCATTCCCAAGTCTGGACATGCAAGAGCTAGCTTCCATAGCACAGTAGCATATTTTCTGCATCCAAAGAAGCAGATAAAGAAGCATTGTTTTCACAAAAGGAAAGCCACAAGCACAACACATTTTGCCACAGAAACCGTGAGTTATTGTCAATGGAATTCTGTGGACAAAGATTGCATGCTGATTTCTCTAGAATGTTATTTTATTGCATTGAAAAATCATGGTTGTTTTTTTTTTTTAAAGAGCGCAGACATTCAGACTGACGTGCTCCTGCAGTTGTCATACTGACGACCAGCGCTTAGATCCAATCCAGCAAGCAAAGATAGGCGCAGCAAAGAATTGAACTCTCCTCCTTGTCTATTGTTCGCACCAAGATTGCCACAATACAGAATCTTTCAGAATGAATGTTGCAACGGCATCACAGTACTTACACGTGTGTGTGTGTGTGTGTGTGCGTGCGTGTGCGTGTGTGCGCGCTTGTGTGTGTGTGTGTGTGTGTGTGTGTGCGTGGAAAAAAATCCCTTTCTGATACCAGTATCTTGTCTAGAATTTTGCTTTGGGGCGAAGAATATTTGTGCTTTTGCATAACGAAGCGTTTTCAAAACCAGCCACCATTGCTGGCCCTCCATTGTTCCCTCCGTTTAATAAATCAACCGCCGGGGAAATAAATAAATATATTTGCAGAAGTTATTATGGAAATCGAGTTGTGGAAACGGAACTCACGCCCTGCCTCCCGCTGTATTCCGGCACCGTCGCTAAACTTGCTTAAACCTCTGCCACTCAAATGATATTGCAATATTAGCCTTTTTCTTCCAACACCCCTCCCCTTGTCTTTCTCTCTTTTTCTACTTCGTGATGATTGTTTTCTGTCCATCTCAAGCCTGGTGTCAGTTCATTTAGATTTACATCAAGTAGTAAATTAAAATGATCACTCAGCAAACACTCTCCGCTCAGTTTTCCCTTTCAGTCAGGAGTTGCGCGAGATGCTCGGAGCATTCATGCAGAAAATATTGCTGTCTAGATATTTGTCCTCTGGGTGATAAAAGAGGCATTGTCTTGGGACCTACTCAGGCCTCGGAGCTGATAGTTGCTGTGCATCGCAGCTGTGAAGTGTGCTTTGTTATGTGTCTGAGGATTAGAGTTCAAGACCTTGTTTTTCTTGAAATTCCAGACTGATCAGAGCTGCATATGTTCAGGGGACAGCCGAGGTCGATGGTTCTCTGTCCACATTTTTACTAGATTATTCTTGGACAGAACTCGCACAGAATATCCTGCCACTGCAAACCATCCCTGGAGCATTTTTCTTCCTCTGCCCACCTCTTTTATTTTTTCATATTCTGCATGATACCAGTTGCAGGTTTATTTGAAAAAAACAACAACAGGCATAGATTTATCGACACGCATCTGAAACAAAAGACGACCGCCTCATCAAGTCGGTGGGCTTTGAACTTGCACGGGAATGCTGGGAATCAGCTCCTTTGTGTTCTGTTTACAGTACAGAAATGTGCCAGTATACAATAACCCAGCACCAATCATGGGAGGGCAGCAGCCAATCTCCAGATGAAGAGCCAGCTTTGAAAGAAGGGTGGTGCAAGGTAGGTGGAAGGAATGACATCAATCGGCAGAGGCGAGTGTAATCCCTTTGTTTCTGTCCCAAACAGAAATGTAGCATCTCTGCATGTGTGACTGCCCGGAAACATATACTGCAATTATGAGTGCTAGCTAAAGGCCCATCAAGTCTGACAAGCGTGGGAGAGGTAGACATGAAATGTTCTAGTAGCCTATGCACCACCTTCCAATCTGACACTTTGTCATTGCCATCGCAACCAAAATATGCCAAGTGGCATGGTGGCTTTCTCTGGGACGAATGAGATGGGAGCCCTGGTGGCAGGGTGGACATGCTTGCTACCCTTGGTGACTGCAATGTCTGCAGCAAGAAATAGGTTTGGACACAGCACTGTGCCTCAGAGTGCAGCATTATCATAGCCAGGGGGGGGCAGTGAGCTAAGTACTACAGGCGCCAACATGTGCCATGTAAGTGGCCCCTCCCACTGCCTGGAATGGTTGGAGCCATTTTAGACAGCAATGGCAATGCGCCAATGCTCATCTGCACATTGCCATCGTTCCCCGGCATGGTTCCTATGGCAAGTGGGAGGAGCCACTTACACAGCGCATTGCGGTGCCTGTGGTACTTACCATGCCACCCCCCTCTGGTTATGCTTCTTGAGTGCAGCCTCTTTAAGGATGAAGCAAAAGCTCCTCACAGAGAAGGTTCAGCTCACATAGGACACATCGGGGAGGTAACCACCCCAATGTGTCCACTCCCATTACCTCACCTTTTTAATGCTGCCACCTGACTAGTTACTGTGGTGCTTCTCCCAGCAATGACTCAACTGCTGGCTACCATTTGCCTGTACCCACAATTCCACTCTGACATTATACGCATTGATCAGAGGGGAATTGTGGGAAAAGAACAAGGGCAGTCAGCAGAGTTGAGAAAAAGAAAACAATTGCTTTACACAGCATGTAATTAATCTGTGGAACTCCTTGTCTTAGGATGTGATTATGGTGTCTGGCCTAGATGTTTGGACAGATTTCTGGAAGAGAAAGTCCAGCACAGGTTACAAGCCATGACGGGTATGTGCAACCTCCTGGTTTTTGATGAAGGCTAACTCAGAATACCAGGTTCAAGGGAGTGGCAAGAGGATGCAGGTATCTTGTTGTGGTGTGTGCTCTGCTTCCTGAAGCATCTGGTAGGCCACTGTGAGATACGGGAAGGTGGACTAGATGACCATTTGGCCTGATCCAGCAGGGCTCATCTTATGTTGTTATCATCTCTACCACTGGTAGTTTGAGATGGCTTTCACACTTATACTGCCAAATACTCCCCTACAATGTCTCTGCCTACAAATGAGCAGGAGTGGGAGCGGGGTCACAAAATGTGGGGGAGGTTTATCTATTCAACCCTATACCGAGTTCCATAGAATTTACTGTGAAGCATGGGCAGTGCAATCCTACAATGGGTACAGCGTCGATGTAACATAGTTGCGTTGACGCTGCGCACTTAGCGCCGATGCAGAGGCTTCAGTTGGCACCCCTGCATCGGCGCTAAGGCAACTGGACTGGCGCTGCAGGCTGCGCCGGTCCCATTGTGCCCACGCTGTGCCTCCATTGCATTGGCCAAAGTTGGCCAGTGCTAAGGAAGCGCCATCTTGGAATGGCACCATCTTGGATTCGGGCCACGCTGTCTCCTCGGATCTGCGCCTGCTGTTTAGCAGGAGTAGGTCCGAGGAACACATAGGAAAGCTCATAAGGGAACGTGCCCTTGCCGTGGGGAGGCTCCAGCCTGCCCTACACTATGTTAGGATATGGCGCAGGCTGGCGGGCCTCATTCCGGCGCAATGCAGGATTGCTCCCTGAGAAACAAACTCATGTAGGCTATGTAGGCCCTATGTAGGTAGACTGTATCAGTTTCTGTTTCTTGCGACCCAATTCTAGCTAGGATTGGACCAGTGCAAAGGGTGTTTTATGACAGCAGTACAGTGTTCCAATGACATAAAATGGCTGCCGATGACGCTCAGATCATGCTGCCAGTGGCTGTTTAGTGAGTATTGCTGCATGAGGCAGTGATACTACAGCCTCTCTGCTGGAGTCCATTGCCCATGTCAGAGGTGGTAAGCCAGTAGTGGGATGATGTTGGCTAGAATGGGGCGGGAATGGGAAGGAATGGGGTGGAGATGGAGGCAGGGGACAGACTGAGGCCAGGAACATCACCTATTGGTGATCCTATCCCCCTTCCTAGTTTCCGCCTTAGCACAGATTTGGGTAGGCGCATTTGGGCCACTGAGAGCGCAATCCTAACTTGGAATTAGGCCAGCACAAAGGCCACCATAAAGTGTTTTTGGACCACTCTTGGAGTCAGGGAGGATGGCACATGTCTCTGACTCTGGCCATACTTTATGGTACCCTTTGGGCTGGCCAAACTTTGCTGGCCTAACTGTGCTGGCCTACCTCCAGGTTAGGATTGCACTATTATCCCCAGGCAAGGGATCAAATGTTCCTTTTTACCCAGAGGGAAACCTTCAAGACTGCCCCTGAGAGAACTCCCTTCAGTGCACTAGACTGCAAACAGAATGTTCCAGTAGCTGTGACAGCTAAATATGATGATCATGATAAGGATGATGATGACGATGATGATAAATTATAACATTTTGTTGCTGCTGCTGCTTTTGCTGCTGTTATTGTTAACTTTCTAGCACATCAGGCTAGATGTGCACATATGCTTCCAGGCATGGGCATATTTTCTGTCAAATCTCTGTCCTGTGATCTCTTTTTAATACCAAGATTCAGGGCGCAATCCTAACATGGAGTTAGGCTAGCATAGTTAGGCCAGCAAATCTTGGCCAGCACAAGGGACACCATCAAGTATGTTTGTACCACTCTTGGAGTCAGAGAGGCCAGCACACAGACAAAAATAATAAATATGCTCCTACATATTGTAACAACAACAGCATATTATTAATAACAATATAACACTAACAATGTATTTGAACCTTCCCACAGTTAAAAGTTGCACAGTTCAGAATTTTATGACCTCAAGCTATAGCCTCATCTTTCCTCACAACTCTTAGTCAATCCACAGTTACTTTTGCACAGCTAACGTGCAAGCATTTGAGGGTCTTCTGCTTTGTTTAAATGACGTCTGGGTAGGACACAAAACCCTGCCACCCTTGACCTTCGTTCTCATCCTGTTCTTAATTTGCTTATTGTCCATATTGTCCTTTCTGTTGCTTGTAACCTGATCCAGTTGCGTACTGGATATCCAAATATCGGAATACTGTTGCGCATGGAGCTGTTTGCAGTCAGTATCTGAGGCTGGCTGATCACAACTGCAGGCCAGAAAAAAAGGGAGCGAAAGGTTCACACTGAGTAAAATTGTCTCTGAAAGCTTTGAGAGGACGCGCCCTTTCAGACACCCAGCTGCACCGCTGTAAATAAAGGCTTTTTGACTTTTGCAAAGACCCGAGTCTTGTTTTCATGGACAGGGGTACCTAACAACACTGCAGCCGTTTGCCAGTGTTGTGACGTCATAAGTCCTGTTCATGAAATGAAAGCTGCGTGTAGCTTAGTGAGTAAACAGAAAGCGGGGGAATAACGTTGGCTTTTCTACTCTGAAAACTGTAGTTCAAATCCAGCTTAAGGCTCGAAATTAAATGAGTCCCTTAACCTCTTCAAGCAAAGGAAGTGATCCTTGCAGGTCACCGGCGAGGTTGCTGCCAGGTCAGTGTGCCGAAGCTGGTGTTTTTGTTGGCCTCTGAACGCTTGCTTGATGGCGTAAACAAAAGAATTAAGGTCCAGAGCTTGGCTGGATGCCAGAGAGCCAGCAAAAGCCTTGGCAGCAATGAGCATGAGGCTGGCCAACTCCAGTGAGAATTCTTGAGTCACTGGGCAAGATAGCAGGGCAGAGCAGGGGTGGGGGAGGGGTGGGGGAGGGCGAGGCTTCATTTGCATGAACAAAGACAAGCGGCGGCAGTCAGGCCTCCTGTTCACATGATCAGAAACAGGGCTTGCTTCCCAGGGTGCTGCAATCCACCAGAGAGACAGTGCCCCCCCTCCTCTGAAAAGCAGGATGGACTATTTTCCTGGGTGTTGTCCCATAACTGCGCAGGCCTTCATTGGAGTGAATGGATGTGACCTTTTCCTGTATGTAAACAACACACCCTCCGTTATGCCCACTGCGTGCTGCTTTGGGCAATATGGAAGAGGCAGACCCCTACCTAGTGACGAGTGATGTGCTCGCACACATTCTGACCCTTCATACAGTGTACCTTCTGGGTAAATATGCATGGGGGAGGAGTCGGCACCGCCCTCTTGTATACAAGCGAAATTCTCGTTTGAAAAGTATTGTGATTGTGTGGAGGGGAAGATTCAGGTGAACAAATTGACAATGCACTGTGAGAGGGACTCCATAATTGTGGGGACCTGAACTGGCCCTATGTATGAATGGGTACTTGCAGTTGCTTATTTCCCTCTTCCATTTCCATGCCTTTCTCCTTTTGTGTTGTGGTTATTAGATAGTGGACATTCACTTCAGTGGCGGTCCTACCATTATGGTGGGGGGGGCAAGTGTCCCCTGACGCCACACTGGTGGAGCGGGGTGGGCGGTGCGGAGGCTGCTCGCCTCTCGCAGAGGTGAGCAGCGTTTGGCCCACCTCCCATCCCCTCTGCTTGAATGGCTCCAAAATAGAACATGGCATGTCATGCGGGCAGCGCCGGGGACGGGATCTGCGGGCCTGGCCCTGAGACGGAGAATCAGCCAGGTCCGCAATGGACTCACTTTACATTTCATCCCCCTTCCCACCAAAATACAGAGAGAGAGAGAGAGAGAGAGAGAGAGAGAGAGAGAGAGAGACAGACAGACAGACAGACAGACAGACAGACAGACAGACAGATGCACGCACTCATGCGCATGGGAGTGATTTTATCTGCAGGTATGTTTTTTTTTTGCATTTTGTTTTTATATGCTGTGTTTACATTTTTATTTTTTCTTGCACTTTTTGATTTTTTTTTTATAACAAAGCAGTGAACTGCTAAGAGATTGTTTGTGATAAAGTGGCATATAAATCCCGAAAATAAAAGGAAAGGACAAATTAATTGCAAATCATCTTGAGTACATTGATAGAAAGGTGTTGTTACATGAACATTGCACATGAGTACTGAGATAAATTCTTCAGCGTGTGCTTTTCAATTCTTTTTGATTCAGTTTATGTGGCTTCTCTCTCTCTCTCTCTCTCTCTCTCTCTCTCTCTCTCTCTCTCTCTCCTGACATTGTGATACATCCACACTTTCACTTTATTCTAAAACACAAGAACCTGCACAGATGGCATCTTTGGAGAAGTGCAAATTGGTTGCACTGGAAATCTGCTGAGATGATTCTTCCTTACTTGGTAACAGGCTCTCCCCACCCATCCATCTCCCATTAATGTGTTTCCATTCCACACCTAAGTTCTAGTCCAGGATTCAGGACTGGGCTTCCCTTCCATCAGTACTTCATTTCTAAAAACAGCAGAAATGGTGGAGCATGGGTCTAAAAAGGAAGCAAACAGGGTTTTGGCTGGAAAGGCACCCTGCACATGTTCAGAAGCCTCTTTTTGATTACTTCACATATCCCTCCAATTCAGTTCCCAATTCAGTTGTCCCAATTCATATCCCAATTCAGTTGTGGCACTGAAATTGATGACTGGACTTAGCCTTTAATCATCACAATTTGGGGTGGATGCAGTGGGGAGCTATCACACACCATCTCCTTTTGTCAAAAGTTGCCATTGTGTAGAGGGCAGCAGATTCCTAGGAAGGCAGTTCCTGTAACCCTCTTTCAGACCAGTGCTCCAGGACCATTTTGAATGGGTATAAATTCAAACATATATAAAAGCGTATAAATTACTCAGGCGGAAGACCCCTCCAGTCCACAATTAAAAAGTCTGGTAAAACAGATAGGTGTTGTTGGGGTGTTGTTGTTGTTGTTTTGAACGTCTTTTGAGGTTTGCAAAGAAGGGCATCACAAATCTCCTGTGGAAGTTCCAGAGCTTGAGAGCTTCCCCAGAAAAGGTCCCACAAGCACACCAATTGAGGATCTCAGTGGGAGGGCAGAATTGCCTAGTGGTGTGTGGTCCTACAGGTACCTAAGGCCCAGGCTGCTTATATTTTCTACCAATGATGCGTTACAGCTACATACGACAGTGCATACGACAACTTAAACTGAACTGCAAATGGGTTTGCCAAAGGGAAAAGAAGTCCAGCAATGTTAGCAGGTTATCACGTGGAGGGTACTGATAAGACTATGGTTGGCTCCTTGTACATAAGAACATAAGAACATAAGAAGAGCCCTGCTGGATCAGGCCAAAGGCCCATCTAGTCCAGCTTCCTGTATCTCACAGCGGCCCACCAGGTGCCCCAGGGAGGCATGAGACAACAAGATGCATCCTGTTGCCACTCCCTTGCACCTGGTACCAGTAGCCCACCACCTTTTTTAAGGAGGTTGCACAATCCGACATTGCCTATAGCCCACGATGGACCTTTCCTCCAGAAATCCATGTATTGGCCTCATCTACATCACAGGTTTGTTTGGAGGGTGCAGGGTGATGTCAGGAGTCAACCAAGGGCCCACAGTCATCTGGTCAGGCCAACCCCCAGTGCCAATGGCAGTGAAGGGATATGAAGGGTACCATGGGGGGTTCTGGGCAGGGCTTTGCCCCACGATCCTTAGCAACCTGGCACTGGCAACAATAAAAGGAAGATTGTCTCCTTGGAGAAAGAGAGAGTAACAATAAAGATGTTCCCATATTTAGCTATACATATTTTAATGCTACTTAGAGCGCAATCCTAACTTGGAGTTAGGCCAGCACAGTTAGGCCAGTAAAATGGCACAAGGAACACCTTAAAGGATGTTTGGACCACTCTCAGAGTCAGAGAAGCCAGAACACAGACGTGCGCCATCCTCCCTTACTCAGAGTGTGGTCCAAATGCACTTTACAGTGGCCCTTGTGCTGGCCAAACTTTGCTGGCCTACCTGTGCCAGCCTAACTCCAGATTAGGACTGCACCCTCAATGCTACTTTTAGAAAACACTATAAACACTTTGCACATATGATCTTGCTCATACAACAACCCTGTAAAGGAGATAAGCGTTATTAGCATCCCCATATTGGGGGAGCTGAAGCTGCGAGGGACTGGCTTGTCACCTTAAGGTGACAACTTAAGGCCACCTGGTGAGTTGAGGCAGGGCTGAAATTTGAACTGAGGAAGTCCTGATTCACTATTCAGTCTCTTAGCCTCTGCACTGCATCTCACCATCATTTCCCAGGCTTTCACTATTCAATTTCATCCTATCACTGACTATCCTTGGATGGCAGTGTAAGCGTATTTTTTTACCTTCTCACGTCTTTCAAGATGTCATATCTGAAAATGACTGATCTCAATTATTATTATTTTAATCCTACTAGAATATGTACATTTGATGGAGTGGTTGTGAAAGATCATGTATGGATTCACTGTGGGGTGTCTGAACTTGACAGCAGCTTGCAAGACTCTAGAGGAGCACAGAGGCAAATCAAGGTGTGAGCTTGGCCCTCTGAATGATGGGTTACCTTGAATCAAAACACCTGTCTCTCACTCGAGACAGAACTGACAAGAAAGAACTTGGTTGTCCAAACAGAGACCTTTCCAGATTCCAGAATGCCTAAATGTCAAAAGACAAGAAAGATGCACTGATAAGATTCATTGGTAGGCTGCAGGATTGGCAAAGAAGTCAAGGTGCTTATTTTAACCTATCTATCCTTGTAGCAAAAAAACACAAAGCATAATTTGAAGCAAGGGTGTAGGTTCTTCCCTACTGTCCTGAAAGTCTGAGGACTTTTGAGGGAGAATTTGGGGCGAAGCGTAGTGAGACTATGTACAAGGGAGTGTGTGTTCCAATCCTTAAACATCTCTAGGCGCCCAATGTTATCCGCTGCCAGCCCATCACACAATACACCACTTATGGAGCTATGAAGGGGGTAACCAGACAGCCCAGGAGAGGTCAATAAATAAGTGTCCTTATTTATGTTTCTGTAGGCCTGTGGGTCTCTAGGGGCCGACATCAGCTATTTTGCTGGCATTAGTCTGAGGAAACTCCAGGGATGGTTTGGAGCAGGGGAAGAGGGATAGGATCTTGGTGTGCACAGCTGCTGAGATAATCCGCCCTGCCCCCAAACTGTCTACTGCCCAGCTAGCTCCCCATCTCAAGCCACCCACAATCTTATCCTAACCACCCCACCATCAACCTACCTGATCCAGTTGTGTCTGGGATCTACTGATGCACATGTGTGACCAATCAATCGATCGATCGATCGATCGATCGATCAATCAATCAATCAATCAATCAATCAATCAACAGGTACTTATATACCGCTTTTCAACACAAGTTCACAAAGCAGTTTACAGGCAAATAGTAATAATAAAGTTAAATGGCTCCAGTGATCCAGAATGCAAGACCTTTCAAGGCAAGCAAGCATTCTGAAGTCTCAGTGTGGCATGGAGTCCTTTCAGTCGGTCTTCTTTGAGGAACTGATTTTAAAATGGAATATATTTCTATTATTATTATTATTATTATTATTATTATTATTATTATTATTATTATTATTATTAATTTAATTTAATTTAATTTAATTTAATTTAATTTAATTTAATTTA
>JAJKFI010000008.1:32013672-32025438 GCA_029204185.1 Lerista edwardsae
TAATTTAATTTAATTTAATTTAATTTAATTTAATTTAATTTAATTTATATCCCGCCTTTCTGCCCCATGGGCACTCAAGGCAGCTTACAACATTAAAATACAATAAAAACACAATATTTAACAATTAAAAACAATAATTAAAACAGTATTAAAATAATTAAAATTTAAAACAACAAAACCTGGGGATCCTAAAGTATACAAGATTATAAAAACCAGCCAGCCTGTCAACAATTAAAAGCTTGTTGAAATAAAAAGGTCTTCAGCCCCCATCGAAATATTGCCAAAGAGGGAGCAGTTCTTAATTCCAAAGTCGGGGGGCCACCACTGAGAAGGCCCTATTCCTGGCCGCCATCCCTCTCACCTCTCCTAGTGGCGGCACAGTCAAAAGCCCCCCCCCCCAGATGACCTAAGAGTACGGGAAGGATTGTATGGGAGGAGGCGGTCCCTCAAATACCCCGGACCCAAGCCATAAAGGGCTTTAAAAGTCAAAACTAGCACTTTGAATTGGGCCCGGAAAGGAACCGGCAGCCAGTGTAGCCGCCGAAGCAATGGCTCGACAGAGTCAAACTGATGTGCCCCAGCAACCACCCGAGCAGCCGTGTTCTGTACTAGTTGTAATTTCCGGACCGTCTTCAAGGGCAGCCCCACGTAGAGCACATTGCAATAATCTAATCTAGATGTCACTAGGGCATGGGTCACTGTGGCCAGGTCCGCGCAGCTCAGGTATGGTCGCAGCTGGCGAATCAGCCGAAGCTGAGCAAAGGCTCCCCTGGGAATCCAGGCGCAGCTGTGGATCCAGGAGAACCCCCAAGCTGCGGACCTGCTCCTTCAGAGAGAGTGCAAGCAACCCCATTCAGAGCAGGGTGATAAGGCTGCCATCCCGTGCAGACTCAACTAGGACTACTTAAAAAAACCTGTTTTTAAAGTTTTAGCTAAAAATGAATTAAAACAGCATTATTCAAACTGTGGGTTGGACCTGCTTGGTGATTGCATCATGATGTCAGTTGGGTGACAGAAAGCTGGGAGCAGCCATCTTGGAAACTGCAGAACTTACAGTTGGAACTGTACCATGGAGCTATTTTAAGCATCAGGGAGCCCTGGGGAGGTGGCAGCGGGCCTCCCCAACGCTCGACCCCCCAGAGGTAAGGGCAAATGTCCCTTAATGCCAGCAGTGCCTCAATTGCTGCGACACTGCCGGGCTGTCCCCCCCCCCACTCCTGCCCCAACCCCGCAAGCACTTACCAGGTCTTCAAAGTCTGAGTAGGACTTTGAAGACTGCTGCTCTATTGTATGCAAAGGGATTTACTTCTTACTAAACATGCATAAGGTTGCACTGAAAATCAGTGAATGAAATACTCTGAAGTAAGAGGGCAAAGAAGTCTGGCTTTTACCTGAGGCTTAAGCCTTGGCACCCTTAAAAACATACCCCCTCTATGTATTTCTTCCCCTCCAAATTGCAGCTTTTAGTCCAGAATGATACCATGAAGCTTTTTCTATCAGTGACCCTCTTGCTTTAGCCTGTCCTATGACACTTCATTCTCTCCTTTCCTCACAAAACAAAAATCCATTACCCCAAATAACTTAAGGTTGTGTGTGTGCTTTTTTTAAAACTGAATGATGTGATCCCATTAATTTAAACGACAGTAACCAGATGCAATTTAGTGTGATGCTTTAAATTGTTTCTTGCATGTGCATTTAATTGAAATTTATTGAGATGGTTATTTATGTTAATAAAATAATTAAAGGCAGTTATTTAAGACTAACTATGAAATAGCTGTGTAACTACCTATATTAATAAGACAGTTAGTTAAGGGATAATGTCTATTGCTTTATAGTAATTGCTATAAACAGCTGCTGAGTTTGATTAAACGCTGACGACAGCGGAAGAGTTGGACTGATCGCGAAAGCTGTTCATTGTGAGCATGCGACAATGCCAGCGGTGATTACGCCGCGGTGAGAGAATCACTGTTGAGAAATGTCCTTCTTTTCCTTGTGCCTCATTTCTGATAGGAGACACATGCTTTGCAAAAATAAAATGTTTTATGCGTTAAAACACATCCGTTCACCTTTAGAAAGCGTATGGGTAAAAATGATCTGCTACTGGCGGATTCCACCACCAGAGCTTTTGCAGGAATCACTGTTCTGGGCATGTTTTTTGACTGGAAGGAGGCATGCCCAGAACAGTAACTCAAGCAGAGACATAACGGGTAGCTTCCTCCGAAGGCCAGTAATTTTCTTGAGTCTCTGAACTGTGAATGAAGGGATAATCCAATCAGATCCAATGGAGAGTCTTGGAAGAATTACCAAATTGCAGCACAGTCTGATTGGAAGGAGACAGCCAAAGAAGTAAATTGTACATACAGACCATGTGCATGCAGTGCTTGGCTGTCTTCAGCTTACCAGACTTTTAAATTATTTTATTTCTGTCCTCCAGCACACCAGCAATTCTCTTCCTGAGGCACAAAGAGGAATGGATGTATTTTAATTTTTTATTTCTGAATTTTGTACTGAGCACTAAGCATATGCAGTTTCCTTTCTCTTGGTTCAGTTCAGTCATGCATTTCCTGTTGTCTGTATATGTATGAACTGATAAAACACTACAACAAAAATCATTCTTGATGTGATTAAACATGCTTGTATAAAGGTGTGTGGGTTTTTTGGAGTGGTGTTTTACCAAGGCAAAGAAACACACTGTAAATGCTGCAGTGAAAGAACCTGTATATAGTCACAGGAAGGGGCGGCTCTAGAAACAGCAGAGCCCAATCTGGGGCATTCCTGCAAAAGCCCCTCATTCCTGTGGGGCTCCACACACACACACACTAAGAAAAGAGCGTATGGTGTCACATGTGGCACTTGGAAATGCTTGGTGGTGACATGATGGCTTCACTGCCAACTGCTTCCAGGAGGCCCATTTTGGGCAGTTCAGATGCAGGGGCAGGTGGGAGGGCCCAAGGTAAAGTTGCTCTGTTCAGCCACTGACCTATAGCCCATAGACTGCAGCAGCAGGCAATATGCTCACTGCACTAGTGCAGGGCCCCCCAAGTGCGGGGCCCAATCAGGCGCACACGGAGGCCCGAGTGCACCCCATGGTGGCGCTGAAACCGCGCCCCCCTGATGTCGCGTCACTCAGACACACCTCCCTTACCCTGGAAACGCTCCATTTCCGAGCGTAAGGGAAGCGTGGGCGGGCGGGAGGGCCGAAAACCGCCCGGTCTTGCCCGGACCACGCGCAAATGGCGCCCCGCCGCAGCCCAGTGCCCCATGGCTCGCGCCATCCCACGCATCGGGTAAGATACGCGCCTGGGCCCAATGTAATGAAATTAGTCACATTGGCTTAAGGCCAGCCCTGGTTATTGGTAGAAACACCTCATGATTGTTTTGTTGTAGTGTGCCATTGATGTGTAAGTGGACATTGAAAGAAGAGAGAAAGATGCCAATGAACTAAGGAACTGAAAACTGTGGCAAAATGTGCATACTTCAATTCCGGAATTGATTTAAGAAAGTATTAAACCAAAACTCAGAAAGAGCGGAACCCAGGATAGCGTGTATCAATGGAACAATAAGGTAATGGAATGGGGAAAATCCATCCAGATCTAGTTGTTAGCACATTTTCCAAAGATAATTCCATTAAACAGGTACTGTCAATCAAAACTATACATAGCAGATGTTGAAAATTTCTGATTAAAAAAAAAAGATATAGTATGCAAGAATGGTTGATGATGATGATGAAGTACACTTGCAACTGTACAGTTGAGTACTAATGGACATCCATTATTGCAAAGCATAAGATTGTCTATGCTTTAGGGAAGGAAAAAAAAATAGCCATTCAAAGAGAATTGGTCTCTTATTCTTTATTTTAAAAGAATCCATTTAACTGACAATCAAATGAAACTCAAAAATATTGTGATTACCTTAATTAAGCATAATTCATGGTTTATAAGAGATACATTCATGTTGCAGTAACTTACACAGATCCATAATGTTAACTGCTGTGATTATATTTTGGTGTCTGCATTATTGTCGGGCAGAAGATTTAGCCGAGAGGGTTAATGCCTCCGTGTGCCTGAAGATAACACCTGAAGATCTCAAGGTCGTGAGCTCGGGACTGCAGGAAGTCTCTGAGAGCCTGCGGCTGATTAGAAGCTGAGCTTCAGCTGCCTCGTGGGAGGAGGAGTGTGCTGAAGGTCAGCTGCGTCTCTGGTGTGAGCAGGGAAGCATCAGCCAGCAGAAGACAGATGGGTGGCTAAAGAAAGAAGGCTAAATCCAGAAAGGAAGATCTGAATGTGTGTAGTTCTTGAAAGACAGAACATTTCTGTAAATTGTAAAAACCTTCGGGTTTATGAATAAAGTCTGCCTATGTAAACCGCCTTGAGTTGTAATCACTAGAGAAATCTAGTGATCTTAAGAAAGGCGGTATATAAATACATGTATTATTATTATTATTATTATTATTATTATTATTATTATTATTATTATTTGTGTTTACAACTCTTAACATTACATTTATTAAGGATATTCAGTAAAATATATTGAAACACTGTTCAGTTTTGCTGGATTCAAGTTCACCCTGGTGAGTGGCCCTTTTCAGATTGCCAGACAAAAGAAACAATCCATTTGCCCAAATAAAGGGTTCGTATCTGAAGGTGCTGGAGAACACTGATATTACTCAGTTCAGGATATGAATTTGACGCACGAAGAATGTGAACCTGTACCCCAAAATGGACTCCACCAGTCCCAACCCAAAGGGGAACTCCTTCACACTCCCAATTGCCCACCAAACATACATGTGGCCTCTTGCCTAGTTAGCAGGAGTTATATGGGACTTGGCATCACTGCTGCCTCTAAAAAGCCAGGCAAATTCACTGTCAATTTTCCTAAGTACTTTCTGTGGCCAATGTAGCTGACAGTGGGCAACCTTGCATCTTTACTGGCTTGTTCTTTAGCTGCACAGAATGAGCCCACCCTGAGCTGTAGTCTTGTTAAGCTTCTAGGTCTAGCAGACCTTGGTAACACTGCCCCGGGGGAAAACCTGCAACAATGGATGAAAGACGGTGGCCTCCCAGCTCAGTTACAAAGGGATCCTCTTCTCTCATCCTCTTAGTGAGAAATCTAATTGAACACTTAAAAAAAACCCTCTTTCAAACATTGCACAAAATATAACATCAATCTTCTTAAAACCAGGCTCACACAGGGCTCTTGACTCTAGTGCTGGGTTTCCATCACCTATGAACCACTACAGAAGGGAAGCCAATCAAGATGGCTTGTGTCGATCTAGCAGCATCAAGGAGGGCTTTATTTGTGTTTATAGCTGGGCTGCCCACTGGGCCAGACAGTCAGGGGCCTTTCGGGGACTTCATAATCTGGAGCCGTGATTCCCAAGCAGTTTACCCATCATCCATTGCTTCAGACACAGCAGTCCTGGCATAGAGGTAGAGTTAAAAAGATTATTTGCTAGGGCACATCATTTCCACTGCAAGCAAATGCTGTGCATGGGGGTGGAGGGAGGGAGAGGGTGGAGCTGCTGGGCAGATTAATGTAGGGGTCAGGGCTTGTTAGTTTCTGTATATCTGCATAGGGCATTTCAATCAATCAATCAATCAATCAATCACTAGTATTTATATACCGCTTTTCAACACAAAGTTCACAAAGCGGTTTACAGGCAAATAATAACATTAAAGTTAAATGGCTCCCTGTCCCAAAAGGGCTCACAATCTAAAAAATGGAGAACACCACCAGCAACAGCCACGAGAAAGACACTGCGTTGGGGTGAAGAGGGACAATTGCTCTCCCCCTGCTAAATATAAGAGGACACCACTTGAAAAAGTGCCTCTTGCCCAGTTAGCAGGGGTATGGCAGGCTTTTATCTAGACCAGAAGGTAGGGCACTCCAAGACCCAGTATGGTAATTCATTCCAAGGTTTTCCTCCCGTACCAGCCACCTGTATTAATTGCATGTGGGTGGGGCCAGCATGGATATGTCGTCTGAATTGGCTCACAAGGAGACGGTGAAGTTCCATTTGGCAGCACAAATAGGTTTACCAGATACAAATTGAAGCAGAGTGCCTATACCTTTAATCACTGTATAGAAGAGGGAATTTGGGCAGGTGCAGCTCATCATGGAAGGATTTCAAAAGCTGCACCTGCCCAAATTCCCTCTTCTTTCAATGGCTAAAGGTATTGGCACTCTGTCCCAGTTTGTATCTGGTAACCCTAAGCATAAAGCCACTCTCCAACCTGAGCAATGTGCTTTTGGGGTTCAGACTGCACCATGTCTGTTTGTCCATGCCTCCAAGCTAGTCAGACTTCCTGCTTAGCCACCTGCTGGTCAATGCTTATTTTGCCTCCAGGCTGTCAGTTCTGATGGCATGACCTATTAGTTTTTTTTAATTTATTCTGAATGTGTGTCAGGCCACGTTGTGGGGCATGTAAGGCAAGACTGTCTCTGAGCATATAAAGCATGCATTAATTTGCGGACGTCCTTGCCACAGGATGTGGTTACGGCTAGAGGTGTTTGAAAATGGTGTTCTTTACCTTACTCAGAGTAAGCCCATTGCATTCATAAGATGCAGACTGTAAACATATCATACTCACTGAAAACATTTTTAATGATGGCACATGACCCAGATGCCTTTAAAGGGGGATTGGACATATTTAGGGAGGAAAAGTCCATCAGGCCATCACACGTTACAAATCATGCTGACCTTATGCAATCTCCTGGTTTTAGAGGTAGCCTGTCTCTGAAGAGGGAGACAGGGAAGGAATGGCAACAGGATACAGACACCTTGTTGTCTTGTGTGGCCCCTGATGCATCTGGTGAGCCACTGTCTTACAATGACCTTATACAGTTAAGAAGTGACCTGCTGGGTCAGGCCAAAGGCCCATCTAGTCCAGCTTCTGGACTAGATGGGCCTTTGGCCTGATCCAGCAGTCAGTTCTTCTGTTCATTTTACAAACCACAGGCCCCAGGATTTGCAATCAGAGGTTCCGAGCCCTGAAATGCTCTTCTCACATGTTGGGTAATCTTCCTTTTCTGCCTGCTAACAACTTGTCTTTGAAATCTGCCCATGATTTAAGCCTCCTGAAACTTTAAAATCCTTATTAATCATCCACCAAGACCACACGGGTGGGTGCGATTCCTCCATTGGTTTAAAGCATATGAGATCCAGAGTCTACTGACATTTCTTTCCATTAAAAAATTATATTTGGAAGCTTCCTGGGGGGAAAAAAAATCACCCATCTGGCTCCTTCAGTTTGACACCATGCTTCAACTGGATTTAATGCTGGTTCATTAGTCAAGGAAACAAACAGCTCCATTTCCGTAGAATTCACACCATCACATAGCATATTCCAGGTCATACATATTCTGCAACTTGTTTAATAATTCTTTTATCCTTTAACAAATTCCCATTAATCTCTGACTGGGACGAGCAATAATAGGTTAGTTAGTCATCATATATAAAAATCAGAATCAAGTATCTTTAATGGTTTCCATTAATTACATGCCTGCAGAAGGGGGTGGAGGAGAGAAAGCCACCTCTCTTAAGCTCAGTCTCTTGTCACTTGTCAAGAGAAATCTAATCTCTGAAATTAAAGCCGTAGTAACACTGGCCAAATCAAGTAGAAAAAAAAATACACATACCAAAGGAAAAAGGGACAGGGCACTTTCGAACACTTTGCAACTGTTGTGGTTTCCTTGTTAGCAGCGTTTCTATGTAAATCTGTTTTGTTTTTTAATGATTCTTTTAACAAAGAATGAAAAGGTGGCAAGTTAATAGAGAACACAAGTGTGGTACTGCTTCCTTGCTGGGCATGTGTTTTTTTTCCTGCTTGGTTTGGCTTCAGTATGAACGTCTTTTCATTTATCTCCTCTCATTGACATTCAATGGTAAGCTCCTTGGGACAGGGACATGTATGTCTGCAGAGAGTGAGCCCACTGGGGTATTGTGGCCCCATAATTGGCTGCTGTGGGACTCACAGAAGTCAAGAAGTTCACTTAGGAGTCACGTGTAGGATAAAGACAAACCTGTCACCCATACTGGCAACCTCAGGCTGGTGAGGGAAGAATGGTGTGTTCAGTAGGTTTCTATGAAGGTAAATAGGCTACCTCAGAATGCCAGATGCAAGGGAGTGGCCGCGAGATACAAGCGTTTGTCTTGGCGTTTGTGCTCCCTGCGGCATTTGGTGGGCCACTGTGAGATACAGGAAGTTGAACTAGATGGTCCCTTGGCCTGATCCAGCAGGGCTTTTCTTATGTACTTGTCACCACACAACAGAGCAGTTCCCACCTTGCCTGGGGCAGGACAACATCACTGTGCCCCCCAGCACTGCTGCCCTGCCTCCATGCATCACCTGGCCACACCTCCCTACGCCCGGAATAGCTCCATTTAGGAGCAATCCAAGTGCAAAGGAGGGCGGAGGGACCAAGAAGCACACAGGTCTTCCCATGCAGCTGCGCCCTGCCACAGCCAGCACCTGCTGCGCTCACCTCCGCCCATGGCACCCTCCCTACGCCAATGCGTGGACTCTGTATAACCTCTAGACCAGGGGTCTCCAAACTATGACCTGGGGGCCAAATCTGGCCCACTACAAGATTTTATCCAGCCCACAGAAACTTTTTTTGTCAGAGCATTTGCTAATGTTTGTGACATTTTTACTCATTATATAAGCACATTGTTTCTTTGTAATTAACACGTCTCTTTTGTTCTGAATCATATCGTGCTGATTACAAAAAAGAAAAATATTCAAGTAAGACTTATTCATTGATAAAACTGATTTTTGTTTTGGTCCACAAAGATGTGACCCCTCGTACTGAAAAGTTTGGGGACCCCTCCTCTCGACTACAGCAATTTGCCACCAGCCCCCCCCCCATGAAGATGAATGCCTAAACAGAGCTAGATTTGGACCGTCTTGCTCAGGAGCATCCCCAAACCTGGAACCCGGAGCTCCCCTTTTGTCTTGCCATCCAAGAGAATACTTTCCCCAACAAGACAGTGGGAAATACCAGAGGACAGGAAAAGGCATTCTGTATGCTTTTGTATTCTGTTTTAGTCCACTACTTGGCGGAGACTCAGAGCTATTGTGGTGAAAAAGTAATTGTTGAACTAACGAGGGACCCAGACTCTTTGGCTACCAGCCAAGAAACATTTACTTAAAATAATAATAAAAAAATCAAAACAGCTGAGAGCAAGACACTCCACACAATGGTGGTGTCTGTAGAAAACATTTAACTTATGGATATGCCAAGAATACAAACCCAGACACTTCTTCCGACTGGTCTGACACAGTAGTGGACTCACTGTCAAACCTGTTGCTGTTGCTCTTCAGTCAGGGGGTCAGTCAGGTCCTAACCATGGAATATATGAAGATATAATATATCCTGCAGCAGTATTTTTTTTTTTTTGAGCAAGTGCAGAGTGACCAGTCCAGTTTGAGATGGTGAGTGAAAGGGGCAAAACTGCTGACTGCCTCTTTGGCCTGACCACTAGTGCTTTGGCCACTTTGTTTCCCCAGTATGCCTCTTGGGACAATGCTACATGGTGATGCATCATGGCTTAGAAAGGTGTTCTGGGAAAAGACGACCACTGGAACAAAGTCATGAAACCTCCT
Organism: Lerista edwardsae; assembly: GCA_029204185.1. NCBI lineage: Eukaryota > Metazoa > Chordata > Lepidosauria > Squamata > Scincidae > Lerista > Lerista edwardsae. The sequence goes on from JAJKFI010000008.1 coordinate 32,023,278, forward strand.
CCAATTTGGCTGCCAGTAAATAGAACAGTGGAAGGTAGAGGCCACTTGGGGCCAGCCATAGCCTCATTGCTGATGAATCACAATCTGGGATCAGGGCAAACCTGATGATATTTGAACCTTACTCTCATAGAATTTCACCTCTAACACTGCATTTTTGAATGGATCCCATTCTTTGACTTAAAGTCATTGTACACATTACTCACCATTGGGTGGGAGATTGGTAGAACTCCAGGCTGTATCACATCAGATTTGTAGACAGAAGGTATCACATTTTTAAGTTACATGTACAGGAGTAAATATAAGGTCTGTTCAGTTGGTTATGTGCTTAAAATGAATGCACGGAAGGATGTTAGCTGATTACAGCTCAACCTCCACACGTTCACCCAAACCCATGGTGCTCCCACCAAGCCCCTGATGCAATGGGCCCATCTACTGCCACCAGTACTAGTGGTTCAGGGGTCAGCCTGGCCAAATGGGTGATGGGTTGAGCCTCGGGCAGCGGCGTCATGCAGCTGGAACACAGGGCGGGAGGAACGGGTGAGCGGCAGCCCGCCCGTTGCGTACCGGTCCGTTTCGCCGTCTTCCCCACCCCCACGGGGGTGGAAAAGACGGTGAAACGGACCGGTACGCAATGGGCGGGCTGCCGCTCACCCGTTCCTCCCGCCCAGCGTTCTAGCTGCATGACGCCGCTGACCTCGGGCCAGTGTCCAACATGGCTGCCCTCTGACACCCACCTTGGTGTTTGACATGATGTGATGTGAAGGAAAGTCCAGGGACAATTCTTCCCCCCTTTCAACTTTGTGTCCTCTTTGGCAACAGCTTTGCTGGTGGTGAAAGCTGCACTGGTCACTGCTACTACTGCCATTGCTCCAATAAGTTTGGAAAGGGTAGCATGTGACAGACACAGACTGTTGGGTGGGGGTATGTGACAGTGCACATGCATATGGATCCCTTACAGTGCTTTGTTCAAGGGCCCCTAATACCCTAGTGTAGTGGTTCCCAAACTGTGGGTGAGGGCCCACCAGTGGATCTTAAGCCGATTTCAGGTCAAGGTCATGAAGCACCTAGGCAGCCATATTGAAAATATGGAGAGACATGCTGGAAAGGGGGAGGGCTGTGTGGTTGTTTTGCTTGTGTTAAGGTTGTAAAGAGGTTTTTTCTTTCTTTCTGATTCACGTTGCTATTGGAAAATGATTGAGAAATAACCTTACTTATTGCTGCATTCTCAGGAAAGCAGCCGGCTCTGGCATCACAATGACGGCACTTCCAGCCATAACATCACTTCTGATGGGTCTTGGACAGATCGTCATTCTAAAAAGTAGGTCCGGGTGCCAAAACGTTTGAGAACCACTGCCCTAGCACAGCAATTTTCAACTGGTTCATTGTGGCACATTAGTATTTTGTGAAAAGCCCACAGGTGTGCCACAGGAGTTTGGAGCACAGTGACTGAAAATTGCTGAAAACCTCTTCTGGGTTCTGTAGCTCTGTTTCTAGGGCAACTGTCCCTCTGGTAATGCATTTTCTCTCCTCTTGCTTCACTGGCTCTGCTAGCAGAGGAAGATGGACAGGCGATCCGTTACTTCAGACAGTTGCCCTAGAACCAGAGGCCCAGAACCCGGAAGAGTTTCCTGGAAGCTGGAAGTCACATCACAAGAGACGAAGACTGTAAGAGGTCTGTGCCGTAGGAAGCAAAATGTTGAAAATCATTCCCTCATGCCATCTAGTGCCTCTGGAGAAAGAGGAAGACACTTTCCTGACTCTGAAAGGCTACAACTAAGAAATTAAAGAAAATGATTTTTTTTCTTCCTTTCAAAGAAGGATATTCCAAAATCTTCCATCATAAAGGATTTTTTTAAAAAAAACACCTACTAATTTCTCACCTAACTTTGGTAATGCCCAAAGGGGAATGGCATTCATCTAAAATATTCAAAGCCTGAGTAATGCTGATTATTCCACCACCCTTGCTTCAATATTGTTCCTCTTTCTGGAACAGTTTGGGGTATGCCGCACACAAAATATTCTCCACCTACTGCAACAAGCTTCCTTTGCCTTAAAAAAATGAAATGCAAATTGTTTGATAAATAATGTTGGCTTGGGAAAAATGGATGAGAGAGAGAGAGAGAGAGAGAGAGAGAGAGAGAGAGAGAGAGAGAGAGAGAGA
>JAJKFI010000008.1:32042800-32125547 GCA_029204185.1 Lerista edwardsae
GGGGGGGGCAGTCACAGAGGCCTCCTCAAGGTAAGGAAATGTTGGTTCCCTCACCTCAGAGCTGCATTGCCCTTACCCTGGTGCCAGAATGTTGGTTAGGATTGCGCCCACAAGCAAAACAACCACATTGCCCTCCCCCTTTCCAGCATCCCGTCTTCTCATATTTTAAATATGGCTGCACTAGGTGTTTTGCGACCCACCTGAAATTGTTGGGTCCCGACCCACAGTTTGGGAACCATTGTTTTAGTTGGTATTCTAGTTCTGGTACTGAGCACTTTCTAGAAGGGGACCCTTCCATTTTGGGACTCCCTGCTCATCAAGAATGGAGATGCCCTTTGTCAGTCTCCGGTCTGGTTCCCTAGCTTGGTTAGTGGCAGCAGCATTTTCCCCAGTGAATCCCAGGAAGTCTCGAGCTGAGAGCAAGGGAAACAGGGCTGCCACTAACCACTAGGCACCATGCCCACTTGGCCCTCCATCCCCTTTATTTTCTCTTCTTCCACTACAACAGATCATTTATGTTGGCTTCCTTTATCAAGAGGATATATCAATTTCATGTCTTATACGCTACGTTTTCAGTTAAGATTTTCTGAAATCAGCTTAGACCTTTTTAAAAAAGGATTTAATTACTGTTTGATTTTTAAATGGTTTCTAATTATGTAAATTGTCTTAGTTTGTGGCAGTGTTCAGTTTTGGTTTTGATATCTGCATTATGCTTTCTGATCTTTGGCTTTTTCTGTTTGTTGCATTACTTTGAAGGAAATTTGAATTTCAAGAAAAGATTTTTCATGTGGGCTTCTGAGGAGAGCTACTGCTTAGTATAATGTTCATTGTGAAATTCATCACCGCCGCCACCCCCAGCATTTCCTTAATGGGTCAAAATTAATGGGTCGTCCAGTTCACTTGCCATGGATACTTTCCATCAGCCCAAATACCCCTTTATGTGTGTCGGAATGCCTTCCATTTTTTGACACATGACTATCCAGTTTTCGTGGCACATGACTATCCACTGAGCTCTGCCCAGTGTCTAGATGTGTTCCACCCATTTCCAGTAAGGCGCAATCCTACGTTATGCTGGAATAGGCAAGGCAGTTGCCTGTCCTGAATCCAGCACAAGGTAGGTGCCAGCTGGCGTGCAAGTTGGAGTAAGGGGATACGGTTCCCGTACCCCATGTCGCTCCCCAACCAGCCCTATAGGACTACTTGCATTTGTCTCACGAGTTCACGGGCGCAAGTCTGAGCAGCATATATTACACTGGTTGGGCTGAGGCTGGGGGTTAAGATCCAGCCTGCATTGCTGTGACTGGTCTCCCTCCCCCTCCTAGACTTGATCTGCCTCCTGGTCTGCCCTCCCCCTAGCCCAAAACACCCCAAACACCCCAAAACAACGTCTCTTTCACCACCCTCTCCCACCCCCTGCCCAGGCCGGCACAAGTACAGTGTTTCCAGGGCAGGATCCAGCACTGTCCAGGGCATGTGCTGGCCTAGCTGAGTCCCGGGTAGCTGCTAACATGCTTTATGACACGCTCATGACACTTATCAGTGGAAGAGAACTGAGCTGGTTAACGTGCCAGTCCGGATAGCACTGTAAGGGCCCAATCTACTGGGCCTTATCGTGGGCGGTACGCTCGTATCCCCCAGGCGAACGTTGCCCAAGGCACCATAAAGCCCTCCAGCACTGGCAGTAAGCCATTGCCACCGGTGCTGGGGTGGCACCATGGCAAGAGCGGCCATGGACGCCCCGGAGGAAGCCCTGCTCACCAGCAAAGTGGCTATTCTGGGGTGGGGGTGGGTGGAGTGGGGGCAGGACCGGCACCGACTCCCGCAGCCAGTTCCCGACCACTGAGTAAGGCCATGCAGCCTTTCTCAGAGGCCCTCACTTCTGTGCCAGCTAAATTGCCAGTGCAGCAGTGAGGAGACCCATCAGTCACCCTGTGCCTTTACCGTGGGGAAAGGGGACCAACATCCAGAGGCGGATCTACAGGGAGGGCAGAGCTCTAAGTGTTGCCAGAAGCCTTACCCTGTCATGTAAATCCCTCCTCTCCCTTGCTGCTGTAGCCAGTAAGCAACGCCAAGATGTTGCTTTTCCCTGTGAGGATTGGCTAAAACGGTGCAGGAGAGGAGTGATTTCCACTGCAAGGTAAGGCTTCTTGCAAAACTTAGAGCTTTGCCCTCCCTTAGATCTGCCTCTGCCAACGTCCCCTTGCCCCGCAGAGCCTCCCAGGGCTACCTGGCTGCTGCAATATGCAGAGGTAGCCGGCTGGCTACTGCAGCATTCCCGGGCGGTCAGTTACAGCATTCCTGGGCTGTAAGTGAATCAAGCTCTGGGACTCCCAGCATAACTTGGGGTCTCCGATGTCATTTAGCTTTGCAGTGTTTTGTTGCATCCTTTGCGGTCGTAGCCAATTACAAGTGTCTCATTGCACCCCCAACTCCAAATATTAAACTGCTTTTTTTGACAAAAAAAAGCAAAATTTTAGGTCAGATTCAGCGTATAGTTGATACCGTAAATGTACATAAAGATACATTCCTTTCCCCTTTATTATCATTTTTTTAAAACTTAGCACATGGATGAACCTGTCTACCTTCAAGTTTGATAGATGAAGACACAAAAACAAAAGACTGCATTTTGGCTAATAAGCCAACTTGAAGAGACATTGAAAGGTTGGAATTATGTATGGCAGAAGACAATTATGTGAGCTAAATGATTCTTTAATAATGAGATCCATCAAAGACAGCAAAGGAAGGACAGCTGAATAGAAAGCTTTATGGCTTCCTTTGTGTGTGTCCCCATATATTTATGACAGAATATTGATATTTTTATGCATAAAATGTCTTAATTTAAACGTATAGCCAATTATAGAAGATGCATATTAATATCTGGGCGCATTGAACAGAAACGAAAGTGTTGCATTTGTCCAGATGGGATGGGGGAGTCGCTAAAAAACATTTGGACACTGAGAATTTACATGACGAGTCATGACTTATGTACTTCCATGGAAATACATTTCTCTATACTTGGGTCCATTCCACCTTCACTCTCCCATACACTCCCCCATTCATGCCCACTCATACAACAACCACGCTACTTACACAATGTACACACACACCTCTCCTCCTACAGTTTTCATGTGCCACTCTCATACGCACCCAAGCTTTGTTCACACACAAGCCTAACTGGGCAAGGAGACGCCTTTCAAAGCGGTGCCCTCTTATATTTTGCAAGGGGAGAACAACTGATCCTTCTCACCCCAGCATGGTGTCTTTTTTCCAGTGGCTGCCGTTGATGTCTCTTCTGCATTTTTTTAAAGAGTGTGAGCCCTTTTGGAGCCGGGAACCATCTATGGATTTATTTAACGTTGGGCCCAATCCTATCCAAGTTTCTGGTCCCAGTGCAGCTACGATGCAGCCCCAAGGTAAGTACACAAACATTCCTTTACCTTGAGGAGGCTTGAATGCAGCACATGCCCCACTGGGACTGCTACATCATGGCTGGAACATTGGATCGGATTTGGCCCTTTGTCAACTGGATTGTGAACTACTCCTGTTGAAAAGTGGTGTATAAAATGTCAGAATTTGCTCCCGCAGCGTGAAGGACAGGGATGCACGATCCCACTACCCTCTTCCTCAGTGCATTTGGATAACATCTGAAAAGGACTCGATGCCAGAATTCAGGAGGAGCGGGACACAAGCAGGACAGAAAGACGCAGAGGAATGGAACAACCTCTCTTCCTTAGCTTGGTCTGAGACATTTCTGACCAATGAGGTCAGTTTGTACCACCACCCCAATTCTCTATGGTCACACAAAAAAAGGCCTCACTTCAACAGTGAAGACGATGACGAAGGTTAACATTAATTTCTCCCCCCCCCCGCAGCCCCTTAGTAATATCTACTTCCAAGTGAGCACATTATAAGGGGATTTAATAATGCCTCCAGTTCTTTTAATCTGATTTTATGAGAGCCATAAGCAGTGGCAATGAATCAGCATGTGTCCCATTACCAAATAAAATGGTCATACAGGCCCTAAACAAGTACAATCAGATAAATTCTCTTCCATCTGCCCTGGTTTTATTTGTTTGGCTAAACTGGCCTCTGCCTAGAGGGCCCAGCTCCACGCTGCTTTCATCCGTGGTGCGCCCAGCTCCCCCACCAGTGCCCATGGCAAGTGCTACACTGCACTTTATGGGCACAATGCCTCTGTTGGACAGGAAAGCCCACTGAGGCAGTGGCGTAGCTAGGTCATTTTGTACCCGGGGCCCATAAATCTTTGACACCCCCCCACGGCAACATTAATTATTCACATTTTATACCACCCTTCCTCTGAAGAACTCAAGATGGTGTGTATGGTTTCTCCACTTCTTTTGTCCTCACAACTACCCTGTAAGGGAGGTGAGTCTAAGAGATGGTAACAGTTATGAAATTAACAATAATGGCCAGAAAATAAGTGCAGTGAACATGTCCCCACAAGCAATGGATGAATGTCTGTATCCTCCTCGGCTTTGCTCCCTGACATACTGCCCCTGCATCTGGAGGTTTATTAACCCCTCATCATGGTTAATAACCACTGATAGACTATAGTCTGAGAGCTGTATGTTTTGACACCCCTCCATAAAACAGTTGTACTTTTGGAATTTATTTATTTATTTATTTATTTATTTATTTATTGGCCGTATCTTTTGCTAGAATAAAGATATTTTACTCTGGTTTTTTTAATTGAATTCCTTGTGAAATTCCACATCCAACGGTATATAACATGATAGCATTATTCCTAAAAACCACCATTTTGATAGCATGAGGGTATTATTCTGTAAAACCACAATTTTAATAAATTGAGATTTTTACATTAAGTTTTATTTTTGGTTTTTAGTTTTTCATCCATAACTTTTGACAGAATAATGATATTACACTCCGGTTTTTTCATTGCATTTCGGGTGAAATTCCACATTGAACGGTATATAGCATGAAGGTATTATTCCATAAAACCATTTTACAAATTTGGGGTGCAATGATGACACCCCCCCTGAGGATGACACCTGGGGAGGCCCGCCCTCCGCCCCCCTTAGCGATGCCGCTGCACTGAGGAGTCCCATTTCTTAGTGGCACTTTGATTTGGCCTTATAAAATCAGATGGGTCTTCTTAGACACTGTTCTTTTCAATAAGCTTATTGTAGGAGGGCCTTTATCTGCTCAGCTGCAATGGAAGCTGTCAGGACAAGGCAGAGCAAAAAGGAAGTGTATGTGGAAGGACAGCTGAAGAGATCAAAATGTTGAAGGCTCAATCTGGAACGTATAAAATAAAATAAAACCAGAATGGAAGTCGTCCAAGGCAGAGCTGTTACAGCAAGAACCATCCAGGTCAACGTAAGCTCTTGCAGTTTTAAGTAGGAATCTCTCTCAAGTAAAGAAAGGTTCTATGGAAATCAATGAGACATACTTCGCAATAAAATATGTGAACAGGATTGCAATGTTAAATCACAAACTGAAGAATGTTGGCTCAGGAAATCCCACTGAATTCATTGGAGCTTACGCCTGGGTAAGTGTGCATATTGGACACAACCTTAGGTTTACCGAGAACTAAGCCCCATTGAATTCCATGGAGTTTACCTCTAGGTAAATGTAATTGGGCCATAAACTGACTATCCCATAAATTTAAATCCATTCATCTACTGATTATAGCCCAATTATATCTAACTCCCAAAGTGATGATGGAGCAGCACCAACTAGGTGTCTAATGCATCCTGCAAGAGAGTTTTGATTCCAAGAGTGGTCCAAACATACTTTACGGTGTCCCTTGTGCTGGCTAAACTTTGCTGGCGTAACTGTGCCAGCCTAACTCCAGGTTAGGATTGCACCCTTAGCTTCAGCGAAGCCTTTAGGCTGCAAATCAAACCCTTCTTCACTCTGCTTCACCCTGCCTCCCCCATGTGACTTCCAGAGACATTAGGTGCTATTAAGCACCAGACCATCATAACCATGCTATTAAGCACCAGACGTTCCCAAACACTACACACTGACAGACCCAAACCAATTCAAGAGGAATGCTGGGTTTTTCCAAAGTCACTAGCAAGTACAGCTACTGCAGCATGCTGGGCCTTTCCCTTGAGTCACGCCTTCAAGAAGGGAAATTAATATATTCCGTCGTTAGATAGCAGTGCAATGAGGTGTTGTGCAGGTTGGAACGCGGCAAAATCACTGAAGGTGATGTTAAGGGATACACCGTCTCCCCCACCCAGCCGAACTCAGAGAAATAATCCAGCAGCACACTACCTGGGAGAGCACCTAAGCATCAAAGCCATGCTCTTCCCCATTAATGACCGACTCGCATTGTGCTGGGACTGTATTTGTGTTTAATATAGATTTGGAACACATCAAGAGCCCCCGATTTCCATTGTGACAGCTCGGCAGTGAGCTTTAAAGGTTGCGGTGGCCGGAGAATTGAAATGCAAATCACTCTCCGCACACAGCCTCCCACTGCAGCCCAAATTTGGTAGAGATCAGGTTCCACAGCCTCTGATGAGGAATTTGTGATCCTGCCTTCACCGGGATTCACAAATTAGTTGCAGCCGAAGGTATCATTTTCGACAATATAATTGTAATGTAGGAGATGAAAGTTTGTCACTGAAGATAGTCCCTCGGTCTGCCATTATGTGGGGTGTTTTTTTTTTAATCCAGCTGCATCACAACTAAGGATTCTCCCTCAGACAATAGAAATGCACTCATCGTAGCCTCCTCACTCTGAAATATACACTCCTTGAATATAAACATTTCATGAATATTGTTTTTGTCTCTTTTTTAACGTGCAGATGGTAAAATACTGGCTGCCATGAACTTCATGGAGGAAATAAAAATTATCCTCTTGTTTAGGCTTCTTGAGAGGAAAGTGCCGTTCTTGTAGAATATCACCCATAGAAGAATAAAACAGGTTGTTTTTTTTTTCCTTTTAAAAATAATGTCTGGAAGAATCTCGTTTGCTAATTACTGCTCAAAATCTGAGGTAAGAAACAACCTATTCAGATACTCACAATACAGAAATGTCTCCAGTTACTTTGTGGCTGTCTGGCCTGTCATTAGCAAAGCTCCCTCTCCCTCCTCCCCGCCCTGGGTACTTCCAAAAAAAGAAATAAAACCAACAACCTGTAATAATGAAGAAGAACTTGACATCATCTGGAAAATGGATTGACAGCCCCGGAGATGAGAAGTTCCGTATTTCTTGGGAAACACACACACACACACACACACACACACACACACCACTGCTGGCACTACAGAGGTGACAAAAAATGTATTCAGGTTCCTGAGAGTCTTTCCAGGACTCTGGGTGAAACCTCTCCACTCCACCCACCCACAACAATGTTCCGGAACCAAGGCTGAGCCAAACATTCTCTGGTGAGAATTTCGGGTATGAAATGGGAAGGAGGCCAGTGGTGGTGCCCTGTGAAACTAGAACCTGACTCACCTTTTGGTCACCACCATCTGCATGTGCCCCCCGACCAAGTGTCAATGTTCCTTGTCATCATTTTGTCTTTCCAGAAAGGCGCTCACAATGAGGCTGTACGACGGTGAAACATTGTTCTGAGGGAGTTAGAACTAGAACAAAATAGCAGCCACAAGCTGCCAGGAAGAGAGTACTGTCAGAAGGTCTAGCTGCCTTCGGTCCTTTCTCTCCCTACTTGCTGCATCCCTCTTTCTCACCCTGGCCACCCTGTCTTTCCAGATCTCTCAAGCTTTCCTGGTCTCTCCACTTCTCCTTGCCTCCCCATCTCTTGTTGGTTTTCTGCTTGGCCTCTGCTTTGTCACGCCTTTTTGAGCTGCCTCTCCCTTCACCACCCCTTCTCTCCATCCTCTCCCTTGCATTCTGCTTCTCCTCCCTCCTTTGCCCACCCTGTCCTTGCCTGAGGCCCTCCCACCTTAATAGCTGCCCTACCCCCTTGGATTGCCATCAACCACCAAGCAGGCAACACCCTCAGCTACAATGTCCCAGGGCAATGGTATCATCACCCAGTGCGCGTCTTGAGAGCTGTGGCTGAAGCAGTCGCCACATAACACCGGCTGCTTCAAGTGGCCACAGGGAAACAGAAATGTTGTTGTTGTTGTTGTTAATGATGATGATGATGATGATTCATGATGATGATGGAAGCAAATGGGATAATAATAATGGGGCATTTCTGGGGAGAGGGAGGGCAGAATGTGTGGTGGATTGGGCCCAGGAGGGGGGGACCAGCAGGGGACTTCTCTGCCATTTCTTAATTGGTCTCCTGGCCTAGCCATCTATATAGCTGGTGGAGATCCAAGTAGCTTCATAGGACAGGCTGCAGCATTACTAGGGATAAGGGGGAAAATAGCCCCTTACCCCGAGGAGACATCCAGCCACCTCCGGACTTGTGCCAGAAGTTCTGGCTGTGCCAGTGCAGGTTAGGATTGAACTGTTGGTTTCACAAGTTACACAGTCTAACATGGTCAGAGAAATATGCCCATGTTGGGCTGTGCGGGCGACTGAGCAAACAAAAAATGACGTATACATATGGGGTTCACCACTATCTGTGGTTTCCAGGTATTGGAATGTATCCCCTGTAGATATAGGTCGAGGCTTGTCTATATAGAACCTGAGTTAGAGAAGTAAATGACACTGGTTTTTTTTTAAACTGGCAGTGCCAATGCTGGCTTTGAGTCACAAGAGAGCCCATCAGCCAGACACAAGCTGGGCCAGTGGTACCAATCAGTGCCCTGGTCCAGGGCTGGCTTTAAGCCAATGTGACCAATGTCATCACATCAGGCTTTGGGGAGGCCCCGCACCAGTGCAGTGAGCATATTGCTTGCTGCTGCAGTCAGGATCTCTTAGGATTGTATGTGGGTCAGCGAGGCAAGCAGAGCAGCTTTACCTTGGGCCCTCTCAACTGCCCCAGCTTCTGAAGTGCCCAAAATGGGCCTCCTGGAAGCAATTGGCAGTGATGGCATCCTGACACCACCAACTATTTTCAGGTGCCACACTTTGTGTGTGGCACCACAACTGCTCTTCTTGGTGAGTGGGGGGCCCCACAGGAATGTCCCGCATAGCCCTGCCCTGGTCAGTTGGCCACTGGGCTCTGGCACAATCCAATGAAAGGCCGTTCTTCCCATGCATTCTTCTTTCCTGGCCGGGGAGCAGCTGCTCCTTTCAAGCGGCATCAGCCTCCTTTATGAGCACTCGAGAAACTTTTAACAAGATTTCCCCCCTTCCTTTCTAATGAGCAAATGCCCTCCTTTCCTTTGCTCTCCTAGAACCCTCGTCCCCCTGAAAGTTCCTGAAATGCAGGAGCGTATTTTATTATACAGTTAAAAATTAGAGGGCCGCCCAGGGAAGCCGTGGTCATAAGGAGAGGATTGTTAAGTAAATCCCAGCCTATGGCTGTTTTTAATTTATTTTTTGTTTTATGTGCAAAGAGAAACTTGGCCTTGTGGGTCTGGCTAATATCAGGGCCGGGAATTTTGTAGATGTTTAATCAGAGGCCATTTTTCAGGGTGGGGGACAGGGGGGAATTGATGGGGATCTGGTCTTATTTGCTTTTTTGTCACTGCGTCTGGATTTCCTTAGCTTAGTTTTTTTTTTTTCCTCCATTTGCCAAGTCAGAGCCAAGTGCTGGATTTCAGCTTACACAAGGCAGGACCTTCTCCAAAGTGAGTTTATTTAGCTTTTAACAACAACAACAACAACAACACCCCCCAAGTAATATCCATACTGTTTGCTGGCTACCTCTCTCATTCGCCCTCCCCTAAAAACCACAGATGCCATCTGCAATTTAAAACCACCCCATGAATTCAGCATTCGTAGCAAATTCCCTCATAGTTTATGATCCATCATAGCTGCACGAAAGGCATTTCATATATTTGGGGGGGGAGTTTTCATCCCTCTGCTGGCAAGGCAAGTAAATCCCCAAGTATTTTAGCACGTGCTATTAATATGCAAATGGCAGACTGAGTGCTAGTTTTAATCGACCTCCCAACTACATGGGAGGCATCGCTGTTGGAGCAAATTAGCTCTCTGTCATCGGTATGCTTTCCACGGCCTCCTGGGATTATATTTTAGATCAGACAATAAAAGCATATGCAGTGAGGTTTATTTTTATTTTATTTTGCATGCCTCCAACTCTGAAGAAACGTTAAGCTAACTTCTTCATGGCGTTAAATGCTTTGTCTTTTTCAGGAACTTTGCACAGTTTGTCATTTTAAGACATTTTCTTCCTTTTCCCCATTTCAGGCAGTGCAGCTTCAGTGTTCCCCAGACATGCGGTCAGAATAAACAAATGGCCCAATCTAATGATTCATTTTGATCCGTTAGTCACTTTGCAATGGTGCAAACGTTGTGCCACCATCACCAGGTACCTGACACTTTGCTGGTGCAGGTGAGGTGGCAGAGGGGGCAGTTCATGGACAATTTGGGGCAAGAAGTGGACCAAACCAACTGGCGGTTTGAGGAGGGGGGTAGATCTCAGAGGCAGTCATGCATGCTGAATCCTATCCTTCTTTCCTAGTGTGGTCCAGTCTCCTTCGCCTTCTTAGACTTATGCTCCACCCCACTCCCAAAAAACTGAAGAGACCTATTGGTGATCTGGTGGCCTTCCAGGAAGTAATTAAATATTATTTTTGCTCACCTCTCACTGGTCATTTAATTTCCTCTCCCCCCCCCCAATTATTGCATGCAGCACATAGTGCAGCTGCATGGCAGAAGATGGTGGGGGTAGGACAGGCCTGAAGCATGAATTTGGGGAAAGAAATCCTCAAGAAAGTTCCAATACCTTGAATTTTTTGCAGAAATTCCAAATAACTAGGACCAAACTAGACATGATCTGAGCAGCCTATCTCTTAGTCCAAGTTAAACCAAGGGGACCTTATTTTTCCAATCAAAATTGGTTATGGATGAGAGCAGAATGCTTCCCTACCATCCATGACTGCAAGAATATCTCCCAGAGCACAATCCTATGCTTGTCTACTCAGAAGTAAGCCCCATTGTCTTCAATGGGACATACTCCCAGGAAAGGATGTATAGGATTGCACCCCCTTCGAGCTACCAAGCTGGGTAGATACGTACCGCTGGCGTAAGTGATCCAGCAGCATAAGGACCTTTATGGCTGAGACAACTTTCCATTCAAAGCAACCTGATTGCTACCGGATGCAATTGCAGCAATGCAAGTGGTAGTCCAACCTACGCGGGCGATTTGGTGCAGTGAAGGTGAGGATGTCAGTAGTTCTTATTATGTGGCCGATTAGGTGCACCAGTTAAGATTAGTGAAAATTTTCTCTTATCATGCAGACCAGCCCCCCCCCCCCAAAGATACACACTGGTTTCACTGAGAGAATAACCCTATACTGCACTGGAATGGCTTCGCCTGGCACAGAGGACGTGCAGCGTGGAAGCACCAAGGCCTGCGCTGCAGGCAATGTGGGTCTCGGTACATTGGTGCTGATGTGGGGATGCCGTTCAGTGCCCCCACATCGACCCTAATGGCATAGTGTCAACGCTACGTTGATGGTTGGATTGCCCTGTTAATGAGCGCGCATGCACAGACACACACACATATTCTTATCACCCTCTTCCTTCAAGGAGCAGTGTACAGGTTGGATCTTGGTATCCGCAGGGTATCAATTCCCTGAGCGCTTGCGGATACCAAAACCCATAGATAATTAAATCAGTGTGTTGGGGGTCCAATAGGATCTCTGGATGTGACCAGAAGTCATGTTTGGTGGATCCATGTCTTTGAGAATCCTCCAGACACAGGTTTGGAACTGACAGTGGGTCAAATCCACAGGTTCCAAATTCATGGATAAAGAAGACCCACGGTACTTGCTTGATCATAATCATCCCCCCTTATCCTCACAACAAGCCAATGAGGTAGATGAGATGGTATCTGGTTCAAGGGCACCCAGAGATCTCTGCTGAGAAGTGATTTGAATGTGGGACTCCCTTGTCAAGCCTAGCAGTACAATTTTTCAAAACTCTCAACTGTCCAAGTTCTATCCTTACACCGTCTGTTCAGAAGTACTTAATTCCCATTATGGTTAATGTATTGGTTCTAAAGCAGTAAGCTTACTACAAACACTAGTTTACTATATGCTAAATCATTGCCACTATGGAGCAATGATGTTCGATTATGGTTAGGATAGGCTGCGTATTTTAACATATCATTTTTATTTATTTATTAAGGATCACCTGCCTTGAATGCCCCTAAAAATAAACAGTTAGAGATTAGTTAAACTAGGTCTTTGACTTTTCTGAAATATTTTCACATTGAAACCTTCAGAAGCTGATTTCCAGACACTCTGGATATATACTGTAGATATTCTGATATAACTATTGGAAATTTCTGACAAAATTTGGCTTTTGCGAAAGCCTGCAGACAAGAATCCAGTTGCAAAGATTAGGTGCTAACCACTTCTAAGCTTCCTTCAAGCCAGCAAGATACAGAATTTTGCTTTACCTGCAATAATACTACTATTAATACAAATGAGAATTAATAATTTCTATTGTTAAACTACTGGAAGACAGAAACCCTTAGCAATATACTGCAATATTGCTATACTGCTATATTGCAGTATAGCAGTATAATGCAATATGCAATACTGCAATATACTGCAAATATACTACTCAAGTCTGAAATAAAGGGTAGGATTGGAAGATTTCAGGCATCTCAGGCATCCCTTAAAATTGAAGCACTTCAGTGAAATTAGGAGGAACAAATTTGTTCTTATTTGTTTTTATACAGCATGAATAAATGCAGATTTATCTATGCATTTACATGTATTATTTTTGAATAAAGAATAAAGTAGAGGTGGGGCCTTTTTATCCGTGAGGGTTCCATTCCTGGAACCCTTGTGTAGAAAAAAAAAATCGGCAGGTAATTAAACCTGCGGATTTTCCCCATCCCCTACCTTCTGAACCCAACCAGAGCTGTACTCCAGTCATGTCCGGAGGGCTTTCCGACCCCGCTGAAGCAGCACACATTTGCATGTGGCCTTGGCAGGGCTCAGAATGGGCGATTCCCCCCCACTCCACCCTCTGGACTCCAGCGGCTTTCTGAGCCCCACCAAAGTTGCGCGGATTTCCACGCAGCCTCGTTGGGGCTCAGAATGGGAGATTTCCCCCCTACCCTCCAGATACCACTGCAGCTGTGCTCTGCTGGAGTTCGACGGGCTTTCTGAGACCCACTGAGGCCACGCAGGTCCTCCCATGGTCTTGGTAGGCCCCAGAATGGCTGCGTTGGCTGAAAAAAGTCATTTCCTGGGAAAACTGGAAGTGACTTTTTAATGCCGTATGTAAGTCATTGTGAGGCCCAGGAAAGCCTTCCCTACTCCCATCCTGCCCAGTTTTGCCTCTACCCTGCCCCATGTTGCCTCCCCTGCTCTCACAGGCAGCCAATATGGTGACATGCAGTGCTCTTGCAGCATGCACTGATGCGGCGTGTTTTACGGTTGCCTTCTGACCACCAATGCTGGCAGAACACTAGTTCCACCAGCAGGGCAGCACTGCGCTGCCCATCTTAAGCTAGTCCCGCATCTGTCAGTAGAGTCCTGCACACCCTGTGTGTAGCCATTCCTACATGGCTAATTCAGAAGCCATGTAGGAATGAGCACCTGTAAATGCGCTTGCGTGCCCCATGCCTTGCATGAATTGATCCTTGAGTGACTATTCAAGAATACATTCACCTTCCACCCCCTGAAACTGCTCCAGTTCCTCTGCCACCACCAACTGCCATTTTAATTTTGGAGCAGGCACCCACATTATCTCATGGTAATCGTTTGCAGAAAGTAATGTACTAAATCAGTTGGCGCCTTGGCCAGTTACAATAAAAAAATGGCAGCCCCACAATTTTCCGATGACATTGCTATGGCAAGCTAGTCATAATATGCTTGAGTTACTACCATAAGCAATGGATTTAGAGTATTATGAAAATATATGCTTTCTTAAGTGCTGTGAATTATACCAAATAATTCCGAACATCTCTTTTACTAGGCTAATGAATCAGAGGGAACGCTTACTCGTATTATCTGCAATCAGCATGGAGAAAATGTATTTGGAAATTCATATTTCCTGGATAAATAGCACATATTCTCTAATTAAGTAGTGTCTGATTATATAATGGGAGAAATAAAATGAAATGAAATTTAAAAAGATGCCCAGCTTCCTTGTTAGAAAATGTACAAGGGAGGGGAGCAAAGCTTTAAAAAGAAAGCAGGAAATAACCTTGAATAACTCTGGAGAGTCCCATTACACCTGTTGTCAAGGGCAGGACTTCACTGACTGACCATGAACGTATGAACTTGCCTTTGACTGAGGCTGGCTATTAAGGCGCAATAATGCAACAAGGGGCGCAATCCTAAACTGAGTTAGGCCGGCATAAGCTAAACCAGCAAAGTTGGGCCAGCACAAGTGCCACTGTAAAATATGTTTGGACCACTCTCTGAGTCAGAGAGGCCAGTACACAGACATGTACCATCCTTCCTGACTCCGAGAGTAGTCCAAACACACTTTACGGTGGCCTTTGTGCCGGCCAAACTTTGCTGGCTTACTTTATGCCGGCCTAACTCCAGTTTAGGATTGTGCTCAAGGTCTCATTTAGCTTTTTAGATGTTAGACAGGCTGCTGAAGCGCTGGCCAACCCGTCCTCGTGTGTTGGGGCCTGCCACTAACTGAAAGCCCAGGGCTGGCGGTGAAGTGTTGCAGACATACAACACATTTGTTACACTTTTAGCTGGCGTTACACATGTACTGCTGGCAATAACAGGCTCAGGACTGAGCCCTAAGGGCGCAATCCTAACCTGGAGTTAGACTGGCACAGTTAGGCCAGAAACGTTTGGGTGGCACAAGGGAAACCATAAAGTATGTTTGGACCACTCTTGGAGTTAGCCAGCACACAGATGTAAAGCACATTTGGACCATTCTATGAGTCAGGGATGAATGGTCAAATGTGCTTTACGGTGGCCCTTGTGCTGCCCAAACTTTGCTGGCTTAACTGTGCCAGCCTACCTCCAGGTTAGGATTGCAGTCTTAGTCTTTACCTAAGGGCTCAATCCTGAGCCTACTATTGCCAGCAGTACATGTGTAATGCCGGCTAAAAGTGTACGACTACAACACTTCACTGCCAGTGCTGAATTGGCATTCAGTTAGCAGCAGGCCCCAATGTGCACGGATGGGATGGCTGGCACTCCAGCAACCTGTGTAACATCTTATAAGCTAAATGAGATCTTGTTGCATTATGGTGCCCGTCATGACTCCCTAAAAGAATCCTGGGAAATGTAGATGTGAATTCCCAGCTAATGTCTCCAGAACTCCAGTTCCCAGGACAGATTCCTTGTGAAGAGGCTGTAAAGGCCTACATGCAGTGATGTCATGTAGGGTAAGGTGACCAACCGTCCTCCTTTAGGGAGGACAGTCCTCCTTTTGTAAGTTCTGTCCTCCCTTGAAAAGTGTCCTCCTTCATGTCCTCCTTTTTGATATTTGAAGACTAATCTGTAAATCTCCGTATTCGATCGGTGCCGATCCGATCCGTTGCGTGTGATGTGATGTATTTGTATTTGACATGACGATTCGTCAAGGCTCGGTGTAAAAAGCAAACAAGAAAAAGCTAGGCCCTGGCTTGACTTTATTTTGAAAGAATTGTAAGACAAGCAGGATTGAGAGAGCTTATTTCATTGGTTGTTTGCAAAAGGTGTGAAGTTTTAGCTGGGGTCAGGAATGCAAGCTATTCAGAAAGGTTACATGTAGCTAGTGCTGAAAACAGGGGATGGCCCCTTTACCCTGATAGGCTAATTGATTGAGCCTGAGGGGTGTGGCCGCACAACCACCATCAAGACCTTCCAAACTGCAAGACTCCTCCAGCTCATCCTCCAAGAAGATCATCAGACCTGATAAAGCTTGCAAACCTGCAGACTTCCCTTTGCAAGCCTGGAATTGCTGTCTGAGGAACAAGGTGAACAACTAAGGCCTAGTCAGTGATAGGAGCCTAGTTTTCTTTGTTTTATAAGTAAAGGTGTCTCTGTTAGTTCTAGAATGCTTTCTTAGTTGTGTAACCCTTGTTTATCAATAAATTACAATTAAATTTACTAGGTTGTCTTTGGAACCAGATAAGATTCAGTGGCTAAAGTGGCACGCTTACCCAATTTTAAGTTACTCATTGGAAAAAGTCCCTGTAGTTGGGACTTGTTTAACCTGGGGAATTTTAAGGTTAAGAGGAAGTATTCTTAACTTTGGGCCCAGACTAGTAGCAGCGGTTGTGAGCCTTGTTGTGCTTAAGGTCACACGCTGCTGAAAAAATCACAGACTCATAGGGGCCCGGAACTGATTAGAGGGCATGTGAGCCTGTGATTTACACTCGGTACAGTGCGGCGAGATGCCATTATGAGATGCATACGCTCCGCACGGGAGACCTTGAGAGAGAGCGCCGCGCACAAGTGGCTTTGTTTACTTCTTACCGAAACACGACACAGCACATACACATGCAGTAGACTCACGGTAATTATTTCTTTCTTTCAGTGAATATTCAATCATACACAGGTAAGCACAATTAACGTTTTAGTAATTCATTATCTGTCTAATAATTTCTAAATATGTATAATTTTATTTACAAGTTTATACAACCCTGTTGGCATGTAAGCATAATTACAATATAAAATGTTACACATGTTTTTATTATGCATTTATCATATTATAGTGTATTATTGTTGCAATGAATACAATGTTTCTTTTATGATATTTTTTTCTTCAATGTATTTGTGTCCTCCTGTATGTCCTGAATTGCCCTATTATCATCCAGGTACACCCATCAAAGAGCCAGGACTGGCTGCAGTTCCCTATGGCTCAATGGTGAAAGCAGGTCTGTTTCTGGTTGGTGTGTGAAACATCTGCAGCACACTGACAAATATTTTTTTTAAAGAGTCTGTAGTATCTCCCCCCTAATCCATTCCCACCATATGCTTTGAATCTCTCCTCTCTACCCCTTGTGCCAACTGCCTCCCCCCTCCATCTAACAGCTTAGAAAAAGTTGTGATTGGCTTTCAGGCTCAGCAATTTGAGAAAAGAAGGGGAACAGCATGACACAGACAGAGTTATTGAATTGTCTTCCCTATCTTTTATCTAGAGAGCCACCAAACACAAATATATTGCTATGTAGGAAAAAAAGGATCACAGTGTCCTTGGAAAAGCATGGTCTGGATTTCATAGTGATCTACTCCTTCCATGTAATTCCTTTCATCCTTAAGAACATGAGAACCTGGCCAGATCAGATCAACGGACTGTCTAACTGAGCGTCTTGTTTCCCATAGTGCCCCACCAGATGCTTCCAGGAAGCATAAAAGGATGGCACGAAAGGAACAGCATCACATAAAACAGAGGTCCCCAGAGGAGGACCTGAGATCATGGCCAGAGGCCATTTAGTGAACCTTGCATTTCTCCAGTTGTTTCCCATTCATAGTACAGTCTCATCCTGGCTTGCGCATCCAAGTTTTGTTAGTCAGCTGCAAATCAAGTCCCAGACCAATTCCTGAGATGTTATCCATTTGTCAGCTGACTCCTCCACGTTCCTTTCACACTCCCCCACAGAGATACGTCAGCAGCCTCTCTGTCTCTCTCCTTCTCCATCTCTCATGGCACAATCCTATACTGCGGCAGAATGGCGAGGCTGGTCAGCCTACACAGTATGGTCCTAACAGTTAGATAAAATAGCTAAATAGCAGGCGCAGGCACTAAATAGCAGGCACTAAATAGCAGGCGCAGATCAGAGGAGACCACGTGGCCCGAATTGGGCCTAATCCCAAGCCCACCGGCCGGCCTGTCCACATCCTGCCCTCATCCTGCCCAGAACCGCCTCTCCCTGCCCTAACCCTAACCCTCCCCCAGTCCACGATGGTGCCAACCTTGCGCCTGCTGGCTTCGGCCGACACAAGGGAGGCGCAGCACGGACACAACAGGACCAGCGCTGCCTGCAGCACGGGTCCCATTGCTGTAGCACCAATGCGGGAGTGCTGCTCATTGCCCCCATGTTGGCGTGACCGACATTGCACCGACACTATGACTTAGCGTCGGCGTGACTGGCGGGCTGGGATTGCGCTGCCCGTGTTGCATACAGGGCAGCTAATCCTGCTTAGCCTCTTCAGACAGGGCAACAGCTTGACCCACAGACCACATCTTCTGCCCATTATATCTTTACTGGAATATAGTGGGATGTTACACTGCTTAGTTTGATCTGGATGTGGAGCAAATTTACTAAATCTTAAAATTGACCAGGGGCAATTAAACAAGATACAGGATACGATCCAGCAACATTATGGGCATTTTCAGCACAATCCTATGCAGAGAAGGAAATCCCGTTTAAACAATATGAACACCACATGACACTTAAATCATGCAAACCATTCACAGATCTGTTGAGGTGGTGTCCTGATGTGCAACAGTGAAGAAATCACAGCTAATTACATTGACAAAGGATTGCAAACCTCACAGGATTTAATAAATCATCACAAAGTAAGTGTATTGTTGAGATCAAGTCAGAGCGCAATCCTAACCTGGAGTTAGGCCGGCAGAGTTAGGCCAGCAAAGTTAGGCTGGCACAAAGGGTACCGTAAAGCCCCTTTGGACCACTCTCGGAGTCAGGGAGGATGGTGCACGTCTGTGTGCTGTCCTCTCTGACTCCAAGAGTGGTCCAGATATGCATTACGGTGGCCCTTTTGCCAGCCAAACTTTGCTGGCTTAACTGTGCCAACCTAACTCCAGGTTTGGATTGCGCCCTAAGTGTGAGTGAGTTTGTGGCCTTGAATTCTTTGAATTTCATGGAACAGCATATACCTAACTCTTCCTTGTTGAATTAATGGGGACTTCATAACACTGGCTCATGCCCTACTGAGTCGTCCCATGAAGAAGAAGCTGAATAAAAACAGGAAGGGAGTTTACACTGAGTTGCAGACACACTGCATGTGAGGCAGGAGGGCTGAGGCGCTGGAACTATGCTAATTTAACTACGGTGGTAACTGTGCCGAACTACTGTGAAACAATTCAAACAGTCAGCAAACAGGGCTAATTGCTAGTGTGGGAGATATTATGGGTAATTTACTGCCCACTGAGGGATTGTACCTCGAAATAAGGTTCCTTCCCCTTTCCTCTGGTTAGGCTTTGCATGTTAATGCCTGTTACAATCATGTACTGAGAGGACATCTTGATATGTGTCTTGTAAACACACTTCTAGCACAAGCCCTCACCTGAGAGCCTCTGATCGCTGCAATGTTTTGAACTGTTGAATAACCACAGGACTGCAATTAGCGGATGCTGGCAAAAAAATCTCTGATTATCTTAGGTCTGTGGGTAGCGAAATAAAAAAGGAGATAATGACATGTCATAGAGTCTTCCTCTGATCATTAATGACAAGTTGGAAGGGGGGGGAAGGGTATACAATTGCTTTAAAAGCCCATACTCACGGAACGCTGAAGAAACTCTTGAGATGTGAAAGCAAAGTTCACTGATGAGCAAGACATTTGAAACTCCATCTTCACAATGAAAGAGATAACACGTTCCAAAGAGTTATGTTTATAATGCTAGGACTTCTGGGCTGGGCCCACATATGAACCCGGTTCACCACTGGATGACCGCAACGTCAAGTTTATGTATTTAAAAGATTCATAGGCCCTCCTTCCTTATACAAACTAAAGCCCCACTTAACATGCCGTAGATGTTAAGGACACTACTGGGAGGACCTGTGCCAACATAGTGTAGCCTGCCCTCTGGTGTGCCCTCTCCCCCCTCATGCTAGATGGGCTTAGGGTACAGCAGTTCTTGCGCCAGCATCATCATGGCATCCAAATAGGACTGGGCTGCAAGCAATCTCGCCTGTTATGGATGGATTTGTCCTCCTTGTAGTTTGGAAAGAGCAATCCTAAGCTTGTCAAAATGCGAGATTGAGCAACCAAAGGACATAAGAACTCCAATCCGGCCACTAAATTAGGTTCATATCTCTGAAGCTGTCGGGTCTTCTCTGGTAAGAACTGGTATCATATGTTTTCCAGACGCCTGTCTGTAGTGTAAGGCACTGAGCCAATTTGGGATGCTAGTGCACAGGCCAATGCATTTCTGTGACAACACTCTGTCTCCTCATTGGACATGTGCCAATTTTCAGCATTTGGCTGTGCTTCCTCTCTTGGCTTCTCCTCTCTTGGTGGTTCATAGGGCACAGAGATCTTTGACTAGCCCCAGAAAGGTGGGGCAGGGTCTGTGAACTCTCCTCGTCATTTCCTTCAGGGGTTTCTCTGGCAGTTGTCCTCTGATTTCACTTCTTCTCTCTTATCAATCCCTTAGGCCTTTAAGTAGCCTCAACAAATGTTAATGTCAGTTCCTGAAATCCACATTGGCAGTACTTTCAGACCACTCTCACTGGATTGAGGTATATCTGTGTGGCATTTTCCTGGCTCAGTTACCATTTGTGACAGTTCAATGGGTTTTTCTTCACACTGGTCCAGTGGACGGAGGTAAACAAAGAATGAAAACTACTCATACCTTGACAAAAAAAGGCTGGTGCTTCTAACCACTAACTGGGATGCTAGGTAGCTTGACTGCATCTTCTGAAGCAGGACCAGGCTTATGAGAAGATGCACACTGTCTTCTTCCATGCATATGACCTTTTGTATGCTACCCACTCAGTGGACATGAATAGTTCAGCAGTAGATCATTTAACATACTTGGCATTCCCATATTCTGTCCTTGGCATCTGTATTTAGATACATTTTAACTGTGCTAGCCTGGAGTTTGGCTGGCACAAGGGACACCTTAAAGCGTTTGGATCACATTAGCAACACAATCCTGCCTGCAGTTCCCTCATTGCACAATTCCTGGCCTGACTTTGAGACTTCAGGCCCATAAGAACATAAGAAGAGCCCCGCTGGATCAGGCCAAGGCTCATCTAGTCCAGCTTCCTGCATCCCACAGCGGCCCCACCAGGTGCCCTAGGGAGGCATGAGACAACAAGATGCTTGGATCCTATTGCCACTCCCCTGCACCCAGTACTCTGAAATAGCCTACTACTTTTTTTTTTTTGAAGATGATTTTATTGATTTTATAATTATAAAGATACAGGAAAAGGATAGTCATTTACATAGGATGGGTATACATAGGGTTAAACAATAGGAAGTGAGGCAGTACAAGAGTAACATGTAAATGCAAAATTTAGTAATTTCCGTTATAATATATTCCATCTGAAAGGATATAATCATTATGATTCACAAAACTATGTCAATTTTCATTATTCATTCAAATCTTCAATAATTTCAATAATTTCACAGTTACTTAGCAAACTCAAGTAAGAAAAGTTAATTATACCTATAATTATCTATCTCTAATTTATAGTAAAAGTCAATAAAATAATAAACTAAAAGGGAAGAACCTACTATATAAAGCACAAAAATAGAATAAACATAGGTGAAGCTGGGAAGTCAAACTATTTAAACTAGCACTCTGTTGATCTCTTCATCTCTATTCATATTGCTTATATTATTTTTCAATCTTAATCTTTAATTAATCTTTGTTACAAAACTTATTCTATTAGAATTAAGACAGCCCATCTCAGAAAAAAAAATACGCCATAAAAATAAAGAGCATAAAGATATAACATAAATCCATCACTTCGTAATCACCATTAGGCCTTAATAACATTTTTTTTTCTAAAGTCATATCTTAATGTAAGCTTGAGTTATCACGTACCTTTGTTAAAAAAAAAAAGAAAATAATCGCTTAGTTATATAATCTGACGCAAAATTACAAGCCTACAATTATCGCTTTTCAGATCAAGGCTCAATGCTAACTATTTCTTTCTATCACAAATCTCACAGGAAGGAATGAACTTTGTCACCTTTTAATCCTCATTTCTATTTATACCATTTATTCAATTTTTAAATCATAAATTTCATTAATCAAATTCCCCCCGCCCATTTATTATAAAAAGCCAAAAATTATACAAATCATTAAAAATTAACATCTGGTCAAAACCTTCCCCTCTCCTACCACCAGAGGGGAGCCTGCTGACAATAAACACTCTCACTGTATTTGTCAGCAGACCATAAAAATATCTTGTTCATAATCTCTTTCTCTTAAACCTTCTTAGTTCAGACAGGGCTGTCCATCTTCAAAAATACACATTCCTCTTGTCCTTCCACAAAGTTCATTTCTCCAAGTCCTTAAACATGCTTCAAACATCTTTCAGCTCTGATTGTAGATCTGTCGGTTTCCTTCTCATTAACGCCATGTTGACTCAATTGCGCAGTAAAAAATTCAAGCTTTCTTTAAACATACAAATCAAAATACTCCCTATTTTTGTGTTCTCTTATCTCATTAATAAATCCTCTTGATCTGCAAATAGGACTGTCCGTTTTCAAGTAAATGAGCTCCAATTATAAATCTTCTGCTTCGCCTCTCGACGCCATGTTTAATCTGCTACGCAGCAAAAAATTCAGCATAGAACAGAGTACTTTTTTATTCCATATTTCAGCTTCCCACGCCACATCAAAGCATTTAGAAAAGAAAATAGAAACAGAAGCAAAAAAGAAAACAGCGATGCACTTCAGTGGATATCTTGTGTTGAAGATTAAGCAGGTTTAATTCCACTGACCTCACTGGCCCGCAGCCAACTCTCCAGTGCACTTCACGCCAAGATGTTAAACATTTACGCCTACACACCACTTCTTCTTCCCACACGATTGTCTTCATTAGGGGGACCTCTGAAGACCTTCCAGACGCTGTAATTAAATCCATCATTCTCTCTCCGGTGTTGTCACTCTCCAAGTCAGAGACCGTCCACACGGTCTGCCAGAAGGCAGAGTCTCTTCTGCTCCCCAGTCACAAGCAAACATCATTCACCTCCGGAGTTGGCCACTATCCAGAGGCTAGATGTTAATGCCTACCCCCAACCCAGTTCTACTACTGGAGTTGGGCCCGAACCCCTTGCAGAGATTCAGGAAAGAACACAAGCCCCAGCCACTCATAAAAAGCGACTGCCATGTTCAAGTCTCTGGCTCCTCCCCCTGAAATAGCCTACTACTAATGTAAGGAGGTTACAACCCATCATTGCCTATAGCCCACGATTGACTTTTCTTTCAGAAATCCGTCCAATCCCCTCTTAAAGGCATCTAGACCAGATGCCATCACCACCTCCTGTGGCAAAGAGTTCCACAGACTAACCACCCGCTGCATAAAAAAGTACTTCTTTTATCTGTTTTAACTCTCCCAACCCTCAGTTTTAGCAGATGTCCCTTGGTTCTGGTGTTTTGAGAGAGGGAAAAGAACATCCCTCTATCAACTCTATCCCTTCCATGCATTATTTTGTATGCCTCAATCATGTTCCCTCTCAGGCGCCTTTTTTCTAGGCGGAAGAGCCCCAAACGCTGCAGTCTTTCTTCATAAGGGAGGTGCCCCAGCCCCATAATCATTTTTGTCGCTCTCATTTTTGTCGCTCTCTTCTGCACCTTTTCCAGCTCCACTATGTCCTTTTTGAGATGCGGCGACCAGAACTGTACACAATATTCCAGGTGTGGCCTTACCATCCCAACAACTCCAGACAAACTTTGCTGGCCTAACTGTGCCGGCCTAACACCAAGATTGTGCTCTTAATCCTATAATCTTCGTTTTGATAAGTTACCATATATCCCATTCTTCCTATACAATGCTCAAAATTATTCACATGGATTACCAATACCTTCCTTCCAGAAAGTTATGAGGTTCAAATTTCATTAGCTTCAAAAAGGCTATAGCAAGAGGTGTTCCTGTGTGTGGAGGGGGAGAGGTGTGCATCCTGCTTACTAGAGTACTCGGGTAACAGGGAGACATCACCTAGTAGCAGACATGTCATGTAGCGGGTACGCGGGAGTACGCGAGTACCCTTACCTAGGATTAGGGCTGACCCCGCCCATTCGCCCGCCCACTCGTCGACTCCGTTGGCGCTCCGCTCTGCCCCCTGCAACGTTTGAATTGCCTGCACGTTTGAGTTGCCTGCACATTCTCAGAGCCAGGCAGGCAGGCAGGCAGGCAGCGGAGCAAGGGAGACCAACGGCAGCGGCAGCGTGAGCAGGTAGGCTGCCTGGGGCTCCCTCCCAAGGAGGCGCGGCGGTTCCTGGGGGCGGTTCCTGGGTTCCGGCTATGATGTCACTTCCGGTGGGCAGGCCCCCAACACAAGTGCCAATCAAAAGTGAGTACCTGTTGCTAAATCATTTAGATGCCATTACTGCCTAGTAGGCTTATAAATTGGAAGCAGGAGTGGTGTCCCTGTTTGGTCACAGCCTGGGGGCTCATGACCCTTAGGGGACCAGAAACTTCAGTACTGGGGATAGTGGTAGTGAAATCTACCACCAAGGGATGGCTGGGAGCAACATGAGAGACCCAGGGCAAGATCTTGCCCCATGGACCCCAGCAAACCGGTGCTGGAAGGGTGCAAGGCAGCTGCAGTTCAAATGCTAAAGATGGAACCTTAGTGGTTCTGGCAAGTAGTGTTAGGTAAAATTCCAAAGGCAGCAACAACGAGTCCAAAGGAGCAGCACATGAGACATACCCAAGCAAGGCCTGTAAGAGGTTAAACGTCCACGAGGAAGCAAGAGGTACCAAAGTCTCTTAAACACCATCTGTCAAGCTGCTCAGAAAGAGGAACCCAACTGAAGGGATGTACAGAAGCACAGTCAGGCCCCTACAGTTAGGGCCTGTGAGGGTGGGGGTAAAGGTGGTAATTTGTACCTGGGCCCGGGGTCAAAAAGGGGACCCAGGAACCAAAGGAGGGGACTCAGAAATTTCCTGGAAGTTTACATTTTCTGATCTCAACTAGACTTAGAACTGGAGTTAGGCTGGCATAAGCTAAGCCAGCAAAGTTTGACAGGGCACAAGGGCCACCATAAAGTGCATTTGGGCCACTCTCAGAGTCAGGGAGGATGGTGCACATCTGTGTGCTGGCCTCTCTGACTCCAAGAGTGGTCCAAACATACTTTACAGTGTTCCTTGTGCTGGCCAAACTTTGCTGGTATAGATTATGCCGGCTTAACTCAGTTTAAGATTGCGCCCTCACTACCTGCGCTCTCCCAATAGTAGTAGTAGTAGTACTAGTAGGTGGCACTCCTGCAGGTATGTGACTGAGAACATTGGCAGCCTTTGAAGCAAACAACTCATGAGAATTCCCAAACTACAGTGCAATCAAGGAGAGTTCCTTACTGGCAACGGTTGTGAGGCAGTGGTGGAAGCAGGGGGTGTCGCGGCCACACTGGCCTGTTTGTGGGGTGATGCTGATCTAAGTGCACTCCAGGCTCCCGTGCCCATGCACTCAGCCCATACGATCCCCATTCAGGTATCTTGTGGGCATCAGACACAAGGCCAGTAGGCTCATTTCATGTACCCATGAGGAAGGGATATCTGAAAAGCCCCCCCCCCCAGGCTGCAGCACAACAGCTACAGCACAACAGCCCCTCAGCACAACAAAGGAAAGCTCCTCCCAGGATTATGGGTGTGCCATGTAACTGTGCCACAGGGAGGAGATCAACACCCTTCCAAAATGGTACCCCTGCATGAAACCAGAACGGATTCGGCCTAGTCCTTAAGCAGACCAGTAGCAGAACCCTGGGAGCTAAGATTGGGTTGTAAGACGCTGTCAAATCCAATTCATCTAACTGTCTATCCATCCCTATGTCTTATCTAGCCATCTGTCCTTCAACATTCATACATGCTTTTGTGTGTGAATATATTTGGCATGTGTGTGGTGCACGCACACACACGGCAAGGGTGATAGATCTAATTTATGGCTGAGCAGCTTCATTTTAGTTACTTCACGGGAATATTTTAAAACCAGGCCTGCATAATATTAAAATAAGTTAAAATCTATGTAAAATTTATGAGAGCTTGTCAGGTGTAATGCTTGATAAAGTAAGTTTAATGCTTTGGAATACTCTTTTTCTCCAGGCTGAGTCTAGCAGCCTGAGCTTCCAGTATAATTTTAGAAACTCCTTTCCATTATACCATTTTCTTATTAATGAGAAAGAGCCCAATTTAGCAAAAAGAAGTACGTTACTTTTTCCCCCTCTAAAACAATAAAATAAAATTTGAGAACCTCTTCAGCTTGTTGGAGGGGAGAGTGAACATTTTCCAAAAGGGAGCTTCCCCCCCCCCCGCCAATGAGTGGCAAATGCAGCTCGCATTTTGAATGTGCAGCTCTTCAAAATGGAGGCTCTGCCAAAATCACAGCTCTGTTTTGCGTACAAATAAAGCAGAAGAGTTGATCTTCCAGAAAATATGGTCCTGCAGCATTACAATGCCTTGTTTCGTTCTCTGACACTCCATTTTATCCTGATGGGGCTGCACAAAATCCAGGATGGCTTATTTTCTGTTCTTATTCCAAGTCCAGGCTAGAATCCACAGAAGGAAGAAGATAGGCAGGTTGAACGGATTGACACCACCAAAACAATAATTTGCCTACACCGTAAGTTCAGTGGAAACTGCAGCTGCCCTTGAACCTAAATGGTGGCCTTGTTGTTACGAGACCTGTTTGCAGAGCTGTGAATAATATTTTCCATATACCTCGAGTTGCCATCTTTTTCACAAATACGCTACCTGCAAAGAACAAAATACAGTATCTGTATACAGATCCCCGTATCTGCAGATGTGGTGTCCACGGTTTCAATTCTCCGTGGACGTGGAGGGTACCCACATGCCCATCAATATTTTTTAAAGGCTTAACAGAAAGTGTATCTTGTTTTAAAAAGGTCTATAATGACCTTTCTAGCTTAGCATTCTAGCTTACAGCGCAACAAGAGTAGGTTGCTGGCAGCCTGAATGCATGACGAAAATAGTTCTAACTCTAAATAGGAAGCAGTTAACTTCTGCTTCCTGTTTGGCGCTAGAGCTATTTTCACCACTATTTTCTGTTTCACCACTTGCTGTTTGTGGCTTCAGAGGCAGCTGTGTCTTCTGGTGACTGACAGCTGCCATGTTTTCCCAGAGTTCTTGGAAAGGATCTTGACTCAAATAAAGTTTATATAAAGACCAAATAGAGAATTGCAGGCAAATGCAGGCCAGGGATGTGTGTGCTCCTGAGCACATAGGCATGGAAATGGGACTTGATGGGACACTCTTACCACCTGCCACAACCACACATAAATGTACTGGAATTATAGGATCTTCATAAGACTCCTAGCAGCTGATGGCTAGATGGACTGATAGCTCAGTTCCACATAAAACAGCTTGATATGATATATGATAGAACTTAAGAAATTAATTTCATTCCTTTGAATGTTGAGCATTTTGAAATTTTCTTTTTATAATGTAACGGGAGGGATACTTTTAAAAAAAAAGCACAAGCACAATAAATTCTTATAGATGAATTTAAGGCAATAAAGTTCAGTGTCAAATTTCTACACTGAACATTTCTACATATGCACATAACTGCCTCTTATTATGCACAGGCAGCGCAATCCTATATCCCCCTTAGCGCCGGCACTGCGCTCTTGTGCCGGCTGAACGCTGTCGCGAACGTGCTGTAAATTGTGTCCTCGTCGGCGCTATGGCACTCGGCCGGCGCAAGCAGCAGCGACTGTGCTCGGGTGCTGGCGCAACTGTCGGCAGCGCCGAGCGTGCGCCAGGCAAGCACCGGCATTGCTCAGTCAGCACAGGGCCTCCACGAGGACATTCCAGAGGCATTCTGGAGGCATAACTGGGCGGCAGAGTGGGCGGAGATGGCGGTTTTGACGCGGTTGTGACGCAGGATGGCCATAGTGCCAAATCCCAAAGCCCGTCCCTGACCATGGCGGCCCCGATTCAGGCCACTCCTGTGCACATTCCTCTGCACCTGCTATTTTGCTGGCGCAGATCTGAGCAGGCCCATTGGGGTGACTGGGGCTTACGCAATGCAAGGGGAAAACCTCCCCTTGTCTTGCACATTGCTGTTGCCGCTTCCAAATGGATCTTTGGATATGGCCCTACTATGTCGGCCTTACTAGGCCGGCATAAGGTAGGATTGCGCTCTAAGAGGACACGGTGAAACAAACCTGACCGAAATATAAAGTTTCATGTATTTAAAAAACATTTTGTCCCACCTTTCCAAATTCTCATGGGAAGCTCAAGGTGGCATACAAAAAAAGTGAGCAAAAAAATAAAATTATTATGAACAAGACAATATCAAGGCAAGCAAATCAGCCACAGCAATCCAAATTATCAGCACAACAGATTCCACCACCACCACCCCAAAAAAACCCTTGGGGCCAATGCAGCAAAGGAAATAAAGTGAAAGGCTAGAAAGTCAATATGCCAGCAGAAAAGGGACAGTCCTGCATTGAACCGAGAGTGAGTTCCATAGGCTAGGTGCCATCCCAGAAAAGGTCCTGTTACAAATCACCATCCATATACAGGCATGCCCCAGTATCCACTGATTCGGTATCCACAGTGTCAGTTATCCACAGATACCATGGATACTGGGACGCCTATTAAAAAGATAGGGGAACATTAAACACATCTCTTTTTTACCTTTTGCAACAAAACCACTGATGTTATCCTATCTACGGTTTCAGGTATCCATGGGGGAGTCTGGAATGATACCCCAGTAGATACTGGGGCATGCCTGTATCTAAGTGTCAGGGCCCACAATGAGACTATTTGTGACTATTTAATAGATTTGGCAGACTCTTCTGGGGAGAGATGACCTTTCAGATATTGAGGTCTCTAATTAAGAAAGCTATGACCAGCACTTTGAATTGTGCTCAGTAATGTACAATGAGTGTCAGATGCATCAACACTATGAAATGGTCATAACGCTGGATTTCAGCCAGCATTCTGGCAGCTACATTCTGTACCAGCTAGAATTTTCAAACAGTCTTAAAGGCAACATCAAGTGCATGTTCTTACTATGTTTTCAGAATAATTATGAGATTATCTGTATGTCAGCATGTCAAAATGCATTGTATTGGGAATTGCAGGTAAGTCAGGCAGAGCCAAAATAGCAATGGTGACAGGCTTACAGCTTCATGGCTGAGCAGGAATCTGGATCTGGATCTTCCAGGTCTAAGCCCAGCTGCTGAAGCACTATACCATCTTGGTTCATGGAGCATAATGAAGAACCCACTCCACACCCTGCTATTCAATTGCACAAGAGATAGTATGGCAGTTTGAGGGATCTGTATGTGGCAGTCATGGGGACAACATATGAAGGTGTCTTCTACTGTTCAGACCATTGGTCCACCTAGATTGGTACTAACCGCACTGGCTGGCATCAGCTTTCCAGTTTCATCCTTGCCTGGAGATATCAGGGATTGAAGTGATCCTTCCCTGGAGTGATCCTTACCTGGCCATGTCTTGGGTGTTCTGCATGCAACACACGTGTGCTGCTACTGAGCTGCAAGATTAATGTGAACTATATTCAGAGAAGAAAACAAGCATGTGGTCCTTAAAAAAAATCCAGGGCATGGAAAAAAAAACACCTTGAGAATCCCCTTCTCCAACAACCCAGTATGAAACCACCACAAACAGTGATGCTTGAAATGGAAGAAAACAACAACTACTCTCACTATAAAGAGGTAATGTTAAAGGGAAAGGGCTTTCTCCTGAATTCTTACATGCTCATCGTCCATCTTTGTTATTTCTCCACTCCTTAATGCTACCTCTCAGAAAGTCTGGGACAAAGTAAGACAAATGCTACAAGCAACCCATTGCTGGAAACCAAGACTCTTGCAGTACAGCAGATTTATTGCCGATGAGAGCAGTAAACTAAAACCACCCTTACATCTTGCACTGGAACACGCTTGTCCTTTTTCGTGGTTAACTAAAAAAAGCTACGATCAAAGTAAAACCGTTGACTCCACGTAATATTAGGAGGCTCTTCATTGATGAGGTCAATAAGGCTCTTTTGCCTGTTCAGTGTCTTTGCAGACCAATCCTTCAGTGTCTGCTCGCGAGCTTTGCAAGGTAAGAGTTTTGCAGAATGCTTCTGTTGGCTCTGCTGGGAAAGGGGCAGCCACTCCTGGGGCAGCCAACATTGGGGTGTCACAAGACGTAGCGTCTGGAGATGGTTGTGGCCAGGCTCCCTCCAGCCTCTCAGGAGATCCAGTAGCCACAGAGGCAGGCAGGGGGAGGGGGTTCCTTCATCCACTGGTTCTCCTCCCTGCCAGCAGCCTTGCTTTAGTTCAGTTCAGGCAAGCATCCTACCTGCTAGCCAGCCTCCTCAAGACTGCCCTCATCCCTTGCCAGCCTGGAGTTATATGGAGCCTCCCTGTCCCTTGCTCCCCCCCTTCCTCCCAGCCAAGCTGCATAAGCCCAGGTCCCTGATCCTGCAAGCACTCAGGATCCTACCCCTCAAGATCCTCCTCCTCCTCCAGCACCTGCTGACAGTAGCTGCACTCCTCTTGCTCCAGGCTTCAGCCTGGACAGGCTCCTCCCTTGTTTGTGGCAGGACCAGCCCAACTGCAACTGAGGGGGAAGTGACGGGACACCTACCTGTTGCTGGCAAATGTAATGGTGTTTGGTACTGCCATCACTGCCTGCCATCACTGCCTGCATCCCTTTGGCCTCTGAAATTTGGGGCAAGACCCTGCCGAGCCTGACATGCCCTTCTTGTGGCCTGGCCTGTCAGTGGCGGGGGAGGTCTGGGCCGCAATTGCTGCCACCGTGGAAAAGCCTGCTGGCCAGGATCCTGGCCGTGTCAGGCACCCAGGGTGAGTGGGACCCTGGGTCAGATCCTGGACGGCTTCTAAGTGGAACTTGGATAAATCCAAGTAGAAATTCACTTTGGTTGCTCCTGAACTCTCATCATCACTGTCACCACTAGAACCTGCCCATCAATAATCAACTTTGAAGACCATCTCCAGACACCACAAGTTTTCATAGTTGCATAGGTGGCCACTGAAGAGAGGGCCTTTCATGGTAATGCCCAAACTGTGAAACTCCCTCCCTGACTGTATGTTTACCTGGAACTTTAACTGATGTTTATTAGGCACCAGGCAGAATCTGAAGTTCATGGTGCTTAACAATTTCTGAGGACTGTTGTAATTGTCTTTCTGGTGTCTGTTGATGTTTTTACTTACTTTTACCAGCTGGCTTCCCACAGTGGCCAACCAGATGTCTCTTGGAAGCCACAAGTAAGGCAGAATGCCAATAACACCCTTACTCTTACCCATGATGCAATTAGTTCACAAAGGTATGCTGCCTCTGAACATGGAGTTTTCACATAGGTATCAAGACTAAGGGCCAACAATAGGCCTTTTTTCTATTAATTGCCTTTTAATATCGAAGGTAACGTCTATCTCCACCTTCCATGGCAGCAGATTCCATAAGTCGGTTGTGGATTGTGTGAAATGCTCTTGCACACCGCCCATTCATTCCATAGGAACTTGAACAAGTGAATGGCCTGGTAGATGGTACACACAATATGGTGGGTGCCCTTTATAAATTCCCATGGTGGGAACCACAGAGCAAATTGGGCAGGAGGCTTTGCCTCCCAAGCTGACCTCCATGCAGACCAGTTTACTTTGAGTGGCAGGCCAGATCTGGCCCATGGGCCATAGGTTGCAAACCCTTGGTGTACAGCATCTAGAAATTTAACATGCATCAACAGCAGCACAAACAATGCAGCTGAAACCCATCCCCAATGTGTGTCCAAAGGGACCCAACAGAGTGACTCATGGGATCTGCATTTACCAAAGGGAAAGCTTATACTAAAAAAGCACTTAAAGTGCACGACGATCCTGAAAAGAATTGCTGTCCCAGAACTGAGGCATGTTAAGCGTGGTCGTGGACAAGCCTGCCAAATTTAAACTTGGAATGACTCAATAATCTCAAACATTTGAACCTGCAGGGGAGGATACACACCTCTGATATGTACTGTGGCATTCTGTGAACTTATTCAGTTCACTTCAGTCAGCTGAGGATGTTCGCCTTAGAATCTTCTAGAATGAATCGATCACCATACATCCATACAGCCCTAGCCCCTTTTAGAGAAGTGCTAAAACCCAGGAAAAATGAGGGTGTATCAGAAGCTCCAGTCCCCAATGGGTTGATAAGTGCGTCGCATTATGTGTGCATGTGTCTAGAAAGTCAACGTTTTGTATTCACATAAAACACAGTGGAGACTGAGCAGTTTTGTCTGTTTGCCCTTGCAGTAGGCGTTTTCCTTTTTCAGAAGTTAAATAGGATAAGATAATAGCAAAAGATTCTGTATAGGCTTCCAGATAATGCACTGCGATAAGCAAGAAGTGCCCTAAGCTGGAAGCAACACCAAGGTCACTTGTCTTGCACTCAACACCCGCTCCTCCCAATAAATGGTATGTTGTTTTCTGATCAGATTAGAAGGAAAATTTCACGATCTTTGTCACGATCCCTGAAAGGGTTGGCAAGCAGGTGAACACCTCAGCTGAATCAAAAAGCAGACAAACTTGGCATCGGGGCTTGCCACTGTTGTTGTGCACTTGTTCAACACACCATGCCTACTGGTGCCCCTTCAATTGCTTTGGGACAATGACTGTCTCCTCCTCCTCACAGCCACTCCTACTGCCAGTTCTCCTTCTTGCAGCATCTCTCTCTGTTCATCTCCTCTTCCAGTTCAGCCCCACCTGGTGGTGGGGAGGAGGTAAAGCAGGAGCAGTCATTGTCATGTGCATATTCATTCACTCACCAGCAGTGTCTGGGCCCAATGAAGTCGCAGTGATGATGCTTGTTTCACATTGGAGGTGAGCATTATGCACCTGCCATTTTCATATTTCTCAGCTCTTCTTGGATAAGATTAAGACCATAAGAAGAGCCACAATGGATCAGGCCATATGACCCTCTAGTCCAGCTAGACCCACCAGTTGCCTTAGAGAGCACACAAGACAACAAGATACTTGCATCTTGTTGCCACTCCCCTGCATCTGGCCTTCTGAGACAGCATCTGGCATTCTGAAGATTGTTCAGCTGCATTGCTAGTGCATGATCTCTCCTCAATCACACATCTGGATCCCAATCCAGGGTGGGACACACACACACAGAAATGTTATGTTTGGAAATATAACTCTGTGGAAATAACAAAGCTGATGATTTTGGTGGCTAGCTCCTCTAGATTTTAGTTAGGCAGCTGTTCTCAGGTGATATCATTTCTAGATCACATTATCATTTTCTGATCTAATGTCACAGTACATCATTTACAACATTGGATGGTGATCAGAGAATTAAACAGCGAAACACCAAAAATTACTGAGTATCACCTATTTGTTAGAAGTATCACTTCTAATTTCTAATTTCACTTCTAAAGTATGTGAATTTCTACATACTGAAGACATTCTCTAAATCAGTGCTTACCAAACTCCTGCAGGAGAATTGGGAGCACTGTAAGTCTTTGCGCGGGTAGTGCGGAGGGCAATAGCATGATCTCCAGGATTGTATTGCTGCCGATCAAGGAAGGGATTTTTAAACTTACCTGGGGGTCAGTATGGCTCTCTGGAGGGTCCAGGGAGCCTATGACCCCCTCTGCAGCCCTCCTGGCAGTTCCAAACTGCTGGAATAAAAAGAGAAAAACCCACTTCCTGTTTTTGTCATGAAACCAGAAGTGGTTTTTCCCTCTTTTTTCCATAGTTTGGAACTGTCAGGAGGGTTGCAGTGGGGGTCGCAGTCTCCCTGAACCCTCTAAAGAGCCATAGTGACCCCCAGATAAGCTTAAAAATCCCTTCCCTGCTCAGCAGCCGCATGATCCTGGTGATTGTGTGGCTTATGATTTTTGGGCCATTCCCCTTAAAGGGGAATTGTCCTTTTCTGGTTTCCCTGGTGGCTCATGACCCACCAGTTTTGGACCCACTTCTCTAATTGGAAAATCTTTGATGCTAGAATTCATCGGATCAAATGACATGGAGTCTTTCTTCTTCATGGCAACTCTTATACACAACAGCTTTCTGTTGTCCTCCTTTCATTTCTGACTCATGGTAGTTTTTCCTACACCTTGCCTTGGCACATCACTATGAGCCACAGTACATATTACACTCGACATGGTAATGCTGCTACAAATGGCACCCCTGTGGTGAATTCTCTGTGCACACCCTGCTGTAATAAT
The DNA here is from genome assembly GCA_029204185.1 of Lerista edwardsae. Taxonomy (NCBI): domain Eukaryota; kingdom Metazoa; phylum Chordata; class Lepidosauria; order Squamata; family Scincidae; genus Lerista; species Lerista edwardsae. The sequence continues at coordinate 32,076,829 of JAJKFI010000008.1, forward strand.
TAGAATGGCTTACAGAAATGGTCAAGGAAATGGAAATAACCCAACCAGAGATGAATGGAGAGTGTGTTATGTTGAATACAAACACCCAGTGCATTTTGACAAAAGTGCCTTCTTCAATGACAATGGCTCTATAAATTTTCCTCTTAGGAACATAGGAACAGCCCCACTGGATCAGGCCAAGGCCCAACTAATCCAACTTCCTGTATCTCACAATGGCCCACCAGATGCCTCAGGGAACACAGGACAACATAACACATTGTACCTTGCTGCCACTCCCCTGCATCTGGCATTCTGAGGTAGCCTATTTACCCTCACATCCGGAGGGAAGACACCACACTATGGCTTGGATACAGCATTATTAAACACATGTTCCACACGTTCTTCCACATTTTCAAGCAACTTACGGAGTACAGTGGGACTGTGTTGTCTAGCCTTGCCAGTGGAGCTAGCAGCCACTGCCATCTCCTGACTTCCATGCATTGGGTTAAACAACTGCATGCACAAATAGAATGTGCAGGCGCACCCACCCTCAGTATCCACAGATTGGGTTTCCATGGATCTTGTTATATGTCCCTGCTTCCCTGTACCCATTATCTTCATTTACTTTCATTGCATTTGCACAAAGGAATAGCAAACAATAATGTGTTTTTTAAAGCTTTTAAAGCAGGCAGTCTGCAGGCTAGAAGGGAGATTAAGAGTGAACTGCTTCCTGTTTCCTGTTAGTGATCTCTCTTACAGTGCAATCCTAGCATGCCCCTTGGGTCGACGCAAGGGGCGGAGCCCCAACACGGGAGCACCGAGCAGCCCCCCCTGCATCGGCGTTCCATCTCTGAAGCCGACGAGTTGGCTTCAAAGTGCCGACGGAGAGCCTCCCTTGCGCCGACCAAAGACAGTCGGCGAAAGGGATTCTCTGTCCCATATCGGGACGGGGATTGGTGGGAGGGGGGAGGCAGGACTTGGGTGGGAAGCAGGTGGGCTTGGGAGGTGGCTGTACGGCCACTTCCTAAGCCCGTCAACGAGGCCACACGGGTTAGGGTGTGCCGATAGGGCAGCACCATGGGCGGAATCGGGGGTGGAAGTGGGATGCTTTGGGCTGTATCCATACTCCTATCCCTGGGCTGGCTGGCCCCAATTCTGGCTGCTCCTGGCCACATGGAGTTGCGCCTGCTCTTTTATGGGTGCAGATCCAAGCAGCCCCATAGGGCTGGCTAGGGCTTACCCCAGGGCAAGTGGAAAATATTCCCTTTCCCCGCACTGAGCTGCTGCTGCTGCCTCCTAACGTCATTAGGATGCAGCGCAGGTGAGCCGGCCTGCCTATTCCAGTGCAGGTTAGGGTTGTACTGTGAGTAAAGTCCACTTGTGTCCAAGTGTATCATTCGCTCTTGCTCGTCTGGGTGGGAGAGCAGTACAGCCTGCCTTTGCTTCTTGCCCAGCAGGAAGTAGAGATTTCACTTATCAAACACTTCACAATGGCATAATGAGAGTTCAAGGAATGCTAATAAAAGTTTAGTCGTGATTCAGGCTGCACCAGAGAAGTTTCAATGCTTTGGTTCAAGATTATAGAAGCCTGCGAGAAAATATGGTATCCAGCTGACAGAACACCAGTGGATATTTCACTATCCAGAGATCTCTAATTACTAATAATGTACATGAACAGTGTGATACGTCCTTACAATTTCAGAACCCTTTTCAAAGATAATCTCTAATAGTTTATTTGACAACCTGTAAAATTATAGAAAATTATTAGTCTTGGGAATTATAAAAATCCCCACCGCACCATCAAACAATAAAATTATAATTACCTGTGGGTAATTGAAATTTAACTGTTTTTATTGTATATTACACATCAATAGCAATGTACGTTCAAGAGAATTTCTCTCTCGTTCTTTTTCTCTTATCGATGCTGGGGAAATGGACAGCCCCACCGGTGGCCTATGAGCTTCCCTTCAGAGTGGAGGGTTTGAAATTTTTCGATTAAAGCAGGATGTTTGAGTCTGTCATTAGGCCTACATTAAATTATGTATCTGGAGTGTTAAAAATAAAGAGAACAAAAGCTTATGCACTGTTGCCTGGGTAGTTAGGACTGTGATTAACTTTTGAGTTCTTCTGTATTTCTCACTCCATGGTTCTTTCAGACTGAAGAGTAGTTTCACATGGTAGAAACCAGGAGCCGGCAGAAGGCAGGCTGGGATTTGCTGGCAGAGCTGGCTGATTTGCAATTGATCGGCAAGCATTTTTGACTCCCAATAATTTAATAAGAGCAACTAAAATTGCACATCTGCCTTCAGTGGCATCCCTAGAGGGGGGTAGGCACTACATTTGGAAGGTGTCTTACCTTGCTGTATAAACCGCTTCTCTCCCTTGCCAGTGTAGCCAGTCCTCGCGGCGAAAGCAAAGCCTCTGCATTGCTCACTGGCTATGAAGGCAAGGGAAAGAAGCGGTTCACATGGCAAGGTAAGCGGCCCATGTAGGGTTGAGTGGGCCAGGGGTTAGATATTGCCTAAGTGCCGGATGCTATCTCCACCCCCTTCCCTGGGCTGGCCTGCCCAAGGGTCCACTCCTCTCACCACCCCATTCCACCTTCTCCTGTCCTCCCCAGTCCCCACACTGGCCGAACACATCCGACCTTACCTGACACTGGGTCCTGGTGCAGGCAGACCAGTGTGCATCCTCACGCCAGCCTAGCCTGCTCTGGAGTGGCACACGCCAGCTTTATGGCATATGTGCAGTACCCAAGGACAGTGCAGGGGACTTGGGCTGGTCTAGGTACAAGTTAGGATTGTGCCCTTAGCATGTTTCTCAAACAAACAAAAATGGCCCTGTTTTTCTCTTCAAAAGATGCACATTAATTAACATCCAGGGCCTGTGTTGAACTGACGCATGTCCACTGCATCAGCCCAGTGCTGTCGCAAGGGTACCGTAAGGCACATTCGCACCAGCATAAGAATCGCTGGGCTGCTGCAGAGAGCAGTGTCAGAGCAGTGATGCCTGCAGGACCGCCGGCCATATATGGCTGGGGGGGCCTTTTGGGGGCAGGGGGAAGGCGGGAGGAGGGTGGAGGGAGGGTGGAACAGGGTGAGGGAAGGCGGCCCAGTGGGTGGGTCAGCCCAGGGAGGAGGTGGAGGCAAGATCCTAACCCTTACCCTGTGCCACACAGCCCCAATCCGATCCATGGCAGGGCACTCAGATTTGTGCCTGCCAAACAGCAGATCCGAGGAGCCCCACTGGCATAGCTGGGGCTTATCCTGGGACAAAAGGAAATAGGATGTAGCATAGGCCTCTTAGCCTGCCTGCTCCTGTGCATGTTAGGACTGCGCCCTAAAGCAATGAGCAAGACCCCTTGAGGCCTGATGTTTCAGGGCAGAGCAAGAGGCAAGAGCTCTCCCACTGTTGGTTTTCCATTAAGTGCCTTGTATGTACCTGGAAGTCCCATGGAGCTGCTGCTGTTGTACTTTGCTTTTTCTTACTATGTAATTTCATATTTTATCGACTATGTTTTATTCCACTAGTCTTGGGTTTTTATGATATTATTGTCGTTGCTGTTGTTCATATATTTGGAAACTGCCTTTTAATGTCACAGAGTTAAAAGGCAGAATATAAATCTTTCTGGTAAATTCCATGGGTTCCAGGACGTGAACCTCCAGATAAATGTCAACACTCTTGTGAACACTTTTTATACCTTCCCTCTCCCCCATTTCTCAGGGTTTGGGGTTTTTTTTTGTCAGAGCAGGAACTTTCATGTTTGGCTTGTGCTTGTGCTTTAGACAAAATCCAGTAATGACCCTTGTCCGAAAGTGTTGAAGACTCAGGGAACTTGGTTAAGAAAAGAAGCAATGGGTACTATTCATCGTGGTAATAGCAGCAGCAGCAGTAATATAACTTACGGAGAAATTTTGGAATGTTCAAAACACTTTACGTATATTTATTTATTAAAACTATTAATATCCTGCCTTTCTCTCTAAATAAATTGATCATTCAAGATGGCATACTGTACATCATGGAGATAAAACAGTAAATTGCCCAAGAATCAGATACAAAATGCAAAAATCATAAAAATTATAAAAAAATAGTACAATTAAAAAATAAATAAAAGCAAAATGCAACCACAGAACCCCTAAGCAACTAATTAGGAATGAAAGGCTGGGCCATAAAGGAAAGTCTTATGTACAACAATTCTGAAATGTAGGCCAGTCTTATTATTACCATATTGCAATGGGGTGGGGGCTGCCTAAGGCTATCTTGTCAGTTCAGAAAAAATATTTAGACTTAGGGCATCATTCATCGTAGCACAGTCTGTTAGCATCTTTTCAGAAAGCTCCTTGTGTACATCAAAGCACATTAAGCATCTGTGATGGGGCAGCTGACTATGGAGTAGCTCACAAGGCTTCAAGCTTCCACCACCCCACCCTACCCCACCCCCACCAACCCACATCAATTTAAAGTCCTGTGTAGTGTAGCAGGTGTAATGGTTCTTTGTAATATTTCACAGTTCATGCTGGGGCACAACTCTTGGAACGTGCACAGGGTGACCAGATACAATGGAGGACAGAGTGCCTATACCTTTAACCATTGTATAGAAGAGGGAATTTTGACAGGTGCAGCTCAACGTGGAAGGTTTCAAAGAGCTGCACCTGCCACTTCTGTACTATGGTTAAAGGTGTAGGCACTCTGTCCTCCATTGTATCTGTCCTCTATTGCACCCTGAATGTGCCTGGCCATGTGTGTTCCAAGAATAGCAACCCAGCATCTTTTGAAAAACTGGAAAGGATTATGGGGTATGCTTTCAGACCAGACATTGCTTCTTTCAAGCCCTTGATAACATTACTGGCCCCCAAATGTCCCCTTGGACCAGATGCAGATTTGTCCAGCTGAACCTGGATTTGCAAGGCCTGGCCATAAAACCATTCTCACAAGCTTGTTGCATAAGCAGCTAGCAGAAAAAAAACCTTACAGATTCCATAATAGAGCTCTGTGCTGCCTCGTACTAGATCTCAGATGGGTCCTGTTCTGAAGCATGCACTGTTGCTGGCTTCCTCCTCTTGGGTACAGCTGATGGAGAAGAAACCTTGGGCAGCTGAGCAGGTCCTCCCTTGCCAGTTCTGGGCTTCTCAGTGGGCTTGTGGATGCTTATGCTCCTCATTGAACAGAATGAGGGAGGGTCTTCAGTGGCCATTCAGTCCTTCAATGTCCTTCAATGTTCAAGGTCTTCAGTCCTTCAATTCAGTCCTTCCATGTTGCAGTCTCCTTTGGCAAGAAGATCATCTGAAGCGTTGACATTCCCTAGTCCACTGGGAGTATTTGCCCACCAAGGCCCCAGACTACATTGGTGTAACAGTAAGTCTTCAGTCCTCATTTCTGAAAGCAGTCTCATTGGGTTCAAGACCTGGGAACAGGTAGATCCTGACCTACCCTTGGCTGCTTAAGATCAACACAATGTAAGAGAAACTTGCACCATCTTATCAAGAGCCAATTTCTGCATTATTCCCCAAAACTGTGTTTTTCTTCTCCCTCTTTTCTTAGTGCAATGGTGTTTTACAGGTCACATTTGGGCATAGATGTGTAGGACTGCTGCCAGACTCTTGAGGATGGACATGTTTACTACACACGCATGCACACAGTCCTGTCCATCATCTCTGCAAATGAGGCCCATAGGTCACCTTTTGTGCACTGTGGTCTATTCATGGTTATATTTATTAGCATAGCTGACACCATAAATAAAAGTTCATGGGCCACCGGCCATTACTGAGAGCATAATTCAACCAGGTGGGTGAGGGCCCAACGAGCTGATAACACATATAAATGGCTCCGGCTTCACCCTCATCATTTGTTATGTTTATCAGGATCTCTCAGCGGAATTACGGGCAGATAATGACTATATGCCCAGGCATTAGTCTATCAGGAAGGTTGAAAATCATGCTAATCTGAGCACACCTCCATGAATTTGACAGTCTTTTCTTGACAGTGTTTCCACTCCTTCGTACACCTGAGGAGGAAACCATTGCATTTCTGTCAGGTGCCTATTTATTTATTTAAGGGATTTCTACCCCGCCTTTCCTCTGCCAAGACAGATGCCCAAGATGGCTTACAATTATTGGAGGGAAAAAATACAGTACCTAAAAATAATAAAACAATAAAAATAAAATATAAATAAGCAATAAAAATAAAATATAAATAAAATCAGGCTAAAAAATCATTTGAAGGAGGGAAAGTTATTATTATTATTTATTATTATTTATTAAATTTATACCCCGCCTTTCTGCCTGAAGGCACCCAAGGCGGCATTACAAAGTTAAAAACACAATAAAATAATTACATGATTAAAAGACAATAATTAAAAACAATATTAAAAAGATAAAATGTAAAATTTATTTACAATGTACTTGCAGAAGTACAAGAGGCAGACATGTCAACATCAAATGCTAGATGAAACAGAGAAGACTTGAGCCCTCGCTGAAACGCCATGAGGGAGGAGGAAGACCTAAGACTCCCTGGTAGGGAGTTCAATAATTGCGGTGCCACTACCGAGAAGGCTTGCCTTCTGAGAGCGCAATCCTAACCTGGAGTTAGGCCAGCACAGTTAGGCCAGCAAAGTTTGGCCGGCACAAGGGCCACCGTAAAGTATGTTTCCACCACTCTCCGAGTCAGAAGGGCCAGCACACAGACGTGCACCATCGCCCCTGACTCTGAGAGTGGTCCAAATGCTCTTTACAGTAGCCTTTGTGCTGGCCTAAAGCCAGGTTAGGGTTGGGCTCTGAATCTCTGTTTCTCTTTCAGTGCATCATCTATTCCAAGGTGTGTATTGTAACTTTTGGCTGGATATATTTTCAAATTTCTAGCAATTTCCAGATATCTCGTGGCTTACACTTGGAGTGAGTTGTGAAACATGAATGAGGGTCTGTCTGCCATATCACCAGCCCAGCCCAGCCCATATGCTCCAGTTGTTCCTGTTTACCAGGGACAGTGCCTAGTTTCTAGTACTTGCTCCTGATAAATCCCTATCTATGTTTTGTCCCTAATACCGTGACTGTTCCTCATGTTGCCATTCTTTCAGGTTCAGCTCCCTCTCCATGAGTCTCTAGAAGTAAAATCCCTAAGTGTGGGGTGGCTGTGCTCAGGCAGGGATCTCACAAACTACAACTGTCAAGGTCACAATTTTGAACTATTCATAACCAGTTAGAGGCCTGTGTTTCTACTACAGTAGATGATCCCTTATCTGGACATCCAAAATCCAGACTAAACTGAAATCCAGACATTTGTCCAAGACTTTTTAAAAACCTTCTGTAGAAAGAAGGTCTTGTGCTCATTCCCATGTACAGGCTGTAAGTTCTATTCTCTGTTCTGTGGTGTGCGCCATTGTTGAAAAATGTCAAAGAGGCCAGCAGACGTCCAAATGGGTAACAGTGAAAAGAGCAAGAGGAAGCATTTCTCATTATATTTATGCAATTATTCCAAAATCCAGAGAAATCTGAAATCCAGACACCTTCCCATCCCAAGCAGTCAGGATAAGGAATAATCAACCAGTATAGCTTTGACCCAAAGACCAAGCATGTTCCTGGTTTTGAAACTGGTGGAAGACAAGTGGTAACAAAAGGAATGGATGCAGCATATGCAACGTGGCTTTAGAAATGTGTAGACTGAGCAGTGACCCTTGTAGGGTGTCCTTACTTCCATCTGTAAAATGGATATGCTAACCGTTGGAACAGAAGCAGGATGGGAACTTGGGTTGGCTCAAGTCGTGCAAAAATGCTGTTGATGGCGACTTGAGTTGGCCAGAGTTGTGAACATCACTGACCCCCAATGACTCGTGAGTCAGAGTCAGTGACTCAAAAAGAGAGACTTTATTCACCCCTTCCATACTGCACCGAAAACCAACGGTGGCAGCAGACATAGTGTGGGGAGGAGTGTAGGTGGTTCCAGGGGGTGGGGCTGGACGGTTGAGGGGTGGAGGAAGGCTTAAGGTTGTTGTTGTTGTTGTTGTTTTGGCCACACAAGGTGGGGGAAGGGATCAGAAGGCGGGGCAGCCAGGACATAGGGGAGGAGGCTCTTTAAGATATATAGAACAACGCAACCTGCTTTTTTCCTGGACGCAGGAGGGGAGAGGAGGCGCCCAAATTTCTCGTGATAGGAACCAATGGTTGGAGTTTTGCTATCATTACAAGCCCAGGGAGGAGTCAAAGGTAGAGGGGAAGCCAGGGGGAGGCAGTTCTTTCTGACTTACAGCCCTCGTTGCTCACTTTACATTTAGCATGGCAAGAGCAACACATCTTCCTCCAACAGTGTTTTGTCTGTTGAATTGTGACGCAACTCATTTCTCCGAACGACTTGTGACTTGACTCAAATGACGCTTAATTTCCCAGAGTAGAGTCACGATGGCCACATGTTGTGAGTCAAGTCACAGGGTCCTGACTGGTGGCTCGACTTGTGACTCGGGCTCAGTGACTGAAGCACATCCCTGGAACAAAGTCCTCTCTACCCAACCCCTGATGGCACACTGGTGCTACCCCTACCACTGGTGCTACCACTTCAGATCATGCTGCTTACAGTCTGTGGCAAGGCAACACAAACGTCTCAGAAAATATACCAAAAATCAGGAGTGCTTCTTGTTATTCCTTTGGAAATGGAGCCTCCAGTCCAGATGTGCTACCTCTTTCACCAAAGGGACCAATCTGACAACTTCTGTTTGCTGTCTCTCTTGTCCACACTGTTTCTGTTCTCCATTTGAAGGCCAAAGCCGAGTCAAGATTCCTTTGTGCGCATTTCTTTTCTTTGTCTCTAGCAAAGGAAATGGCATTTTAATGGCAAGCCAAATGGGAAACAGGGGCATTTGGAAATACATAATAAATGTGTATTAGTGAGACAGAAAATTGGAAAATGGCCACCTGCCAGCAGCCACATAAATTTTTGGAAGCGATGCATTTTCTGCCTTATCACAGGAATTGCAAATATTTATTAAAAGTATTAAAATAGCAGGAATGTTAAATGTTTCTTTCAGGAGTGGAAATTTACACTGCCAAATAAAAAGATGGGATATTCTGATACAGTGTTTATTAAAGGGGCTTCATTTTATTACATTGTCACCCACAATAAATGGCCAGGTATGGTTGAAATGAGATCTATTGTAGAAAGGAGAGATTTGTGGAAATTAAGTGCATCAGGGTGCAATCCAAGAGTGGCTTTAGGCTGGCGCATGCCAGTTGCACGGGCCTGGGAGTGTTGCAAACGTGCTGTAAAGCACATCTGTGCAACTCTGAAAGGCAGATGGGTCAGCATGGATAGTTGTGACAGCCCATGGAGGCCAGATCCTGTCTCCTCAGTGCCCCAGGTAAGTATGGACATGCCAGCTGAGTTTGGCTGGCATGGGGGGGGTTGAGGAGGGGGGAAGGCAGGAGAGGGGCGTTTGGGGGCATGGGAGAGCTGTGGGAGGATGAGCCTGCTGGCAAGCTGGCCCAAGGAGAGGGGTGGAGACAGGATATAGCACTTAGGCCAGATCCTAACCACTGGCCCTGGCCCAATCAGCCTTGCATGGGCCGCTCAGATTTGTGCCAGCAATTTCGTTGGCATAGATCCAAGCTGTCCTATTGGGGCTGCTGGGGTAAAATATCCCTTTACCCCGTGGCAGCGTCCACCTGCTTCCTATACTGTGCTGGATACACAGTACTGCCTACTAGCCTGCCTGTTCCAACACAATACAGGATTGGGCTGTTAGACCCCAGAAACCAACTCCTTATTTTGATGTGCATTAACATACCAGCCATCCACTTGTATGTGGGTACAATCCTAACCTGGAGTTAGGCTGGCACAGTTAGGCCAGCAAAGTTTGGCTGGTACAAGGGCCATCGTAAAGCACGTTTGGACCACTTTCAGAGTCAGGGAGGGTGGCTCATGTCTGTGTGCTGGCCTCTCTCACTCTGAGAGTGGTCCAAACATACTTTACGGTGTCTCTTGTGCCGGCCAAACTTTGCTGGCCTAACTGTGCCATCCTAACTCCAGATTAGGATTGCGCCCTGTGTGTTTCTTTTTGGCTTGTTTGTTGATGTTTGGGGCACAGTCGTCTTACATAGTCTGCATACATGCTGCCACACCATTCATTCCAACGGAGGTCCAACCCTGGCCTTCTCTTCAAGCACCTAGAAATGTTACGTTTTGTTTTCTCTCTCTGATCCTGTGGTCTATATTGCACACAAACCATATGCTCCAACTATTCCTAGTCACCTGGTGTGATCACAATTTTCTGGTACCTGCCCCATACTCCAACACTGCACAGATAAAGCTAGGAGCATGCTTCTGATTCCCCTAATATAGCTGCAGTGTGTAAAATGCCTGGCTCAGCTTTGCATGAAGCTTTAAGGTTTGTGCATGTGATGTATGTCCATGCAGGTGCACCAGAGACAAGATATACCCATTCCCCACTCAGAGATGTAATTTCCAGAAAGATTGGAAAGGAGCTGATCCCTGGGTGGAAAAAGGTTCAAGGATTTACATGGTAGCAGTGAGGTCATTTATTTGGGATTTACTGGGGCAGAACCAGTTCCAGGAGTGGCAGGGCCCAATTCAGGGCATTTCTGTGGGGCCTCAGAGGCTACACATGCATCGCTCTGGTGTACATTTGGATGAGGGTCAATGTGTGAAGTCATCTTATAGATTTTGCTACGGTTGAAAAGTTTTCCTTGAACTCTGCAGCATACTTGTTTCTTGGACAACAGAACACTGATTACATGAGGGTTACTTTTTTGCCTTTTCTTACCAACAAATGTTCAGATCACAAGCTCATCTATCAATCAAAATATGGCACCTGGGAATAGTTGGTGGTGACATGATGATGTCACTGCCAACTGCTTCCAGGAGGCACATTCTGGGCCATTAGGATACAAGGGCAGGTGGGAGGGCCCAAGGTGAAGCTGCTCTGTTTGCCCCATTGACTTACAGCCCATAGGGATCTGAGCTGCAGCAGCAGGCAATATGCTCACTGGTGCGGGGGGGGGGCAAAGCGTAGGGCCCAGACATTGGTCCCATTGGCTTAAGGCCAGCCCTGTACTGGGAATCTGTATCTCTCTTTCCCATTGTGTATAACCTGACTTGATGCATTAAGTACTATGAAATGTCTTTAAAAGACCCCTCTTGGATTCATTCTTTTTTTAGTTCCCTGTCTTGCCCGCCCTTTTTCACAGGCTTCATCACCCACATATCAACAAGCATATAACATGCATATAAGATGCATATAACAAGCATCTTGTTGTCTCATACCTCCCTGGGGCACCTGGTGGGCCACTGTGAGATACAGGAAGCTGGACTAGATGGGCCTTTGGCCTGATCCAGCAGGGCTCTTCTTATGTTCTTATATTAGGAAGTACGTCCTACAAGTATTGCATCCTTCCTTTCCTCTTTCTCAGTCCATTTGCAGCCTCCTTGTTGCTGCGTCTCTCTGACCTTCAGCTTTCTTATGTCCCAGGACTTTCCAGACTTTTCCCTTTGGACTACCTTGAATTTCAAATCCCAGTCAAACAGACAACTTTCTCTCCCGCACTAGATGTTGGATGCCAGCTGTTAAATTCCCTCAGCAACTGAATATTCTGAACCATTGCACCAGTTGAACTATCAGCTCAGTCAGTGTCAGAGACTTTATGGAACATGGATACTACTAGACAGACAGACAGACAGACAGACAGACAGACAGATAGATAGATAATTTTTTTGTTTTAGATTGTGAGTCCTTTTGGGACAGGGAGACATTTAACTTTATTATTATTTGCCTGTAAACCACTTTGTGAACTTTGTGTTGAAAAGTGGTATATAAATACTGCTGATTGATTGATTTGATTTGATTGATGGATAGATGAGCTTGTGATCTGAACATTTGTTGGTAAGAAAAGGCAAAAAAAGTAACCCTTATGTAATCAGAGTGTTCTGTTGTCCAAGAAACTAGTATGCTGCAGAGTTCAAGGAAAACGTTTCAACAGTAGCAAAATCTATAAGATGACTTCACACATTGACCCTCATCCAAATGTACACCAGAGCGATGCATGTGTAGCCTCTTGAATAATTAGCAATCACACTTCTGCTGATTTGTGAGGAGAGCAGAGCAGGGATACTAAATCCAGCTCCCTCTCCGTCTCTCGGAGTCATCTGTCACAATGTGGGGCTATAAGGGCTCGGCTGAACTTTGGACCTTGTCAGATCAAGATCTACTTTCCCTGGGAGCTCTCCAAACCCCTGCAGAACTTCACCCAACCTCATTTTCACCAAAGTGGTAACTCTGTGCCTGTTCCACTTCAGATTGCAGGTACGGCTCAAGAAGGCCGGCTTTAGCCCTATTTGGAGTGGGGCGCACTGCGGCAAAAGGCGGGTTGCCCACAGTGGCAGCTGGCAATTTGCATGGAGCCTCTGCATCCATTCAGAGGCTGATGCAGCAAGAGGAGCTCCTATCTGGCCCACCCACTGCCCCAGTTCCGATTGGACTAAAACCAGCCCCCAGGAAGCAATTGGCAGTGATGCCATCACGCAAGGGCACCATTGGCCCTGGGCTTGCTCCTGCCACTTGTGCCAGTAGGTTGAGGGGCTGTAGGAGGTGGGGGCTGCTTGGCATTCGGCCCCATATTTCTATAGCTAGCATCCCCCCACCCCCAAAAAATCTTCATATAGAAAATTCACCATGTAGTAAGCTAGGAAACTTCCAATCACTAGTGGTCTCTGTGTACAGAATGTTTGTATAGAGCAGTATGTTCAATCACATGAACCTGCACCCACAATCTGAAATGGTACAGCCCCGTTTCAGGTTTCTCACTTCATTTTGAATTAGGCCTATTTGGAACCTGGACGCCATGGCTGGTACGTGCTTGTGCTTCCTGAGGCATCTGCTGGGCCACTGTGAGAGACTGTGAGGAGTCTGGACTAGATGAGCCTTTGGCATGATTCAGCAAGGCTTTTCTTATGTTCTTATACTTTCTGAGAGTGCAATCCTACACCTGAGTTGCGCCGGCGCCTCTTGCACCAGTCCAGTCCTGTTGCAAACGTGCCATCAGGTGTGTCTGCGCCAGCAAATCAGGCGCTGGACTGGCGCTCGGTTGGCATGCTGTGGGCATAATGGGGCAACACAGTGGGCAGCGATGGGGGCGGTGACGGACAACAGCCATTGTGCAGTATCCTAAGCTCCATCCCTGGCCTTGGCGGCCCCAATTTGGGCTGCTGCTGCTCACGTTCACTTGTGCCTGCAAATTTGCAGGCGCAGATTCAAGCAGCCCCATAGGGCAGGGCTTACCCAGGTGCAAGGTGAAAACCTCCTTTTGCCCTACACTGAGCTGCTACTGCCTCCTGCTGGGCTTAAGGTACGGCCTTGCTATGCTGGCCTTCTTAGGCCGGCACTGTTTAGGATTGGGCTGTCAGTCAGATAATCCTTAAAGGTAAATCCAGGAGTTGCATAGTCTGGCTCCCCATCCTAGCTTTAGAAAACATTTTTGTGGTATTGAACCATGGAGAATATACAGTATGTGGATATCTACACTGAGGGCGCAATCCTAAGCCAGTGGGCCTGTGCTGTATCCAACGCAGCTTGGGATCACACAGGAGCCTCCCTGGGGAAAGGGCACGTGCGCACTCTTACCAGTGGTGTCATCCTACCGGTATGCTGGGTGGGACGTCCGGGTGTTCGGCAGCCTGCCCGTCGCGTACCGCAGTGTTACGCCATTTGCGTAACGTACGCAAGCGGCGTAACTGGTTACGCAAACGGCGTAACGCTGCGGTACGCAACAGGCGGGCTGCCGATCACCCGGATGTCCCGCCCAGCGTACCGGTAGGATGACACCACTGACTCTTACCCTGGGGTAGGCACCAGCTGCCCCAATGAGCTCCTCGGATCTGCACCTGCTGTCAAATCAGGCCCGAATTGGGACCACACCGCCAGGGGATGGGAGCTTGGATGTACCCTAACGGCTGCATCCCAGCTCCACTCCGTCCCCAGGCCGGCACACCTCCCGGCATGCCAAACTGGTGCAGGAGGGGTGCAGCACAAGCTTTGGCTGGTACTGTTGGGCCGACGCTGCTGCTTGTGTTGGCTCAATGGCAACAGCGCTGATGCGAGGGTGCCAGTCGGCGCTCTTGCGCCAGCACTGCTCCATTGGGCCGACACGAGCAGCTAGCGTCAATTCAACACAAGGCCTTGGACTGCACCTTGCGATGAATAAAAATGGTCAACATATACTGTAGAGGAAAACCTTGTGTGGCTGTGCTACATGAAGCCACTTGAAATCTAGGGTGTAAATTAGCTCACCATTAATTTGAGGTTAAGCTGCAGCATAGACCAGTATGGCCCACACTGTGTGTATGGTCCAAGGTGTTCGTGTTGACCTCAGCTTCCAGGCTTGCCATTACACTGACTTGAATGAGTTAGATGTGTCCAACTTTCAGCAAATTAGCTGAACGAATCAAATGCAGACTGGAACTAATTGGGGCTGAAGTCAGAACTAATCAGGTGAATTGAAATCAAGTTGAAATGGAATCTTGTGCAAATATTAGCTAGGGGAGGGGGAAATTGTGTTTCAAATCTAGATTGGCATATTCATCTAATGAAAATAACTCTCATCACATATTTGAGGGAAATGATCATTTCAGCTGTAATCCTAAATCTAAACCCACAGTAATTTGTGTATCCTCATGCGCATGTAAGCTTCCAGACTCCCAGAGGACAAATGTACACATTCAATGGTGAATCTCACTTCTAACTGGTCATAGATACAATACCTCCTACCTGGAAAAGCATTCATCTCCAGCAGGGACTTCTAAACAGAACAGGGATGTAGAATTGTAGTAAAGTTCCCTCCAGATCAACTTGCTTTTACAACCAAAGCAACTTCTGTGACACAAATGAATTCGCTTCAGGACTTGAAATTTGCAGAAGTTCACATCTCTATGGCCCATTTCATATCAACTTGAATATGCTGCAGTCCACCTGCCCTGCTGCTCAAGGAGCAAGATCATGCTCATCCTACCCACTGGCCATGTCTGTGCACCATTTGACATCTACATATAGGATATGATGTTTGTGCAGGCTTGGATTCCACATGGGTGAATGACGTCATGGTTTGGATCTCTGCTTTTTGAATGGTTTGTATCTTCGCCTATGGCAGTAGTTCTCAAATGTTTTTGCATCAGGACCCACCTAAAAATAAAGTTTTGCTTCACTGACAGCTCAAGACTCAGTGGCTATAATGGCAATTGGGCAGTAGTGTTTTCCCCAAGTAGCAGGTTGTCTCACCATGGATGCACATAGCCTAATCTACCCAGTCAGTTTCATGAACCACCAAAAATTGGGTCATGACCTGGTGGTGGCCCATGGACCCACAGTTGCTGACCTAGGGTTCTGTCTAGCAGGCATGCAGAAAGAGTTGTCCAGTGAATTACGATCCTGCTCCCTCACTGCATATAGCCTCTAAACCAGCAATTTTCAACCTTTTTCATCTCACGACACATTGTCAAAGCACTGAAATTGTCAAGGCGCATCATCCATTTTAGAGCAAGGCACATTGCACTGCCCGCAGGAGTTCACAATGGCCCTACTAATAAACAACTCTCCCCCAAATTTCCACGGCACATCTGTGAACCATGCTGTGCCGTGGCACAGTGGTTGAAAAACCACTGCTCTAAACACATAGAAGGGCGTTCGACCGGATCTGGGCACAGAGAACATTTTTATCGCTTTCTTCTCCTCCAAAATATAAATGCCGATGAAGACACAACATGGCGACCAAGACTGAGGCCTTTTGTCTTCCCTTTCCCAGAAAGTTGGAGGAGGCAGCAAATCCTTGCTTTTCCATCAAGAGAAATAAATGTTAATGTATGCATGAGATGTTTTTCCCTCCCAGGCTGATTTCGCTACATCTTGTCTGGTTTGTCTCCCACTCTTGCTCTTCCTCATTTACTCGATGTGCCGCAAAAATAAATAAATAATTGGGTGCCTCCGTCTTATTTATCCTTCTTTGGACATTTCTTCACCAGGCAGATGGTCAATTAAGAGCACTAAACAATGACACTGTTTTCTCTGTAAACATTTTTTTTCTAATAGCCTAACAAATGGGGATCTGGGCTGCCATACCGCTGAATACCATCTTGACTTTCTAATTACAAAGAACTGTGTCTTGATAGTAACAATTACAGCTATAACAATGATGCCGGTACTTGAACAATATAGTTGGAGGCAAAGTGCTTATCGGAATATTCAGAAAATAAAGGCTTTACATTTGTGCCCAGGCTGAAAATGGGAGCTTTAACAATTGGGGGTTGGAGGAGATCGGGGAGAAGAAGAAAGGTTGAACGCATTGGTTTTAGGAGCTCCAGATGTGAATTTGAATCCAATTACTCCAAAAGCAAGGCCAAGATGAGGTACGGTTTCCTTCTGTTTTGCTAATCGATCGGTGAAAAGGGGGAGGGAAATGAACATGATAATAACTCTCATTTTGATGTTTAGCTACCCTTCACTTTATTTTCCAAAGTACAGAATCACTTGCATGAAAAAATGCCAGCAGACCGTTCCTATTGTTGGAACGATGGTAGTTCTTGGTGTTAAAATTAAAGACTTTCCAATTTTCCCCTCCATTGCAAAGTCATTTTTTTTCAGTGCTCAGTCATGTGCAGCTCAACACTGGGGTGTGCAATTTCAGGGACCGATGAAGGTCTTACATATTAGCATAGGAATCGGGCCATTAAAATTCATGTACAGTGTTTTCAGGTATAAATGTATGACTATGAAAAAAAAATGGGTACTAGAAAGACATAAATAACAAGAAGTCTGGAATTGCCAAGGTAAAGTTGGGCCAAGACAATGTATCTGTGATGAGTGGGACCTGCCCCTGATGCCCTGCATCAGATTGACCTAGAAAGAACCTGACCTACTTCCTAAAACAAGGTACTTTGGGGCCTATCCAAAAAACTGTATTCCTGACTGCAACACAGTTCATGTCAGAGAGGGGAGTGGCATCCCTTCCTACTTCCTTCCTACCAGTGGTGTCAGCCTACCGGTTCGCTGGGCGGAGTTTTCGCGGTCGCTGGGCGGGTTTCCACGGTGATCGGCAGTGTGCTCGCTGTGTCCCGTTGCGTTATGGCGAAAGCCCGCCCGCTGCAGCGAGCATGCTGCCGATCACTGTGGAAACCCGCCCAGCGACCGCGAAAACTCCTCCCAGCGAACCGGTAGGCTGACACCACTGCTTCCTACTCCTCACTTGCCCATCAGAGTGCTGCCAGTCTGTGGGGGAAAAGGTGGAAGACACCTTTTGCTGCCTACTGTTACCTGGGGGGGGGGAGGGAGGAGTGCTTCCAGGCACCACCTGCCACCGCCTCTAGGACCACTATACAATACTTCCAGATTTCACCAGAAAATCAAAAGTATTGTATAAAAGCGTTCTGAGCATTGCTCAAGGTGCTGTGAGCTCCAGGTAACGGGGGGCACTAGTCACTATGGGGGGAGGAATGGCAGCCTGCGGTCCTGGCCCCAAGTTGGCAAATGGGCCAGGTCTGCAATTATCTGCCTGAGAGGGAGGAGGGAGGAGAGGAATTCTTCACTGACTCAGATGAAAATCCAAGCTGGAAAATAATTTGAAGGTTATAATGCTTGCCCTGTCTTTGAGGTCAGCCTTACGAGCTCGTATTTTTGAGCCTGGAAAAAGAAGTCTCAGCATCACCACTAGAGGGACTTGAACTAGCAAGCTCCTGGCTTTCCTGACTGCTCAACCTGGGGCTGTGTGTACTCAGACCTCTTTGGGCATAAAAAGGCAGAGGGCGGTGCAATGATGAGCATGTGTTTGACAGGTAGTTATCAGCCCAAGCCTCCCACTCACTGGTCCAGACCATGTAGCACTGCTGATGGTGCTCACGACATGCTAGGGGGGTGACCAGATGAACCAGGAGAGCTAAATACGAATCTTTGTTACTTATCTTTTTGTAGAACTCCTGGCTTCCAATTGGTCTTCTCAGACCTACCCCAGCTATTTAGCTGGTTACGTCTGAGTAGATTCAGGAGGCAGTTTGGGCAGGAAGAAGGGGGCAGGACACATGAATGCGCACAGTTACATATGCAGTGCTAAAGAGAGGCAACAAGGGAACTTGTCTGTTCCTTTATGGGTGATGTGGCACAGTGTCACACATTTCAGAACTAACCTGTAACAGCAACTTCAATGCATCTATTTAACAAAAATTCAGCAGAATTCTAGAAAGACATTAACACCAAAAAGACAGATTTAAACCATGCCCCCAGGGCAGCATTTCACATCTTGTGCACAGAATCTATTCAGCTTGTGGTGTGACAGACATCAAAACTGAAGTTAGCCTAACTTCTGTATTAATATGGATCTGTAAAAAAAAGGGGGGTGGAATTTAAATGTAGGGTGTTCTGTTAGATTCCAGGAGTGCCTCCTCTCTCCTCACTGACAGACATACAATTTAGTTCAAACTTCATCCTTAGAATCTTGTTCTTCATTTTTAAAATAATGAGTAAGGTTCTAGCTCTCAAGATAGTAGGGGTAGACTTGTGAATTTGTAAGCAATGGCTAGTAACATCTGAAAATCACTGGGAAGGGAAAAGGGCTGAGCAGGATTTCAATTAATGGCAATAAGAAGAAGAAGGAGGAGGAGGAGGAGGAGGAGGGAGGAGGAGGAGCAGAAGGCTGCAATCCTAAACACACTTACCAGAGAGTAAATGTATTCAGTGGGACTCCCAAGTAAACATGCATAGGATTGCATTGTAAATAATGCAAATCTAAGATAACATATTTAATATATTATTTTGAATTATTTAATTGGGTTGCAGAATGAAACTTCATGTTGCAGAATTTGAGCTCTTTGCTAGTGAAGATTGTTAGAAAGTTTTTTTCAGTTAGTTTTTTTAATTGTCTATTTTAAATATTTTAAGCTGTGTTGAGCAACAAACAGATAGGGTACAATGTTTGCAGTTAGCCATATAAAAAATGCAAAAGAGCCCCAAGAAAAGCTAGGAGAAAGGCACAATGAAAGGCACACCTTCTACATGTTCATAGGCTACCCCAAAACACATACAGTCGCTAGTTAGGGCTGCATGGAAATAGAGCTTTTGAAGACCCCCAAAAGTTCCCCACCCACCCCTCACTTTTTTGTTGCTTTTAAAAACCTGCTTAAAACCTGATCAGCTATTGCTTCAGCATCATTTGTTGGAAACCTCAAAAGCTCTATGATCCTATTCAATCAGGGATCATTTAGCCAGGATGATGATGTCACAACACCACCATATTGTAATGAAGACAATTTAGACTGGAGGCAGGAAATACTGTCCTAATTCTGAGTGGACATCAGGGAAGGAAAAGTGCTGCAACTATGCTTATCCCTTATACAACAACCCGCACTACCTCTCCAAGAACATCAAAAGGAAAGCTCTGCACAGGGGAAGAGAATATTGCACCTCCTATCTGGGGTTCAGCTCGAAGCAAGAAAAAAATACAACATGCACACATGCGCACACACAAATCACAGAATTCTTTGTACTAACTGTTTTCAGCTTTGTGGCTTAATTCAGAAAGTAGGTGATTTCACATCCGAACGAGACACAGTAGGCACATACAAGAGATTACTTTTCCGACAAGTTAATCTTCCTATATCCATTATCTGGAGTAGTTCAAAAAAGCTTCAGGAAGGGGAAAAAAAATTGGAAACTGTTGTTGAAGAAAGGAATACATGTTCAGGTAATTACAAATAACAGACACATCTGGTTATCTTAATTGTTTGGGAATGTCTCAATTAGCTCCGAATGTTTTCATAAGGACTTGGAGACAGTAAAAAACTTTCTTGCAGCAGATTGGATTAGCTGATGAGAGGCAATACTGTGGATCTAAAACGCTCAAGCTGCTTAAGGCCACAGAAAGCTTGCCGAGTGTGAGCTGCTGAGCTTTTATGTGTCTCTACAGAGTCACCCTGCCAAAGTTAAGAAGGTCGGAGGTAGCCTGCAGAGGGCATTCTATCCACAGAGAATTGCCCTCTAGGGGAAGAGGAGGGGACTCTCTGTCCTGACAAATGGCAATACAAGAAATTAAAACAATTAAGACAGCAAGTCAGAAAAATATTGTGAAAAGAACCATCGATTGTCCCCTCGAAATGCTCTTTTCACTTAATACGAATCTTGCATTTATCATTATGTAGGATGACTAGTCGTCATCACTATTAATTATTATCTATTTTTCCCCATGGAACCGATCATATAGCACTTTAGAGAATAAAACAGCCAAGCAGGACACGTTCCAGCTCTGATGTATTTGCAGTTTAAATTTCAGTACGGAGGAGAGAACAGAAACAAAAAAAAATATACCTTTCAATTCACGCAGATATAATACAGATTTCAGCTTAGTTTCTGTTCAGGGTGTGGAACCCCATAAGTAAGGGCTTCTGACTGTGCTCTCTCTTTTTACCAACCCATTCCCCAAGCTCCTCACAAACCAAGAGGGTGTAGCCCTCTTTAAGGGCACAATCCTAACCTGGAGTTAGGCCAGCACAGTTAAGACCAGCAAAGTTTGGCTGGCACAAGGGCCACTGTAAAGAGCGTTTGGGCCACGCTCTGAGTCAGGGGGAATGGTGCATGTCTGTGTGCCGGCCTCTGACTCCGGCTACATTATGACTACATTATGCATAGCTTATGCATGCTGCTCACGGAAACGTCTGGTGATCTTTGGAGGTTATCTTCAGGCTTAACACCAGTGCTGGCCTCTGGACCAGACATCCCACCAGAGTTGCAGGCTACCTCAGCCCTAGCCTTGAGGCTCCAGTTTAAGTCCTGCAGTCCCTAAGTCCACATCTCCCGATTTCATAATGTATAGCAGCCATCCTGGAGTGCTACGTCCAGAGCCTTTGAGCATACATGCGTAAGGTGTGAGCTGAGTTGCCTTTTTTATGTTAATGATGAAATCCATTAAATAAAGACTCTTCATTAAAAAAGGAAATCTGCTTCCAAAAAAAAAAATTGCAAGACGTTAAAACACATTTCCTCCAAAGCTAAACTGTCATCGGCAGCAGTTGCAATATGGGGTGTGAACACACTGGAGCTGAGTTTTATTTAGAACGCCATAAATACCGGCACAAAATGTTTCTCTCCCACAGTGAATCTGTGATGTCCACAATATTCTGCAAGGTTTGATATTTTTTTCTCCACCTCTACTTTGCCTTGCAAATTGGTGAGAAGGACAGCAGCCCCAGAAATTTGGCCTGAAGTGCTGCCCAGATCTGCAAACTTTCAAGGAAGTAAAAACAATGAATTGGGCGGGGGGGGGGGGAGAGACTAGGAAAATATCTCAGATCGGGGAGTGAAAATATCTAAGTAAAGGGCTAGGAGTGTAACACTAGACTGATGCTGAATTTCTTCTGAAACAAGATCTGAAAAGAATAGGAATTGTAAGACGAGCTTGAAGAATCAGGCTAACTGGGCAGTCCAATCCAATGTAAATCCCGGTGTTGTGATGCAGCGGTGGTGGCTAGACTGCATTCTGTGTGCTTTCTTTGGCCACTAGAGCTATCCTCCAGGTAAGCCCCAGCAGCCACAGTAGGTCAACTTGGGCCTATGCCAGAGACATCACTGTGTTGCTCCAGGCGGTCAGGTCAGGCCCCAGAAGGAGGTTCAGATGTGGCGTGTGCTGGTGTTGCCAATCCTGCAACCCCAAAAGATCCTCTGGCAGGGTTTGGATTCAGAGGCGTCACTGAGGTTTGAATTGCCCAGTGTGAGAGCTCATTGCATCACCCGCATGCATCACCCCAACTTTATTTCAATATAGAACAGTACAGTTCAAATCAGTACTGATAAAAGGGGCAAACTTGATTTTATTTATTTACTAGCTTTTTGTTACCCGGCGTTGCCCGGCGTTGCCCGGGAAACAAAATGATCTTCCAGAGTTTATGAGTTTTGCACCCCTTCTCACCCCCCATGCTGATGGGGGCCGAACCCAGACTCCAACCGCGTCAGGAGCGTCGCCATTCACCTCGGTGACACCGGAAACTACGGTTCCAATGCCGATTTTGGCCGTTTTTGACCATTTCCTGTGGGGCCCCCTGTGCATCCCACACCCGGGGGCACTGGGGGGCCCTGAACCCTGCAGTGTTTGTCGCCAGGCCGCAAGGCACGTGCGTGCCGAGTCTGGCGCCAATCGCTCCAGGTGTTCCAGCATGGCATGGCGGACATCTTGTTTCGCACCCCTTCCCACCCCCCATGCTGAGGGGGGCCCGAACCCGAACTCCCACAGCGTCGGGAGCGTCGCCACTCGCCTCAGCGACCCCAGAAACTACGGATCCGACGCCAATTTAATCCGTTTTCTACCGTTCTCACATGGGGACCCCCACACACTCCCACCCCCGGGGGCGCTGGGGGGGCTGACCCCCGCAGTGTTTGCCACCATCCGTAAGGCATGCGCGTGCCAAGTCTGGCTCCAGTTGCTCCAGGCGTCGCAGTGGGGCATGGCGGACGTCTTGTTTCGCACCCCTTCTCGCCCCCTATGCTGAGGGGGGGGGTCAAACCCAGACTCCAGCCGTGTCAGGAGCATCGCCGCTTGTCTCGGCGACCCTGGAAACTACGGGCTCTACGCCGTTTTCGGCCGTTTTCGGCCGTCTTCATGTGGGGCCCCCTACACACCCCCACCCCCGGGGGCGCTAGGGGGGCCTGACCCCCGCAGTGTTTGTCGCCAGGCCGCAAGGCATGCACATGCTGAGTCTGGCGCCAATTGCTCCAGGCGTCGCAGTGGGGCATGGCAGACGTCTCATTTCGCACCCCTTCCCACCCCCCACGTTGAGGGGGGGTGAACCCGAACTCCCATGGCATCAGGAGCATCGCCGCTCGCCTCAGCGACCCCTGAAACTACAGAACTGACGATTTCATCTGTTTTCGTCCGTTTTCACGCGGGGGGACCCCTGTACCCCCACCCCCAGGGGCATCAGGGGGGCCTGACCCCACAATATTTGTCACCAGGCTGCAAGGCACGCGCATACCGGGTTTGGTGCGCATCGCTCCAGGCGTTCCAGTACGGCATGGTGGACCTTTTGTTTTGGCATGGTGGACCTTTTGGCACCCCCCATGCCGAAGGGGACCCAAACCCAGACTCCAACTGTTTCGGGAGCATTGCCGCTCGCCCCAGCAACCCCGGAAACTGTGGATTTGACGCCAATTTTGGCCGTTTTTGACCATTTTCACATGGGGACCCCCGCGTACCCCCACCCCTGGGGGCGCTGGGGGGACCTGACCCTTGCAGTGTTTGTCACCAGGCCACGAGGCACGCACGTGCCGGGTTTGGTGCACATTGCTCCAGGCGTTCCAGCACAGCACGCGGATGTTTTGTTTCACACCCCTTCTGGCCCCCTGTGCTGAGGGGGGCCCAAACCCAGACTCCACCAGCATCAGGAGTGTTGCTGCTCGGTGCAGTGACCCCAGAAACTACGGACTTGACGGCGATTTAGGCCGTTTTCGGCCATCTTCACGTGGGGCCCCCTGCGCACCCCTGCCCCCGGGGGTGCTAGGGGGCCCCGACCCCCGCATTGTTTGTGGCCAGGCCGCTAGGCTTCCGCATGCCGAATTTGGTGCCAATCGGTCCAGGCATCACAGCGGGACATGGCGGACGTTTTGTTTCGCACCCCTTCTCACCCCGCACGTCGAGGGGGGGCTGAACCCGGACTCCGACGGTGTCGTGAGCGTTGCTGCTCATCTCGGCGCCCCCGGAAACTGTGGATTTGACGCCGATTTTGGCCGTTTTTGACCGTTTTCACGCGGGGATCCCCGCGTACCCCCACCCCCGGGGGTGCTAGGGGGGCCCGATCCCCGCAGTGTTTGTCGCCAGGCCGCAAGGTGTATGCATGCCGGGTTTTGTGCCGATCGCTCCAGGCGTTGCAGAGCCTATGCGAAACATACATACATACACACATACACACATACACACACACAAACCCACGCTCTTCTTTATATATTTGAAGAATTTATATCCCACCTTTCCCATGTCGGAGCAAATGCCCAAGGCATTTAACCATTTAACACAATAATGTAAAAAAAAATTCAAAAAAGCATTAAATATTATGTTTAACATTAAACACACACAAACACACACAATATTAAAAACAGTGCAAAACCCAATGTATCTCATCAGGCCATGGCAGGGGGAAACCAATTTGTACAGGAGAGCAGTACAGGGGACTAGGGGAAGTTGACACTCAGGGCCCAATCCTAACCAGCCCAATGCCGGAGGTCAGCCCTTACCACTGGTGCTGGTGTTGCAAAAGTGCCATAAGGCAGTGATGGCTTGCCCCTGGCACCAGCCTAGCCCCAGGCCCCAGTGCTTCGAGGATCCGATGCAAGGCCGGCAGGCAGTACTCAACACCGCTGGCAGTAGTGAGCTTCTTCAGGGCGAGGGGAGGGTGGGTGGGGAGAGGAGTGGAGGGGGGATCAGCAGTGGCCCCCCCACCAGATCCTAACCTCCATGCCACACCATGGCGGCCTCATGTCTGCACTGGCAAAATAGCCGGTGCAGACTTGACCCATCAGCAGGCCTGTGCCCTTACCTGGGGGAAGGGGACAAATGCCCCCTTTCCCCAAGGAGCCTCCTATGACTCTTGCATCACCCATAGGATGCAGCAGTAACTGTTTGGCTACCACTTCGCCTACAGTGTTCAGGCAGTTTAGGATTGGGCTGCCCCACAGCTGAATGACTTCAGGTATTAGCTCTGATGCATGGAAATGAGAGTTGCTCATACTAACGGCTTACTGGTTCCTTGCTGTGCCATAACAAAACTTCATCTCTCTCAACTTAACCTCTCTGACTGGAGAGTACTGAGTTAAGCAAATCTACTTTTTGTTACATAAGGCTGTTGTATTTTCCTTTCTGGTTATTTGGCTATAACTAATAAGAGTACAGATATTTCAACGTGGTTTGTTTCATTGTATTCTGAATTTACACACTGAATGATATATAACATGATGGTATTATTCCAAACGACCAAGATTTTCACAATTTGGGCAGATGGGTTGCACCCAGTGGCGTCATTCACCCGGTACGCTGGGCGGGACTTACCTTTGAGCGGCAATCTGCCCGTTGCGTCATGCCGCCGGGGGCGGGCGGGAACGCGGCGGAATGCGGCGTGACGCAGCGGGCGGACTGCCACTCAAAGGTAAGTCCCGCCCAGCGTACCGGGTGAATGACACCACTGGGTGCACCCATCTCTAACAACACCACTTTCTGGACTGCACACCACCATTTGTGGTCTCAACTTTGCTCCAGTAGAAAAGATGGGCTGGAGCAGCCATAGCTGCCTTCACGGTTTCTGGCTTCCCCCTGCCTCAGGTTTCTGAGGAGATAAGGCAAGAGAAAGGAAGGCAGTTCACGGGGTCAGGTCTGTGTGCCTTGTTCAGCACTGACTGCGATCAGGGTGAGCACAGTCCTGATCCTGGTCACAAGCATTCAAGCAATGTTATTGGCTTTTGCGAGCACCTCTGCTCAAATGCTTGCAGCATCCTAAGAGTCAGGGCTGATCTCTGCAGCTGAGTTAAAGGACGGCTGGTAGAAAGAGGAAAACACCGGGTTGGGGGAAAGCATCTCTGTTATTTTTAAAAAGTGTTTGGAACATTTATTCTGAAAAACAGATGTGCAATTTTTGCAAGACTACAATTTGTTTGACCGGGTAGGGTGCATGTTACTGTGCATACCTGAGGCTGCTGAAGAGCTGTAATGTTATACTGTGTAAATTAGCACACGAGTAATATGAGCATTTTGCATTGCTGTTTGTAACTTACATTGAGAGCATATTTAACTAAATGCTAAACTAATACAGCTAAAACTAATAAAAACTAATGTGCACAGCATGGACCAATGAAAATTAAAAGCAGCACCTCAATGCTGAGTATTTTTCATCATGATTCCATCAGTGCCCCAAGACAGAACATCATGTGCAGGAAGAGAGGCACTCTCAGCAGCAGCACAACGCAGATCTGGTGTGTGACACCTTCCCTGGGTGAATTACCAAAGCCCTAACTGAAACTGAAAATGCTCGGGGACGGCTGTAGCTCAGTGGCAAGCACTGCATGCAGAATAGACCTAGGGCCCATTCCTAACCAGCCACTGCACTCTCAGGACTCAGGTTCTGAGTTCCAGCACAGCAGCCTTTCTGGCATTGCAAATTTGCAATTGTATGCCACCAGGCCAACATGGCAAGTGGTGGCAACCACACAGCAACAGCAGCAGAGATCTCAGCCCCAGTGCTGGTAAGTTGTTGCAGGGGGGAGGCGGGGAGCGAAGGCGGAATGAGGTGGGGCAATGGTGTTCCTAGAGGGGCAAAACACTAAGGTGTGCAAGAGCCTGAGCTCCTGTGTAAAGCGGCCCCTCCCCCTCTCCTTCAGAGTTATTCACAGCTCCCCTCTAGGAACACCACTGGGGAGGGGTTCCACCACTGGAACAGCACTCCACTCAAAAGGGTGGAGATTGGGGCAGAGGAGGGATGTGTTGAAGGTGGGAAGGGGGCTGTTTTTGGCAGAGCAGCTCTGCCAATGTTCTATCCCCCCCTCCCTGGCCACCATCCACCTGTCCTGGTTTACTTGGAGTTGCACCTGCCAAAGAGCAGTGCAGATCTGAGTAGGCCAATTGGTAGACGTGTGTGAAAATGGTTTTGTGGATTTCGGTGTTTTCCAAAGTGAGAAGTGCAAAAAGTGGTGTTACGCTTTAAAAAAAATTGAATAAGGGCATATTTTTATTTTTTTTATTATTATTATTAATAATAATAATAAATTATAATCATTTTTAAAATGTACTAGGCGGATTAGCATAGGTGGTGTAGTGTTACAGATGCAGCCACATGCATCCATCATGGATACCTGAAACCATGGATACTGGGGATGCCTTTTTAAAGATAGGGGAATATTCATGGTTTTGAATATTCATGGTCAAGAAGGTAAAAAAAGCTATTTGTTTAATGTTCCCCTATCTTTTTAATACATGGGACGTATTGGCGTGGTGGCGCAGCGGGTTAAACCACTGCTGCTGGACTTTCCAACCGGAAGGTTGGGAGTTCGAGACTGCGCGACGGAGTGAGCTCCTGTTGCTTGTCCTAGCTCCTGCCAACCTAGCAGTTCAAAAGCACCTAAATGCAAGTAGATAAATAGGGACCACTTCAGTGGGAAGGTAACGGCGTTCCGTGCGCTATGGCGTATAGTCATGCCGGCCACATGACCACGGAAGCTTGTCCTCGGACAAAACGCTGGTTCTACAGGCTTTGAAACAAAGATGAGCACCACCCCCTACAGTCAGTCATGACTAGACCATTCGGTCATGGGGAAACCTTTACCTTTTACCTTTATCTTTTTAATAGGCATCTCATTATCCATGTTATCCATGGATAACTGAAACAGTGGATACCAAATCAGTGAATACTGGGGCACACCTTTATGTAGAGACGTTAGAAAATTGTTTCTAACAATCTGCAGATTTTGGTGCTATTGTTTTTACAAAAATGGGAAACGCAGGAAGTAGTGTTATGCGTTTTTATTTTGTTATCATAAAAAAAAAACCAACCAACTCTACCTATTGGGGAAGCAGAGGCTTGCCCAAAGATAAAGAAACAAAAGTTTCCTTGCCTTGAGGAGGCCTCCAGGAGTGCACCCTGCAGGATGCAGTACATGTTCTGTTGGTGCAGCTGCATGGGGGGGGTGCAGTTAGGATTGGGCTGGCAATTCAGTTCCCAGCGTCTCCAAATAAAGCTGGGAAAGACTCCCAGACTGCAGTCCTGCAGAGCTGCTGCCAGTCTGTGTATGTAACCATGGACTGGCTGAACCAAAGGTCTGACTTCTATTTGAGCCGGAAAGTGACTGTGGGAGGAAAATTGTTGGTGGGGTTCTGACATCGGTTATTCATTTTCATTTGATTTGCTTCTGTGTGTTTGGTGTTGTCCCACACACATTTTAACTGGAATGGGGCTGGGTTGTGGAATCCTAACAAATTAAAACGAGAAATCCACCTCTTCCATTTCTGCTGGCTAATCTGGACCTGCTAAAACGTCTCGTACATCATTAGAGGGCCAAGGCTCTGATGATGAAGTGCTGCTAACTTCAGGTACCGCAATGGAGCTGTATCCTTTTGATCTGCCTGTGGGTTTAATAAGCATTCCAGATGGCTTACTAGGCCTGAAGCAAGAATGGATAATCACACAGCTCTACCCTCCAAATAATAATAAACTAAGGACACAGGAGGAGCTGGGGGGGGGCTCTTACGTGCCAAAACCATTCAATAGAGCAATCACCGAGGTACATTTATGCCCTGGCTCTTTACAGGTGAAAGGGACGTGGTTTTAAATAAAACACAGACTCCGTACACAGAGTTATTGTTATTATATATGACACAGAGCAGGAATTGTTTGAGCTGCGCTGAATGTAAGGATGTCATTTGCCCTGTTGAAATGTATGGTGTGTTTTTTCCCCTCCTGCGCACATATCCCAGCATCCTGATTGGCAGGAGAGGAGGGGAGGGCCCGGTTTGGCTAAAGACCCCACAGTCGTTTTTCAATAATGGAACGACGTACACATCTTTAATCTATTATTTACCAATCATATTTCTCAGGCATGCCCATCAGCAAAGTTTCACGGCCTCACGTAAACTGGAATGAAATGTCACCCAAACCTGGCATCTCCCAGCAAAATTACTTGTTGTCAGGAAAAAAAAAAGGATAATCTTACAGCAGTTTTCCTGAGGTTGCTGGAAGGGGGTGGTGGGGAGGACAGTCCTGTCCCACCCACCTGCCAAAGGCTTCAACAGCTGCTGTGAAGCAGCTTATCGTCTTTCACAGGAAGTCAACCCCCTTCTTATCTGCCAGGTCTGCCTCATTAGGAAGAAAATAGTCCAATTCAGTGCCCTGGAAAAGAACCAACAATCCATCACCCCAGCAAGTACAGTTGTCACACAATTTTACTTGGAGCTGAATTTGCTGGTTTGGGCTGGACCAAAATATTTATGAATGGGGATCACAGTGACACACAAATTACTATTTGAGCTTTATCCCACAACGACCCAGTGAGGTTGGTGAGGTCTGCTGCAAAAGCATCGCAGAAGTGGGTCTTCTGAGTCCATATTATTCTATACCAGCAGTCCCCAAAATGATTGTGGTCATGGTGTTTTTTCTCCATGGCATCTGATTGCGTTGGCACCGCCATCTTGGATCAGACAAGATCTCATTAAAGTAATGTGAGAACTTGCACGATCCAAGATGGCAGGACCAGAAGAGCTGGTAAAAAGAGGGTACCAGGGGCATCCCGCTGTGCCCCTATGAGTTTACCGCAATGCCTTTATGAGTTTGCTGTGGTGCATAGTTTGGGAAGCACTGCATTACACTGACCTTCACTCTTACTCTTACAGTAATGCTGGTATTTGTTATTCTGTCTTACATTGCAGTCAGTGTCTCCGCAGATGCCATCAATTCTTGTCATCTGATTTTGAAGCATTCTAATTTTATTAACCCTATCTGACATCTGAACCGTGTGTTTTGAAATGTTCAGAAACATCCCTTGGGCAGGTGGGTGAGTTGCCACATATCCTTCTATTGTCACCATGATTCACCAGGAACATAATCTTGGTTCCAATCCTATCATCCACTGTATGACAGTTGGATAGTCACGCAGTCATAAAGAGGCCTCCGATGATGGGCAGAGTGTGTTTGTTAGCAGCCATTCTTGAGCCACAGCCACAAAGGGCATCAGCATCAGTGGCCCAGTGCCATGGGCAGTCAAAGACAGAAAGAAGGAACAAGTGGCCAAATTCAAAATTTAAACATTAAATGAATATAACATTTTTTAAAGGATTTGTGTTGTCAAAGTTACTATGACAGCTCAGAAGCTGTTAGGTATGATATGTCAAGGACATGTACTCAGAGAAAAAGAACATCGAGTGTCTATCAAGAACCACAGGAGGAATTCCAAGCCATCCTATCCATATGAATATACTCTCCAAACTTCCTGTGATTATTGTCCTAATTGCGTAGACGCCACCACCCCGCAACAGATCCGTAATAGTTAATGGCATGCGGTATAATGAATTCAATAACGACGAGTTTAAAAAGGTCTAATTAGTGAGTAACCGCTTTATTATGAAAAGAAACGGTAATGAATTTAATAGCTCAAAATCATTAACAATATTTAGTTTGCCGGTACTTGTACTGTATTCTCTTCATTAATATGAACATTTAATATGTTTTAAAATGGATTTGTAATACTTTCTGGGTCACAGGGTCAGGCTGACAGAACAAGTGTAATTATTTTGCTAATTGTTATCTCTGGATGTTTGTGCTCTAAACTGGAGCCTATTTAGGTGGCAAGTTTTTTTAAAAAAAATGTTACAAAAATGAAATAAATAAAAAGTAATTAAGAAAGAGAAGTTAAAGAATTAAGCAACTCGACCTGAAAGCTCACAGAAGAAGTGTGTGTTATTGGTTTTTTAAAAAATCCTAGAACTGTTCTAAGAGTTACTCTACAAAGACTATGATAAGCATCGCAAGCTGAGTTTCTGTAGCTTGGTATCAGGTGCTGGGCTGGCACGGGGGGGGGGGGGCACCAATCTGCAGACAACACCACAGACACTTGGTAAGCTGGCCCTGCACCAGCCAAGTTTGGCCAAAGCAGAGCCCTGGGGAGGGTGGGGGAAGGCAGGAGGGGGCAGAGGGAGGGTAGAGAGCGGGTGGGCCCATGGGCAGGAAGGGGGTGGAATGTGGATCTGGCCATTATCCGGCACAGATCCAAGCAGTCCCATAGGGCTGGCTGGGGCTTACCCTGGGGTAAGGGGAAAATATCCCCTTAATCCGAGGTGAGCCCTAGATACCTCTCAGCCTGTGTTGGATGCTGCACAGGCCACCCGGCCAGCCATGGCAGGGGGCATGGTGCGGGTGGCAAAGGGGGCAGGGAGCTGGTGCAGGGGGCTTGGCTGGGTCTGTCACTGCCCCCCCCAGCTACTAGTTGGCCAGAGAAGGAAATTCTGACATCTTGCTCAGGATGAGAAGTGGGAGGAACGCATCTGGATCTGTACTATGAACAAAGGACTAACTCCCCTCTATATGGATCACTCTCCACACAACTGTTATTTGCAGTTAAAGCAATACAAAAAATCACCCCCAAAGCTGTGGTTTCCTCTGAAGTGGTTATTTGTTGTTATACTTTAGGGACAATTAGCAGAGGGTGGATAGGAGGGCAATTTTCAGCCCCCCCCCCCCTAAAAAAATGGGAGGGAAGAAACATCTAGCCTCTTCTGATCCATGCACCATGGTCTGGATAGGGATTGAGATTCCTTGTGGCTGAGAAAAGGTGCTTCCTGTTTTAAGCACATCACTTCAAAATATGTTTCAGGGCACAATCCTAACCAACTTTTCAGCACCGGGGTAAGGGCAATGCAGACTTGAGGAAGCCTCCGTGACTGTCCCCACCAACTGCAGGATGCAGCACGTGCCCCACTGGCACAGCTATGTCCATGCTGGAAAGTTGGTTAGGATTGCACCCTAAGTGTGCATGTACAGTAGTTTGCCCCTTTGCAATTTTGTCAGTTGGACAATTTTATTTGATTTCTTGGTTTCATGGTGTGATTTAAATGATGTTGAAAGTCAATCTAGGAATTCCAGGATCAAAAATGAGGCATTGCATGTTTATTTATGTGTTTCTTTTAAAATTAAAACAATATACAACAATCTTGCTTTGGACTTTTCATGTTGTCTTCTCCAAAGGGAATGAGGGCACACTTGCTTCGTCCCTAAGTATTCTTAATACTCTGCTTGCATGTTAGCCGGGATTTTCCATTCACCCAATGCTAGACCAGGTGACCATTCAAAGACACACATGCAGCTGCTACAAATCCACAACCTCCAGGAAGAGGCATTAAGATGGTGCCTGAACTTGTCAGGTGACAGAAGTGTCATGTGCCAGAGGTGAATGTATCTGGTCATGTGGCAACAGAGACGGTCATGTAGCAACAGAGATGCTTCCTAGTGTTACCTGGAAACACTAGGGCAGTGGTATTCAAACTTTTTAGACCAGGACCCACTTTTTCGAATGACAAAAAAGTGTCGGGACCCACTAACAGTGGTCATTAACCTGGATGCGATGTCGTGGCAGGAAGTGACATCATCAAGCTGTCATTGTAATAAATAAATAAATATAATAAAATGACATTCCTGAAATGCAAATTGGCATTCTTGGACTGCAGCAGTTGTACAACTATGAAACATCCCTGACAGAAAGATTAGGACAAAATATTATGTAAAAGCACTGACCTTAAAACAATTAAAAAAAAATCCTCACTTGAAAATTCAAACAGTTAACACTCATAAAAAAATATAACAAGAGCAAGGCCTGCAGTTTCCAAGATGGCTGCTCCCAGCTTTCCACAATCCACCTGACATCAGGTCACGACCTACCAAGTGGGTCCCAACCCACAGTTTGAGTAACACTGTACTAGGGATTGAACCTGGCATGTTCTGCATGCAAAGCAGGTGGTCTTCCTACTGAAGTATGGCCATTTGCCATGTTTAGGTAACCCTAAACACACTTACCTGGGAATAAATCTAGTCAAACACAATGGGACTTCAGAGTAAACATGCTTGGGATTGCTCAGTTACTCCCTAGAGTAAAGGCTGCAGCTTATAGTGGCTAGTATTTTAAAGCTTTGCCAACAGAAATGAGAATCTGGATTTGATATGTTTTCACTGTTGTTAAGAGATGATCCCACATTACCCCTTTGTCTGCCAAGATGGTCTAGCAGCAGCCACTATCGGATATCATCCCATTTTGTCATCAGCAGATGAAATATTCTTGCTAGGTCAATGAGGATTGCACTAAAATTGATCTTGAGGGTGTCAAGACAGTAGGGCTATATTACGCTTTTGGAAAACCAATGAACAACGTATATGACTATGGGAAGTCCACAAGCAAGAGATAAAGGGCCCAATCCTATATGATGTGCCAGTGCTGATGCAGCTGCAATGCAGCCCCAAGGTAAGGAAACCAAAGTTACTTTGAAGAGGCCTCTATGACTGCCCCCCCCACTGCAGGATGCAGCGCATGCCCAGTTAACATGGTTGCTAGAAAGTTGGATAGGTCTTGGTCCTAAGGCACCCTCTCTCTCTCACCACTGGTTCCCCTGTAACTGGTGTTTAGAAACATACTGTGTTAACATACTGTGTTAACTGGTGTTTAGAAACATAGAGCCATCATCCTCTATGACATTGCTAAATCCCATTTAAAGCCATTTCAACTATTGCCATCACCATATTACGTGGTATCAAATTCCATATAACAATTATGCTCTGCATTAGGCACTCTCCAGCTGTCCAAGAAGATGACACACTGGAATGCACAACCTCACTGCTGCTGCAAGCAGCCACCTCCATGAGCCAGTGGCCACTGGATGCCCACTGAAATAGATAAGTGTGTAAAGGGGGAAGGAGAGAAGTGGGATGTTTTGAGTAGGGTAAGGGTGGGCGGAATGGGGCAGCGATGAGGGGAGGGAGGAGGGCAGATCAAGACCAGGAAGGGGGTGGGTTCTGCAGCAGCAGCAGCATTCACCAAATCCTAATCCCCAGAGCTGGCACAGGTCTGAGTAGACCAGGAGGCTGGGCATGGACCAGAGGCAGATCTAAGGGAGGGCAAAGCTCTAAGTTCTGCAAGAAGCCTTACCTTGCAGTGGAAATCACTCCTCTCCTGCATCGTTTTAGCCAATCCTCACAGGGAAAAGCAACATCTTGGCGTTGCTGACCTCTTAACTAGAGTATGCAACTTGTCCCTTCAAACGGCCACGGTACCAGAGGATTGGAGGATAGCCAATGTCACGCCAATCTTTAAAAAAGGGAGAAGGGGGGACCCTGGAAACTACAGGCCTGTCAGCCTAACGTCTGTTCCGGGTAAGATGGTGGAAAGCCTCATCAAAGATAAAATCCTAAAACACGTAGAGGAACAAGTACTGCTAAAGGAAAGTCAGCATGGCTTCTGTAAGGGTAAGTCTTGCCTCACAAACCTTTTGGAATTCTTTGAAAAGGTCAATAGGCACGTGGATGTGGGTGAACCTGTGGATATCATATACCTGGATTTTCAGAAGGCATTTGACACGGTCCCCCACCAAAGACTGCTGAAGAAACTTCACAGTCAGGGAATAAGAGGGCAGGTCCTCTTATGGATCCAGAATTGGTTGAGGGCCAGGAAACAGAGAGGTCAATGGGCAATTTTCAAAATGGAGAGAGGTAAAAAGCGGAGTGCCCCAGGGGCCCGTGCTTTTCAACTTATTCATAAATGACCTGGAGACAGGGATAAGCAGCGAGGTGGCCAAGTTTGCGGATGACACAAAACCTTTCCGGGTGGTAAAAACCAGAAAGGATTGTGAAGAGCTCCAGAAGGATCTCTCCCAGTTGGGGGAATGGGCAGCCAAATGGCAGATGCGTTTCAACATAGACAAATGTAAAGTGATGCACGTTGGGGCAAAAAACCAAAACTTTACCTATAGGCTAATGGGTTCTGAGCTGTCTGTGACAGCTCAGGAGAGAAATCTCGGGGTGCTGGTAGACAATTCAATGAAGGTATCGACCCAGTGTGCGTCAGCAATTAAGAAGGCCAATTCCATGCTTGGGGTCATTAAAAAAGGGGTTGAGAATAAAACAGCCAATATTATCATGCCATTGTACAAATCGATGGTAAGGCCACACCTGGAATATTGTGTCCAGTTCTGGTCGCCGCATCTCAAAAAGGACATAGTGGAGTTGGAAAAGGTGCAGAAGAGAGCGACAAAAATGATTACAGGGCTGGGGCACCTCCCTTATGAAGAAAGACTGCAGTGTTTGGGGCTCTTCAGTCTAGAAAAAAGGCGCCTGAGGGGGGACATGATTGAGACATACAAAATTATGCATGGAAGGGATAAAGTCGATAGAGGGATGTTCTTTTCCCTCTCTCAAAACACCAGAACCAGGGGGCATCCACTAAAACTGAGGGTTGGGAGAGTTAAAACAGATAAAAGGAAGTACTTTTTTACCCACCGGGTAGTTAATCTGTGGAACTCCTTGCCACAGGAGGTGGTGATGGCATCTGGTCTTGATGCCTTTAAGAGGGGATTGGACAGATTTCTGGAGGAAAAGTCCATCGTGGGCTATAGGCAATGATGGATTGTGCAACCTCCTTACAAAGGTGGTGGGCTACTGGTACCGGGTGCAAGGGAGTGGCAACAGGATGCAAGCATCTTGTTGTTTCATGCCTCCCTGGGGCACCTGGTGGGCCGCTGTGAGATACAGGAAGCTGGACTAGATGGGCCTTTGGCCTGATCCAGCAGGGCTCTTCTTATGTTCTTATGTTCTTATGCTTACTGGCTACAGCAGCAAGGGAGAGGAGGGATTTACATGACAGGGTAAGGCTTCTTGCAACACTTAGAGCTTTGCCCTCCCTGTAAATCCGCCTCTGGCATGGACATACCTCAGGGCAAGGGAACAAAGTCATGTGGCAACAAAGCTGCTTTACCTGGAAACACTAGGGCAGTGGTATTCAAACCTTTTAGGCTGGGACCAGGACCACCATAAAGCACATTTGGACCACTCTCAGAGGCAGGGAGGATGGTGCATGTCTGTGTGCTGGCCTTTCTCAGAGGCCAAACATACTTGGTAGTGTCCCTTGTGCCAGCCAAACTTTGATGGCCTAACTGTGCCGGCCTAACTCCAGGTTAGAATTGTACCCTGAGATGGATCAACAATTGCAATCAGCCCAAGGCAGCTTTGTCATGTTTGATGGGCCTGAGCTCCATGTCCACCACAGTGTCTGGTGTCATCCACGGATGTAAGGCATCATTACATATGTAAATACCAGGAACAGGCCACTTAAAAAAAATTCAAAGCTTTCTTAAAAAGCTGCTTCTAAACCAAGGTGAGTCATTGTAGACCCTAACAATGAACCCAAAGATTCACTGGAGAATGTCTATTCCCTGAACTGAACAATAAAAGACCTCTTTGGCTTACCTCTACTGCAGAGGCGACTGGAAGCAAAGGTTAGGACTGAATCATCCTGAACAGTATTTCTTCTTTACCCTTTGTAACTTCACCACTAAGACAAAACCCAGAGGGCATTGCAGGGGAGCAGCTTCTCAACGAAAACACGGTGTAACGTGAAGTGAGTGACATCACAGAGTTAAATAAATTGGACAGTCCAGTGACTCAAGGCAACTTTGCCTTTCTGAGCGACCACGTGGGAGCCTGGCAACATCTCGCTACGGCAACCAAGGTTCCCCTGTTTTCCAGGTCAGTGGATGTCGGGAGCCTCACCGACATGACACTCTAGACCACAGAGGAGGGAGCTGAATCAATAGTCGCTGCACTAAAGGGCACTTTGTGGTATAGACAAAGAGACGAGCATAGCTTTCTCAAAAACAGAAACTGGGCCTCAAAGATCAGGGACAAGAACTGCAAATGACTATCTGAACAAAGAAAACTCTCTCTCTCTCTCTCTCTCTCTCTCTCTCTCTCTCTTTCAGTGGAGCCAAAACTACCCCTAAACTCAGCTACCTTGCCGCATTTTAGATGCTCCCCATAATTTGGCATTCGGCTGTATTTGATGGTTGACATGCAATGGAATTTCCTTTGGCAGGATTTGACAACAGAACACTTCTGAGATTCCACTTCGGATGCCTGCCAGGACAATCAAGAGATGCCAACGTGTCTAACACTGCAGGCCTGAGTGCATTTACTCAGAAGTCCATCCCAAAAGTTAGATGAATCGTGTGTCCATGCACTTGTATTTAAGACTACAGCCCGAAGCATTCAACATTTCAAATTCTAAGGGAAATGTAAACATACAAAATGCAAATTTGAATTCTGAGTGAGGCCTCCCAAAGTCAGGAATAGAATGAGGAAATGGGAAATACAGGCATATGTTGAATATTTGTGTCAGCTCTGCACACACGCCCACATCCTCTCTGGGAAGTCACTCCAATGCAGACAATGGCATGATTTCCATGAACAGACCGTAACACGTATCATCCTATATTCTGAGTTCTTTATATAACGCTATTTGGGATTTATAGAAAACCTGTTAAGTAATCAAAGTGTTCCACAAAGAACTGTGCAATCTGCAAATGTTTAAAACTCAGTAGATCAAATCTGAATTCTGAGCATTCCCTTCCCTTGAGGAGGCCTCTGTGACTGCCTCCCAACTGCAGGATGCAGCACATGCACCATTGGGACAACAGCTCTGTCAGTGCTGGAAAGTTGGTTAGGATTGCGCCCTAAGACTTCTTCACCACTGTGCCGCAGGCCGGGTAAAATCTTCTGGCAGGCCGGATGTGGCCCCTGGGCCATAATTTAGAGATCTCTGGTCTATGCCATTGTGTGACGTCTTGTGTGACAGTCATTACATATCTAATTAATCTGGAAATGGATCATTAATTTAGGGCACAATCTTATGCATGTCTACTCAGAAGTAAGTCCCATTGTGTTCAATGTGGTTTACTCCCAGACAAGCATGTATAGGATTGCATCCTCAGATAAGGCATGAAATGGGAGGGGTCTCACACTGTGGTGAAGCTACTGCTTTGCATGCGGGAAACATGAGGTTCAATTCCGAGGTTCATCTCCAGGTAGGTCAGGAAGAGGCCTTTGTCTGACACCCCGGACAGCTGCTGCCAACTCTGGATGGACAATATTAAGGGCGCAATCCTAACCTGGAGTTAGGCCAGCAAAGTTTGGCCTTACAAGCGACACTGTAACATATGGTTGGACCGCTCTCTAAGTCAGAGAGGCCAGCACACAGATGTGCGCCATCCTCCCTGACTTGGAGAGTCGTCCAAACACACTGTACAGTGGCCCTTGTGCTAGCCAAACTTTGCTGGCCTGTGCCAGCCTAACTCCAGGTTAGGATTGTGCCTTGAGCTAGATTGACCAGTGGTGTCACTCAGTAGAAGGAGGCTTCAGTGTCTAGAGGGGTACACAGCCTGACTGCACAACCTGCTCCTGATACTTTTAAATAATGAAGAACAAGACGTAAGAACATAAGAAGAGCCCTGCTGGATCAGGCCAAAGGCCCATCTAGTCCAGATTCCTGTATCTCACAGCGGCCCACCAGGTACCCCAGGGAGGCATGAGACAACAAGAGGCAAAAGCCTAGTAAGTACATACATATTCATCTGTTGCATCAATCTTATGCACACTTTCCTAAGAGTGAGCCCAATGAGTAAGACAATGGGGCTTACTTCTTAGTAGGCAAGCGTAGGATTGAGCTTCTAGACATGGATCTAGCAAGGCACCCTAAAAGCCGATTGAAAGAGTAAACCGGGACACAAGACAGGAACCAACACACCTCTTCAAGATGGAGAGATTGAAGAATGTGATATCAAAATTGTCAGGTTAGGTTTCCTTTCCTCATAGAGGCTTCTTCTTTCAAAGTTAATTATATCCCAAAGCAGTAAACATAATATCTTGGTAACACTTATAATGCTGGCTTTTCATGCACTAAGGGCCTGGAACAAAGTGAGATTTAAATTCCAGTAATGCAGAAATAGCCACATCATATTTATCCATGTCCCTGGAATAAATATGCCCTCTTTCTTCTCCACTCCTCACAATAAAAATAAATTCTTCATCCTCAAGGATGAAATCCTTAATGGTATGTTCAAGGCAAGCTAGATGTGGTCAAACGTGAGATGTCAAGGCTGAACATCGACATCCTGGGAGTTAGTGAACTAAAGTGGACAGGAATGGGAGAATTTAATTCAGATGACCATTATATTTGCTACTGTGGGCAGGAATCCCTTAGAAGAAATGGAGTAGCCTTCATCGTGAACAAGAGAGTGAGAACAGCAGTACTGGGGTATAACCTCAAAAATGATAGAATGATTTCCATTCGGATCCAAGGCAAACCTTTCAACATCACAGTAATCCAAGTCTACGCCCCAACCACTGGTGCTGATGAGGAAGAAGTTGACCGCTTCTATGAAGACCTAGAACAGCTTCTAGAATTAACACCCAAAAAAGATGTCCTTCTCATCATAGGAGATTGGAATGCTAAAGTAGGCAGTCAAGAGGTAAGAGGAATAACAGGCAAGTTTGGTCTTGGAGTACAAAATGAAGCAGGGCAAAGACTGATAGAGTTCTGTCAGGAGAACACATTAGTCATAGCAAACACCCTTTTCCAGCAACACAAACGGCGACTGTACACATGGACTTCACCAGATGGTCTACATCGAAATCAGATTGATTACATTCTTTGCAGCCAAAGATGGAAAAGTTCCATACAGGCAGTCAAAACAAGACCTGGAGCTGACTGTGGCTCAGATCATCAGCTTCTTCTTGCCAAATTCAGGCTTAAACTGAAAAAAGTAGGGAAAACCGCTAGGCCCTCCACGTATGACCTAAATCAGATCCCCTACGAATATACAGTGGAGGTGACAAATAGATTTAGGGGCTTAGATTTGGTAGACAGAGTGCCTGAAGAACTTTGGACGGAGGTCTGTAACATTGTACAGGAGGCAGCAACTAAAACCATCCCAAAGAGGAAGAAATGCAAGAAGGCAAAGTGGCTGTCTGACGAGGCTTTACAAATAGCTGAGGAAAGGAGAGAAGCCAAAAGCAAGGGAGAAAGGGAAAGATATACCCAACTGAATGCAGATTTCCAGAGAACAGCAAGGAGAGATAGGAAGGCCTTTCTAAATGAGCGATGCAAAGAAATAGAGGAAAACAACAGAATGGGGAGGACTAGAGATCTTTTCAAGAAAATTGGAGATGTCAAAGGACAATTTCATGCTAAGGTAGGCACAATAAAGGACAAAAATGGCAAGGACCTAACAGAAGCAGATGAGATTCAGAAGAGGTGGCAAGAATACACAGAGGAACTCTATAAGGCCGATCTAAATGTTCCTGATAACCACAGTGGTACAGTCACTGAGCTCGAACCTGACATCCTGGAGAGTGAAGTCAAGTGGGCTTTAGAAAGCCTCACTAACAACAAAGCTAGTGGAGGTGACAGCATTCCAGCAGAATTACTCCAAATCTTAAAAGATGATGCTGTCCAAGTGCTGCTCTCCATATGCCAGCAAATTTGGAAAACCCAACAGTGGCCACAAGACTGGAAAAGATCAGTTTACATTCCAATCCCAAAGAAGGGCAATGCCAAAGATTGCTCGAATTACCGCACCATTGCACTCATTTCACATGCTAGCAAGGTCATGCTCAAAATCCTACAAGCTCGGCTTCAGCAGTATGTGAATCGAGAACTACCAGATGTACAAGCTGGTTTCCGAAGAGGCAGAGGAACTAGAGATCAAATTGCCAACCTTCGCTGGATCATGGAGAAAGCAAGAGAGTTCCAGAAAAACATCTACCTCTGCTTCATTGATTATGCTAAAGCCTTTGATTGTGTGGATCACAACAAACTGTGGCAAGTTCTTGAAGAGATGGGAGTTCCAGACCACCTGATCTGCCTTCTGAGAAACCTTTATGCGGGTCAGGAAGCAACAGTTAGAACTGGACATGGAACAACCGACTGGTTTAAAATTGGGAAAGGAGTACGACAAGGCTGTATATTGTCACCCTGCTTATTTAACTTATACGCAGAGTACATCATGAGGAAGGCAGGGCTGGATGACTCACAAGCTGGAATCAAGATTGCTGGGAGAAACATCAACAACCTCCGATATGCAGACGATACCACTCTACTGGCAGAAAGTGAGGAAGACCTAAAGAAACTTTTGATGAGGGTGAAAGAGGAAAGTGCCAAAATTGGTTTGAAGCTCAACATTAAAAAGACTAAGATCATGGCAACCACTCCCATCACTTCCTGGCAAATAGAAGGGGAAGAAATGGAAGCAGTGACAGACTTTATTTTCCTGGGCTCCAAGATCACCGCAGATGGTGACTGCAGCCATGAAATTAAAAGACGTTTACTTCTTGGGAAGAAAGCTATGGTGAACCTAGATAGCTTAATCAAAAGCCGAGACATCACCCTGCCAACAAAGGTTCGCATAGTCAAAGCGATGGTTTTCCCAGTAGCCATGTATGGCTGTGAGAGCTGGACCATAAGAAAGGCAGAGCGTCGAAGAATCGATGCTTTTGAATTATGGTGTTGGAGAAGACTCTTGAGAGTCCCCTGGACTGCAAAGAGATCCAATCGGTCAATTCTCCAGGAAGTCAAGCCTGATTGCTCCCTGGAAGGACAAATGCTGAAGCTGAAGCTCCAATACTTTGGCCACCTGATGAGAAGAGAGGACTCTTTAGAAAAGACCCTCATGCTGGGAAAGATTGAAGGCAAAAGGAGAAGGGGGCGACAGAGGATGAGATGGTTAGATAGTGTCACCGAAGCAATGAATATGAAATTGGGCGAACTCAGGAAGCTAGTGGAGGACAGGGAGGCCTGGCGTGCTGTGGTCCATGGGGTCGCGAAGAGTCGGACACGACTTAGCGACTGAACAACAACAACAACAAAAAGGGGGCTCAGCACAGCCTCTTCAATCAGCAGAGCAACTCTGACAGAAACGTAAGCAGCAAAAATGTATCCAGATGAATATAAATCCCCTGTACATTATTCTATATGTTTAGGATGGTGACAGGAGGAAAATTTACCTCAGAATTGAACTTGACAGGGATCAAGAAGGCAGCATGTTCCAGTCAAACATTTGCTGTTTATTGGATAGATAGATATAGATAATCTTTTGGCCCAGCCAATTCTGCAAACTGTATCTAAGGTTCTGTTCATATCATGGCATAATTTTGCCATCTACTCCAGCAGCTCAGTCAGCCAGTTCTTTTGTGAGCGATGGAAGTGGTCTGGCTTATGCAAACAGAAGAAGCATTTATCATCCCCCAGACATAAAGGGATACAATGGTCATTCAGCACCAAGGGCTGTGTAACCGTCTCTCGCCTCACCTGCAGGCTGGCCAAAGTCACGGCCTTCAGACATCTCCCATTTCTTTCAACATCCTTTGTTTCTCAGGTCCATGTTTCTCCCTCTTGCTCTTTAGAGACAGCCTCTTCAAAAAGATATCTGCAGCTAGACATTGCCCTTGGAGAGGCATGGATCACACTCCAACTTCCTATTACGGTGTTTTACCAGAACAGATTAACATTAAGAAAATGTTTCGAGTTTACAAATAAGGAAAACAGCACAGTAACAGATAATAAGGTCTGGAAACATAGGGTGCAGTCCTAACCTGGAGTTAGGCCGACGCAGTTAGGCCAGCAAAGTTTAGCCAGCACAAGGGCCACTGTAAAGTGCGTTTGGACCACTCTCAGAGTCAGGAAGGTTAGCACACGCCTGTGTCTGGCCTCTCTGACTCCGAGAGTGGTCATACTTTATGGTGCCTCCTGTGCCAACCAAACTTTGCTGGCCTAACTATGCCGGCCTAACTCCAGGTTAGGATTGCACTCATAGTTACATACATTTGGAAGATACTGGTGGTCACAAATACAGAGCATTCAGGCATAATACGCAAGTCCATTTCAGGGGGTGAAATAGTCATGGGTTAAATGTCGTAGGCAATTAAGGGTGCAGTCCTAACCAACTTTCCAGCACTGGGGTAAGGGTGATGCAGCTCTGAGGTAAGGAAACAAACATGCTTTTACCTTGAGGAGGCCTCAATGATTACAACTCCACTGCAAGATGCAGCACATGCCCCATTGGCGCAACTATGTTAGAGCTGGAAAATGCTTAGGATTGTGCACTAAGTCCAAGACTAGTGAACAGGATGTGCCCGGCCTCACCGTGCACATTGCCAGCTGTGCCAGGCTAGTCTTCCTCTGCAGTTGGTAGCCTCTGGCCATGGATCTTTGGCAGCAGGGGCGGGACTCCCCCTGGGTCCAGGTGTTCCTCGATGGATGGTCTCTGCAGTCATCACTGGCGTGGCTACTGGACGGGTTTCATCTAGGCATGCATTACAACTATGTGGCACAGAAC
This sequence comes from Lerista edwardsae, assembly GCA_029204185.1. Classification (NCBI taxonomy): domain Eukaryota; kingdom Metazoa; phylum Chordata; class Lepidosauria; order Squamata; family Scincidae; genus Lerista; species Lerista edwardsae. The sequence continues at coordinate 32,119,716 of JAJKFI010000008.1, forward strand.
CAGAGCATAAGGTGACATACAAAGATTAGTAGGAGGGGGGAAAGGGAGAGAATAAAGCAAAAGATGGCATACATCAGTCCTTCTCCAGTGGTATGTGCAAGTACAGTACAGTAGGTGCAGCATTGTTCAGTTGGCATGTAATCCAAGGCCCATTTCTGCAACTTCATTTCCACACCAACTGCAATGGTAAGACTGATGCACACACAGATTTCTGGAGGAAAAGTCCATCATGGGCTATAGGCCATGATGGGTTCTTCAACCTCCTTACATTAGTAGTAGGCTACTTCAAAATGCCAGATGCAGGGGAGTGGCAACAGGATCCAGGCATCTTGTTCTCTCATGTGCTCCTTGAGGCATCTGGTGGGCCACTGTGAGATACAGGAAGCTGGACTAGATGGGCCTTTGGCCTGATCCAGCAGGGCTCTTCTTATGTTCTTACACACTGCTACAGTGGCATCCCTGCCATTTGCCCAGTGGGGAGGCAAATGCTCCCGGACACCAGGTCCGTGCGGCTAGTGGGGGTGATGCCTGCTACTGTGCCTGCCCTCCCAATGCTCAGGCAGGCCACTCGTGGCATCCTATGGCCCCTTAGAAGGCTTCTGCAGCTTCTGGAGGACTGTTAAACAGCACTTTTAGTTTTCATCAGAAAACTGCAAGTATTGTTTAAAGGCCTTCCGAAGGCTTCCAAAGCTTTTGGAGGGCTGTAGGACATTGTGTGCGGCTCCAGAGGCAACAAACAGGAAATAGTTCCTCAAAGTACAAGCAACTTTTTGCTAAAGTTTGCTAATTACCCTGTACACAAAACACACTTCATCCAACTTGGTGTTTTTCTTGTTCCTTAGGTGAGGCCTGGTGAAGTATTTGGAAAAATGTGCACTTTAAAGTCTACACAAATCCTTGAATGGCAACAGAGGCGTTTCAAGAGTGTCTCTGTTTTCATCTGCAAAATATTGGAAAGTGCTTTTGATGTTTCAACTGTATTTGCACTTAACAGGGCTCCTGGTTTTTCACACAATGCAGAAGAAACTGCCTGAAATGCAACATGGAAGCCAAATGCTGCAAAACGGAAGTAAAACTACTGAGAGAGCAGTCCTAACCTGGAGTTCAGCCGGCACAGTTAGGCCAGTAAAGTTTGGCTGACACAAGGGACTCCGTAAAGTATGTGTGGACCACTTTCACAGCACCATCCTATTTGGTGCATAGTGCTGACACAACCTCGTTGCATCAGCACTATGGCATTAGCGCCAATGTGGGGGTGCCAAGCAGCACCCCCGCGTTGCCACTAACGCTCTCAAGCCGACGCTACTTGTAGCGAAGTCGGTCGGCACGAGGGAGGCTTCATGCCAAGACGGCACAGGGATTGGTGGGGGGAAGGGAGGTTGAGGGCGGGGCGTGGGCGGGCTTAGGAGACGGCCATACAGCGGCTTCCTAAGCCCGCTCGGGAGGCCATGCAGCCCCGATTCGGGCCGTGCAGTCTCCTCTGATTTGCACCTGTTGTTCAGCAGGTGCAGGTCCGAGGAGCGTGTAGGGGAGGCCTCCCTTACGGTAAGGGAGCGAACACTCCCTTGCCGCAGGGCAGCTCCAGCCTCTCCTAAGCAGCATCTGATATGGCATTGGCCCATCTGCCTCGCCAGTCCGGCACTGCTTAGGATTACTCCCTCAGAGTCGGAGAAGCCAGCACACAGTCATGCGCCATCCTCCCTGACTCTGAGACTGGTCCAAATGCACTTTACGGTGGCCCTTGTGCCAGTCAAAATTTGCTGGCCTAATTGTGCCGGCCTAACTGCAGGTTAGGATTGCACTCTGAAAATGGGATGAGATGTTTGGCCACAAAACAACTGAAAAAAGGCATTAGGATATAGATCCTTGGATCTGTGGACCCACCAAAAGCTCCCTTTCGACCCTGGCATGTTTGGGCTCTGCTGGTGGGCTGCATTCAGTTCAGTAGGTCACAAGTTATTTAGTTCTATTAGAACACAACATCATACAAAAGCCCTTCCTATCCCTTCTGGAAGCTGCTCCCAAGTAGAAACCACCAGAAACTTCCATCGCAACTTGAGAAAAATGCCCTATCGCTCCCTCCCCCAAGTATTCACTTTTCTGAAAAAGCTAAAATCAGTTGGATGTCCATATCTGTTAGCTTCTCTTGGAATGTTAAAAAAGAATAATATTGTTTGATAGCTTTACCTTGCACTGCCCAGCTACATTAAGATAACGGTAAACCGCATTCTTATGGCTGTCATAACATTTAGCTCTGTAGGGCTTGCCGTGTGAGTAATCGGCGGAGATATGCAAGGTGCAAAATACCGCTGCCTTTGTGTCTTCGGCTCTCAGCAATGGGCAATTACCGGCAGAGTGGTGCACAGGCTGCTTCCAGCCGCTGCTGCTGGGGACCGGTGGACCTGCACTGGTGACCCCTGCCAACCTCAGCCGCTGCCACTGGGGCTGCAGAGAACTGCCACCCACCCGCTCAGCTTCCCGCGCCCTCCCCCTCCCCAGCCTCCCTCCTTCCCCCTTTCTCAGTCTGTCATCAATCTTACTAAAATGACAGCAGACAGATGTTAGCCTTTGCAAAGATCAAATGAAATCTATGGCTTTAGGGCTGTTCACCAAGGAGCAGCGTCGCTTGCACCAGAAGCTGGGCACCAGCAGTCACCTCCTCTGCATCAGCCGGCCTGGAATCAATTTGGCAGCCATCACCGTCTCCTCTCCACAGGCAACGGGGAGTCCTGAAAATAGATTTTGACAAACTTTTCATGCTTTTCGCCTCTCTGAAAGAGCAGCTTTTGGACAGGGGGGAAATAAAATTAAAAAAAACAAAACCAGCTTGTTTGAAACTTTTGAGGGGATCCCTTCTCCCTTTTCACACCATAGATGAGCACAGCCCTCCTGAACAATAATCAGGCAAGGAGGGTTAATTTGGGTTCTTCATCTCTGGCCCTTATATGTCCAGAACCCTGAATGCTGGTAGCAAGAGGGGAGGGGAGGGGAGGGAGGGGAGGGGAGGAAGAAAGAAAGACTGTAGCATAAATATGCTGTATGTGTCCTTGTCTCATGCAATTTCTTTACATAGACATCTCAGCATATTTATCCCCAGTAGAAATGTTTAACTAATCTGGTAAATGTCAAACCATATGGTACATGTTGTAAGGATTTTGTCAGTCCTTTTCATTTAACCCTTTCTGAAATCCTCTCCCTCTTTTTTTTCCACACAGACCAGGTAGATTTTTCTGGGAATGAGAGGGTGTGGCCATGCTGCAAGCATCAGGTGGTTTAACCTCATGGTTTTGTTCTTACCTCTTCCCAAGAGATCCTGGAGATTGTAGTTTTGTAAGGGCTGTTTTGCATGAGATTGGCTATGTCTTACCTTTTTATGTTGATCTTCCTTCAAGGAATTCAGGGCAACATATATGATTTCCCCATTCTTTTTTATTTTCACAACAACCCTGTGAGGTTGATAAGACCGAGAGAGAGAGGCGGGGGGGGGGTCACCCAGAGATTACTTAATAGCTGAATAGAGAATGGCTGAATAGAGAATTGACCAAGATCTCCCCATTCAGACACCAAGCAGTAAGGTACTGTTATGTATGCAGTAGGATAGCCAGAGGTTAAACCCAGCAAGAGGGCTGGAAGGGTGGAGTTAATCCCCCTCCAACCAGGAGACCTGAGCTAGATGAATCCTGTAGAGGAGTTGGGCTGTTGCCCTCTGTTCTGTTCAGTTTCTAATCAGTTGCAGATACAATAAAATGTGTAACTGCACCTGCCTTGTCTGAGTTGAATCTGTAAGGAACCCAGTATATTATAGGTACCCTGGCTCTTCTATTATGAGGAAGCTATGCTAGGGATTGTACAAGCACACAGCTTTGCAAAGAAGTCCATTGAAATTACTAGCCCAACCCATGTCTTACTTCCCCATCTAACACATCCATCTGGCAAGTGGAGGCATAATGGGGAGGGGGTGGAGCCCAGATGTGGCCATTAGGTCGCATCCAACCCCCCATCCCAGGGCCCAATTCAGACCACAGGGCATGCTTGGACTTGTGCCTGATAAACAGCAGGGGCAGATCCAAGCAGGCCCATTGGGGCGGCTGCCGCCTACTCCAGGGTAAGGGAACAAACCTGTCCTTGCCCCATGGAGCCTGTTCCTAACCTCTAGCCTGTTCCTAACCTGTGTTGGATACAGTGCACACCAGCTCACCTGCCTGTTCCAGCGCAGGTTAGGATTGTGCTGCCCAGTTATCTGTAAGAATATTGCCATCTGGTAAGAACATACAGTATATACAACAGAGACTGCTTACCAATGGCTGCTTTCAGCTTCAGCATTGACTCTGCTGTGAATTGTACCCACCAATGTTTTGTTTTTCAATTTTTTTATTTTATTAAACTGAAACATTTATGTACGCCTGTGTGCTGGCCTCTCTGACTTCAAGAGTGGTCCAAACATATTGTCCCTTGTGCTGGTCAAACTTTGCTGATCTAACTGTGCCAACCTATCTCCAGGTTAGGATTGCACCCTCAGAGAAAACTGTGCCTTTGTTTCTTTGGTAGAGGTGGGATTTGCCCAGTGTTGATTGGCCAGCCAGGGTGTTGTTTTGGCCACCCAAAGAGTGGGGCACCCCCATGTTCGGCGCTGGGCCAGGCCCAGCAAAGGGGAGCGTGATCGAGCCAATGAGCTCCTTCCCCAGATGTTGCTGGCGGCTCAGGAAGAAGCTCATTGGCTCGCCCGCCCCAGCCTCAGAAGGGGGCGGGGCTGCCTTGCAATACCTAGCCGTGATACAAAACAGCTGCTTCCCAGGCCAGGCCGCAGTGATAACCCGCCCTGGCCTCGGAAGCGGTTGCCGTGAGTAGCCACTTCCGAGGCCAGGCCGCAGTGATCACTTGCCCCGGCCGCGGAAGTGGCTACTTTGCATCGCGGCTAGGCGTTGCAAGGCAGCCCCGCCCCCTTCCAATCGCACGCAGCCATCTCATGCCCCGGCCTCGGAAGTGGGTTCCATGAGCAGCCGCTTCTGGCCGGGGCGAAGACAGAGGGCGTGGCCACATCAGGGGGCATGGCTATGGGCATCCCCAATGTTGACGTCAAGTTGGCACCCCTGCTATGCACAGTGCTGATTGGTCAGCACTTGTGTAAAGAACAAAGCCCACTTTCTTTCTAAATGTACAATTTTTAAAAATGATTTAATGGGAACTTTTAAGTGAACAAAGATACCTCCTTGAACATTGGAAAGGCAGTACATATTTTTTTTTAAATAAATACATAAAAATACATAAACCTATCTAGTTGTTACTTGTTACTAGTCGCAAAAGTGCCATTTGTAATTGCCCAACGCATGGAAGCAAAGATCAGTACCAACAATGTGGAATTGGTTTGATCAGGTATGGGAAATTTCAGTACAAGATAAACTCACTTCAATTAAAGCAACTTTGAATTGTGAATTCAAACATTATTTTTAGAGCACTGGATACCATTTTTTCTAGGTGATAAATCTATACATGATATATACTTTTAGCACATAAGACTAAAAAGATAAAGGCTATTTTTATTTTGTAACAGGCAATGCATATTTATTAAGAAAATAGCTGTAATACTTGGTATCGTAGCTGAAAATACCATGGCATGCGCTGGATCTATCCCCCTTTTCTGCAGCCTCCCTCTCCCCTTTCTCTCTTTGGACTTGCTCCAGTTATTTCCCTGATGCAGATCTAAGGAACCCCATTGTGAAGCAGGAGGTTTACAGAGGTGTAAGGGGATTTAAATTCCTTTCACTTCACAAGCTTCCAATCCAAAACACACACACACACACACACACACACACACACACACACACACACACA
>JAJKFI010000008.1:32125557-32143232 GCA_029204185.1 Lerista edwardsae
CACACACACACACACACACACACACACACACACACACACACACACACTTTTGATGCAGCTGCACCAGCAGGAGTGGGGATAGGATTGGGCTCTAAATATATTTAATTTAAATATTTTGTAATCAAAAGAATTCCTGCACAAATGATGTTAGATGTCTGAGACGCAGTTTTGTAGCCTTCCCTTCCCCCTGACATGCTATTTTTCTACCTGCAGGGAATTTTTACGCTCAGCCATGGGAGTCCCCACCCAGCTGCCTCCTGAAATGGTTCAGCCTAGATCCATTTGGTTGACCACTTTTTCGACTCCGCAAGCAGGAGGCCAAACTATGCTTGTTTTTCAAGGGAAAGCCAGGTCAGGATAACAGACGAACTTTGTTACCAAAACAAGTTAAGTCGATGTACAGGACTGCAACTGCCTTCTGGAAATATTTGAGCCCCTCCACTGGGCCTCTTGACAGCCGACTCGGAGGCCGTGGCTTTTCAGGCAGGCAGCTCTGTAACCGTCAATAATATCTGGACATAGTGCATATGCCTACCAGGCTCCAAACAAGTGTCCCTTCTCCAGCTGCGTGCTGTGCCTCAAAGGCTCTCGAGGGGTTAATACATGCCATTCCCAAAGTTCAGGGAAGGGACAATATGGAAGGAACAGCGGGAATTTCAGCATGTTAATAGCCTCGCTTCTCCTGACCGGCCCAAAACGAATGCATGGTACAGTAAATTGTCCTTGTCAGCTTAGCTCAAATGATGGTATGCTTTATTTCTACACATGCCTTGACTCTGTCCATTGAATTTATGTCCAGAAAATAAACACTTCCAGAAGGCAATAAAGCATTCGCTGGGAGCTGCCTGGCTATCGCACAGGCGGAAGCCAACCCGGGGTGCTCCGTGGCAGAACTCGCACAGCCTGCAAGCTCGCAGGCCAGCCTCCTTGTCTGCCTCCTCTGCCCATTTCTCACGGTCTGGTCGTGTAATGCCAAGACACATGGCAACATTTATTTATTTATTTATTTATTTATTTATTTATTTATTTATTTATTTATTTATTTATTTATTTATTTATGTAAACGACTTATAAACCCGCCCTTCCACAGCTCAGAGTGGTTTGCTCAGGAGCTCAGAAATGCATCACCACCACCATCACCATCAAATATGCCTTGGATTGGTTACTGTCTCGTGTCCCATGGGGTGAGCCATTAGGGAAGGGGTAGAATTAGTAAAAGCCCAAGGACCCAACAAGTAAAAAAAAAAAATCCATGCCGTTTCCTACCACTCCTTTCTTCTCCAGCACCACTGCAGATTGTGAGCAGAGGAATAATGTTTTTTAAAAGTTGCTCTAGGGAAAAATCTCCCTGCAAGTAGAAAACTAGACCACAGAGAATAGACTGGGATATGACCTGTGTGTGTGCGTGTGCAAGCAAGCAAGCAATAAGTTAATATCCAGGGACTTTACACAGGAAAGCAAGCACTGATGTTCCTACAGGGGGGCAAAACACTCAGTGTTGCAAGAGCCTGAGCGACTATGTAACACGGCCCCTCCCCCTCCCCACCAGAGCCATTCACAGCTCGGCAAAGCCTCCAAGCCAGATCTCCAAGCCACAAATGGCTCTGGAGGGGAGGGGGGCACTTTACACAGAAGCTCAGGCTCCTGCAACACAGCATGCCCCCCCCCGTAGGAACACCACTGAAAGCAAGCAACATGGTACCCCTCACCTGCAGTTCCAAATACCACCCTCACCACCTTTGGATTCTATCATCACTTTCTGTCGTGTTTATCGACTGGACACAGGACTGCTCCCATAGCCCGCCTTGTGTGCAAACAACCCACCTGGGCCTTGTACGAAGCCCATATAAAGATGTGACTGCCAAGTCAGTGGGTAAAGAGGTGAACATGTCGGTAGGAACAAACAGCAGAATCAAAATATCTTCAATTCCGTGTATGCGTTTCCTATCATAAAAACAAAATTAAACAGCTGTTTCCTTTGTGTCTGATGTGGCGAAGGAAACCACCAGTGGTGGGCTGATTTACCGACTGGGCAGGTTGAGAGCAATCATCTCCAGGTGTTGCTGATCGCCCTGCAGTCTTTCTTTGCACCTAGTAATTTTTATAGCCACAGCCTCTCTCCACCTCAGTTCCCCTGGAAAAGACCAGGGGAACTTTCCCAGCCTCCTGCTCTGCAGATTGACAGTCCAAGACAGCTTGGCACAGAAAGAGAGAAGCCAAACAATTACAATGTGCACACATGAAGCATCTCAAAAAGCAGCAACACACTGAGAGCCCAATCCTATACATGTCTACTCAGAAGTAAGTCCCATTATAGTCAGTGGGGCTGACTCCTAGGTAAGTGCATATAGGATTGCAGCTTCGCACCCTGATGTGCTGCATTCTGATCTTTCACCATAAGGCTTGTGTTCATGTCCCTGCAACAAAGCCTTGCAAATTGGTCCCAGAAGTGTCTAGTCCAGCCTGCTTCTCCATACACCCCTATGGGAATTGCCACAGTTGCGTAGTGGCTGATTTGAACGACAAATCAGGAGCTTTGAATCTTGTCACTGCCATGAACTCACAAGCTGCCCTTAGACAAGCTGCTCCTTCCCAGCTTCAGCTACAATGCAAGGATAGCAGTAAGACAATATAGGGAAGTAGCTCTTCAAATGCTAGAGACAACTTAAGAGCGCAATCCTAAAGTGCTCTGGAACAGGCAGGACAATTGGCCTGCACCGTATCCAGTGCAGGTGAAGAGCAGGCTTGAGCTCAACATGGAGTAAGGGGATTTTAGAATGCAATCCTATGGCGCCGCTACATTATTAGCATTGGCGCTAATGCTCCCAGACTAGCACTAGCTCCAGGGCTGGCCTGGGAGCGCTGGTGGAGAGCTACCCATGTGCCAGCCAAACTCGACTGGCAGAGGCATGGCTGTGGGTGGGGGGGAGGGAGGAACTGGGTAGGGGCTGGGCGGGCTGGGGAGGGGGCAGCATTGGGACGTGGCCCTTAGGCCGCATCCTAAACCTCATCCCGTGCAGCCCCAATTCGGGCTTCGTGGTTTCCTCAGTCCTGCACCTGCAACTTTGCAGGCGCAGGAGGCCACTGGGGAGGCAGGAGCCTCCCATGGTGTAATGTGCCCTTGAGCCTGGGAGGCTCCTATGCGCTCCAATGCTGCACTGGATGCAGCACAGGCCCACCAGCTTGCCTACTCCAGCGCAGCATAGGATTTCACTCTCAGTCTCCTTATCCCATGTTGGATGCCTGCCAGTCTAATAAGGCTACTAGGATTGCACTGTTATCTGCGTTGTTTTAAGTATCATTATTGTATGTTCTAGGCATTTATTTATTTATTGCTTGCTTGCTTGCTTGGAAGGGGAAAGATGGCCCAGTCCCCTTCCAATCAAATCATTTTCAAAGTCACCCTGCCTGGTCATGTGGATTATTTTATTTTTTTATTTTTTTGCTTAAGTGGCCACATGAGAAATTATGTACAAGCCTATGTACAATGGTGTCCTGTGCTTCTTAAAGGCACAGATGATTTGATTTACAAAAGGGAAAGTAACCCTGGGTTGTACCGAAACAGAGATAAGCTAATAGGGGCCCATCCAATTTGCCAGAACTGATGCAGCCGCAGTGCAGCCCCAAGATAAGGGAACAAGTGCAGGATGCAGCACACACATCCTTGGCACTGGAAAGTTGGATATAGGTTGGCCATTGTGTGGCTGGCTGGCTTTGGCCAAAAGCCTCCAGGTGCTTCAAAAGGGAATATGTTCCACCCCGTCTCTTGTTCCATCCTTCTTTTCCATCCCTATGCTACAGATTTTGTTGATGCTGGTATGTGTAGGTATTAGAGAGCTGTCCAGGTTATTTTCCACTTTGGCACATCCAGCGAGAGCGCAATCCTAAACTGGAGATAGGCCGGCATAAACTAAGCCAGCAAAGTTTGGCCAGCACGAGGGCCACCATAAAGCGTGTTTGGACCACTCTCGGAGTCAGGGAGGATGGCTCACGTGTGTGTGCTGGCCTCTCTGACTCAGAGAGTGGTCCGAACATCCTTAACGGTGGCCCTTGTGCTGGCCAAACTTTGCTGGTTTAGCTTATGCCAGCCTAACTCCAGTTTAGGGTTGCACCCTGAGACTGGGAAGAAGCTTCTAATCCAGAGCCTGTGCTGACTCATGCATAATTTGTTGCAAGGGAGAACAGTGATTGTCGCATGCTCTCCCCTGTCCTACACACACCACATGTGCAGTGGCATTGACTTTCCTTCTACCCAACTTCCCTTCCCTTCTTTCCCACCTGCTGCTCTCTTTCCCCCTTTCTTTTCCCTCCCCATCCCCACTTAGGGACTTCAGAGGAATACTTCAGGCAGGCAGATTGAAGGTCAAGATAAGTAGGAAACAATAAGCGGCTTACTACAATTAAGGAGAAGTTAGAAGCCTGGAGAATTGTACACATGGAGCAGTCATAACTTGGGGGTTGGGCTTTAGCTCCATGAGATGGTGGTCATTAGTCGCTGCTGCTCATTAAACGTACATTTCCACAGTTCCGTGATTTTTTTTCTTGCTTAGAAATTTGTACTGTACTGCAAGCCAATTGCCAAGTGTAAGGCCTCAAAGGGCTTTTCCTTTGCAATGTCTTCTTTTCTCTCTTTTTCCCCACTACTTGGAGTTGTCGCAAAGGCAGGCACATTGTTCTGATGGGCTTTTGCTTTTTCCTTTTAATTCCCTTTCATCTCACTGTCCTTTTCATTGGCATTGCAGCTCCTAAAGATCCAGTGAGCCTTTGGCAAATTGAAGCATAGAAAAGGCTTGGGGCACAGTCCCATGGGAGATCCCCTTCATCCTTGAAAATAAAGAGGTCATATGGTTTGATAGCAACTTCTGCATGGGGAGGGAGTTTCCTCAGTTCTCAGCAAGCACTCCTGACTGCTATGGGGCAAAGTGGAAAGACCAGCGACTCTGTTGATGCCTAAACTCCTGCTCCAGGTTTTCTATAACTAAAGTCAAGACAAGGCAAAGGGCCTTTCCTGCAGCAGCACCTATACTTTGGAATGCTCTCCTTTGCCAGGCCTATCTTAAATCCATTTGCTGTCATCAAAATGTGACTCTACAAAGTGACTTTTGAGCAAAACTGATGGCACAATCCTAATCTGGAGTTAGGCTGGCACAGTTAGGCCAGCAAAGTTTGGCCGGCAAAAGGGAACCATAAAGCGTGTTTGGACCACTCTCAGAGTCAGGGAGGATGGTGCACGTCTGTGTGCTGGCCTTTCTGACTCCAAGGGTGGTCCAAACATAGTTTACGGTGTCCCTTGTGCCGGCCAAACTTTGCTGGCCTAACTATGCTGGCCTAACTCCAGGTTAGGATTGCGACCAAAATTGCAGGCATAATAATTGGAGCCAAAACATATAAAAACTCTCACTCTCAAAACATATAAAACATATAAAAACTCTTCTGAAATATCTTCAGTGTTTCATCCATTTTGAATTTTGTGCAGGGTGGAATTTTAGTAGCTACGCTACTTGTCTGTTACATTATTATTTACTATTTTGAAATATCCCTTGACTGGAGTGGAGACCGATGAAAACAGGAAGAGAGCCAGACATCAGGAGATGTCAGCAGTGAGAGTTGGGAGGGGAAAGCCAGCATTGATAGGGGGTGGACCTGGCTGTGATTAAGGTCATTGAGTTTCTGATGTGGCACCATCAATGTACAGCATGCTTCCTTTACAACATATACATGGATAGGTAGGTCACTGCCCAAAAGAGACTGAAATCTAAAATGTTACATGGCAGAGGCAACAGAAGAAGGACGGGGAGGGGAGAGATAAAGGCTGGGACTGACAAGGGAAGGATATGGGACAGGGAATCACCTGCTCATTCCTTCTGCAAACAGTTCCTGGAAATCAGTATTTATTGGTATTTATTTTATTATGGTCAAGACTACCTGTATGCCACTGTTCAACAAAAAATAGTTCACAAAGCGGTTTATTAATTAAATCAATAGATGGCTCCCTATCCCCAAAGGTCTCACAACCTAATAATAAAAAAAAAGATGCAGAGGAGACATTGGCAACAGCCATTGGAAAGGACACCACGCTGGGCAGTGATGTCATCTGAGCGCACCAACTACCGGAACGCTCAGATGATTGACAGCCCTCTGCCCCTATGGGGGAGGGCTGCCATGCCCCCCCCCAAGCCTCACTGCGCCGGAATCACTCCATTTTAGAGCGATTCCGGACGCAAGGGAGGGCGGGAGGGCCCAGCAGCAGCTCGCCCGTCCTCCGAGGCAGCGGCGCGGCCCGGGACCTCCACAGAACTAGCGGAACGGAGTACCGGGCCGTTCCGCCTGAATGATGCCTCTGATGCTGGGGGTGAAGAGAGAGTGTCTTCCTCTGCTAAATAGGGCACTGCTTGAAAATCTGTCTCTTTACCCAGTTAGCTAATACTAATACTAATAATATCCTGTGGAACTTCAAAATTCAAACATACCACCACCTCGAACATAATACACCTGATATAACAATAATAGAAAATCAAATTGTCTAGATAATTGATATCAAAATTCCTGGAGATAGCAGTCAATTTTAACAAAAAAAAACCAAGGAAAAAGGTGACAAAATACCAAGACCTGGCCCACTGAAATCGCACAGCTATAGACAAAACACACCAAAGTGGTCCTCATTGTCATTGTGCTTGGCACAATTTTGGAAAGGTTTGTGAATTATATTAAACCAACTGCAGCTTACCAACTGCATTAAACCAACTGCAGTGAAATAACACTGTCAGATCTGCAAAAAAAGGCACTTTTAGGAACACTGTACATATTGTGCCGATTATATTTCATAAATAATAATGTAACAGACATTATGACATTACTCAACACCAATCAAACAATAGTTTCAATCTTTTGTTCCTTGTTGACTGCTTTGTCATATAGAATAATAATAGTAGTAGTAGTAGTAGTAGTAGTAGTACAGATTGCTCCATTTGGTTACAGTTGTAGCACAGAGGGACAACGGAGTTGTGCGCACCCAAATCCTCACAGAAGTGGTGGGTATCGCCGAAGGATTTGAAGCTGGGCTAGAAGAATTCCAAGGAGAGATCTGGAGCCCAGTGAGGCATAGTGCTGCAAAGACAGCCTTCAGGGCTTCTGTCCTTTCCTGCATTTCTTTGGCGCTGCCAATTTAACATCGCAATATCATCCCAGGATATGCAAAGATTCCTCCCCCTTTGGAGGAGGCCATGTGACACAGCCCGAGGGGGGCAGGGTGTCTCTATTCAGCTGTCCGTCCAGCTGCAATCCTACCCAGCGCAATAAACAATCCTTCAAAGCCAGTCGGACTGGCCCTTTTCTTTCCACCTCCCTCCTCCCCCCCCCGCCACCCTTCCTCCCCCGCTTGCTATAATCTCAGGCTGGCCTGGATGTCACAGCAGAACTTAGGACTGTCATCTCCAGACGGCTATTCTCTTAGCCATGCCATGAATGACACTTTAGTCCTGTGTTAATTGCCCTGCTAGAGGCTCGGCTATCAGCCAGCCCCTGTCTCAGATTTACTGATTGAAGACGTGACCAGCGTGAGTGAGCGAGCAGGGAAGGGTCGGGGCTCCAAGGGGCAAGTTCAAGGGCGTCGACTGGTACAGGCGCATAAACAAGGGAACGGTATGTAAGCAATAAAGACATAAAGGTTGTGATCAAGGCTAGCAATACAGTAAACAGCTGTGATAAGGCCCGTTTGTTTGGAGATAAAGGCTGCAATTCTGCACACCAGTTCTGTGCTTTGAAATCATATGGCCTTCTCTGAGGCACAGCTCAGTGTAGGCAGAATCATCACAACCCAAGAATGCTCGCTCTCTCTCTCTCTCTCTCTCTGTGTGCGCGTGTGTGTGTGTGTGTGTTACGCCTACACTACACTTAACGCGTTATGTGCTGTGGGTTTAGTTTGGACTTCATGTGCCGTTTCTTTAATTTTTTGGAAACTAAGGCTGCAATCCAATGCGCTCTTACCTGGGAGTAAGATCTATTGAATTCAACAGGAAGTACATCTGAGTAGAACATGCCGAGGTTTGTGTTGTAAGCTTGAGAGTTATAAAATTATCCTAAGCCAAAACATCAAATCTAAGGGCCCAATCCTATCCAACTTTTCAGTGCCGGTGTAGCTGCAATGTTACTTTACCAGAAGAAGGCCTCTGTGACTGCCCCCTACTGCAGGATGTAGCACATGCGCCCAGTAGTGTTCCTAGAGGGGACAAAATGCTGAATTGTGCAGGAGCCGGAGTTCCTGGGTACACTGGCCCCTCCCCCTTGCCTTCACAGCCAGTCACAGATCAGACCGCTACTGGGGCAGAGAGACGGCAGACCCACAGCAGACCCATGAGTGGCCTGGCCTGAGGAGAGGAGGTGGGACCAGGCTGGCAGACCCAAGCCAGATCAAACCCCCAGCCCCAGAATCCAGCCCCAGCCTGGTCAGCCTTCCCTGGACCACTCAGATTTGTGTCAGCAATTTTGCTGGTGCAAAACCAAGTAGCCCTTTTGGGGTGCCTGCTGGGCAACATGGGGTTTTAATTCCCCTTATCCTGGGTTGCGCTGCAACTTGGTCCAGCCTGCGCTGGATATGGGGCAGGCCTGTTTCAGCGTCAGTTAGGATTGGGCTGCCCATCAACAACAATGAAAGTACACTAACTCCACTTTTTGCAGTTAAAAATGTCTGCATTAAATTCTTTTATTCAGGTACTTAATTTCATATATTTCATTGCTAAGGACAAAAGTGTGAAACAAAATCTTGTGTTGTTTACTCAGAAGTAAGTCCCCCTGTATTAAATGAAGCCTGCACCCAGGAAAGTCTGCAGAGGATTGCAACCTTATACATTTTAAAGTATGATTTGAAGATTCTTTAAAAATGTGAACATTGCTGAACAACAAGAATGTCACATCGCTCAAGTACACTTTCATTGAGGTTCCTGTTACCTTTTGCCTGGTTGTATGTTTTCTTAACTATTTTTGAACAGATATATCAAACAGTATCATAACACAATCACAACACCCAGCTTTTATCTGTCCTGTGAGGACCACATCATGGGTACAATATTGCACAGTGCAGCTATTGATCCAAATGGCCACATTTCTGAAGCAGAAAATGATTGTATAGCAAGCACAGTGCAGAGGTGACGTTTTGAAAAGCCCTGAAGTATATATAGATGTAAAGATTAAAGTCGCCCTGCAGACTCCCTTTAACTCCTCCAAATCCCCCGCATAATGGGCTCTTTTAGGATAAATCCCCAAACTTTGCAGACATTAACATAACAGTCACTAGTGTCTGTAAATAAGATAAACTCAGCAGTGGCAGATCTGCAGACACGTTTACACTGAAAGTCTGCCTTTTCCATCAGAGGTCAAAGCAGGCCATGAGACCAGGGCTTTTCAATCTTTCTTTTGCAACATCTAATCCACATTTTCCAGTATCACAACTTTTCACCAGAATGAGTTGCTGTGCATAGGATGGGAAGCTTCCCCTACAATTGGGGTTTTACTCTGCACCCTTCTCTCCAAATTGGCTTCTTTTGAAGGGGCCCAGCCCCATGCTCTCCATTGGGACACCACCACCCTGCCACTTCAAGCGAGGTTGGGCCAAGTAGGGCAGTACCATGTGGTCAGCATGGAAGTGGAGACTGGTTGAAAAACACTGTGTTAGACTGCCTGGGCAGGAAATATAAGATCCCTCTCCAAAGCCCCGGGCTCACAAGTCCGTAGCAAAGGAGGGTGGCAATGGTGGTGGGGTGGTTGGATTCGGCCGAAGAGAGGGGCAGGATTAGTGGTGCCAGTGTGCACCATAACCAGCGGTGTTATGCTGCCAGAATGCTGGGTGGGACATCCGGTTGATCGACAGCCCGCCCGTCGCGTTCCGGAGCGTTACGCCGTTTGTGTAACCAATTACGCCGCTTGCGTACGTTACGCAAACAGCGTAACGCTGCGGAATGCGACAGGTGGGTTGTTGATCACCCGGATGTCCCGCCCAGCGTTCTGGCAGCATAATACCGCTGACCATAACCTATCCCTTTTCCCAGGCCTGCTGTCACGTGTCAACATGATTAGCTGGCACAGGTTCGGGTTGACCTGCTGTGCCAGCTGGGGTTTACCTTGGGGCAAGGGGACAAATGTCTTCTAACTCCAAGAGACCTCCAGCAGCTGAAATTCCTCCATGGGATGCAGCAGAAGCCAGCCTGGCACCTTTGCATCGGTGTGGGCAAGGAGCAGGTTTTCAGCCAACCCTCATCACAGGGTTGGCATGAAGTTAAAATGGGATTAACATTGAGCTCTTCAGGAAAAAAAAAGGATGCAGATGATAGATAGATAGATAGATAGATAGATAGATAGATAGATAGATAGATAGATAGATGCTTATTTTACTAAAACATTTCACTGAAGTTTTTTTTCCCCAGAGTTCTCTCTGAATATATTTATTTATTTTATTTTTATTTATTTAAGAAATTTTTACCCCGCCTTTCCTCTGCCAGGGCAGATGTCCAAGGCGGCTATATATACAGTGCAGGTGCGCCCTCCGTAGCCACAGATCTTGTATCCACGGTTACACTTGTATCCACGTAGATAATTGAATCCACGGATCAGGACTGGGTACCTTACCTTCCTTTATCCTTACTTTGAGTAGCTAAAAACCCTTCTTGCTTCTACTGGTGGTCACTAAATGGGAATGCAAGGATGAGGCAGGCAGGCAGAAAGCAGAGGGAGACACTCCTAGAACGTCAACAGGAAGCTGTTTCCTGTTGATGTTTTGGCAGTCTCTCCCTCCATCCTGCCTTCTGTCTGCCTGGTGGGCGTGTTCCCGTTTAGCGACCCATAAAAGTAAATCAAGAAAAAAGTAATGGGGGGGGGGCAAGGCAGGCGAGATCCTATCCCCAGAGGAAACTGGGGCATCACTTATAATGTCAAATGAAACCAGTGTAAAGGAGGACCAGTCCGCGTGGCCCTTAGACACATGATTCCGGCTGCTACAGGCAGAGCCTGTGCCACAAATGCTGTTCCCACCCCTCTACATTCCCCCAAACCCCTTTAAATAAGGGGGAAGGAGAGGAGGACCCTCTCCCTTCCCTTTCAGATATGGGCAGCTGGCTCCTCTCTCCTGTCCTGCTGGAGGGAGAAAGGGGGGAGGGAAATGGTGCTGTGAATGCCTCTGAGCAAGCAGGGAGAGGCAGGGCAGACTCTTTCTTCCCTTCCTTTCTGCTTCCTCTTGGCCCTGTGTGTGCAGTGCTTCTTTAACATAAAGAGGACGGGCCCAGTATGCTCCACTCCCCCATCTTATATTTCAAGAAGCCCCAGACAGAGGACAAGCAGAAAGGGATGTCAGGGGCAGAATCATTGAGGCCGGCCTCTTCCTGCCCACTTAGCTCCAGCTGAGTGGGCAGAGCAAGGAGGAAGTGGCAGTGGTGCCCATAGCACCTTTCCCCCCTCCCATCTCCTTCCAGCACTGCTAGAGGCAACAGAGATGACCCAATCCCCCTCTTGGTGCTTTCAGATAAAAGAATGAGGATGCAAGAACTAACTAAAGTAGCTCCATTGATGGTGGGCTGGAGGAGGGCGGAGAAATGGGGACAGGCATCAGTTCCCTTTCCTCCTCCAGGCAATGCTCAATGCAACATTTCCATGTCACATCACGCATGGCCTGGCCCTGACTGTAACTGTCCAGGCTGGCATTTCTGCAGCAGCGTTGCAAACCACCAAAATCCAGGATGGTCCAGATCGAAAACCAAGAGTGGAGCTGCTATTGAATTCTGGCTAAAAGTGACATTTCAAGGACAGTTTGAAAGTTCTTGCTCAGGTGAAACCTAGAAGTGTTTTTGAGGGAAGGCAAAAGTGTTTTGCCAAAGTTAATAACATTCCTTGCACATCACTGAAGTTTACCAGAAGCAAAGCAAAATGCAAAGTGAATTTAGAGGTGTCTTCGCGGACAAAAGATCTAAGTCATGCCCAGGGAAGCTAAACGGCTTTAGAAAGACTAGGAAAGGGTTACTCGTTCCAAGCATAGTGCCAGCGTTGTACCTGAGGGTTATGTGAATTGGTCTGGAGCCTGCCATGAATCCACTCTATTCCTCAGAAGTATTTCTACATAGCATTGCAAGAACATGGGTGTTCTCTCTCTCTCTCTCTCTCTCTCTCTCTCTCTCTCTCTCTCTCTCCCCATGCCTGCCCAAATGGAGCTATCTACAAGTACAGTATTCTTTACCCAGAACAACTTAAATCCCTGTGCAACTAGTCATATGTGCCAACTGTGCCTTTTCCTTTTTTTTCTTCTTAATAATAAAAAAAATCTACATTCTTTTGGAAAACTCTGTCTCTTGCTTATTATCAACCTAATAAGATATACTCTGAAGTTGTTTGCTCCACCATTGAGTCAACAGCCCCAAAACATCCATTCACTGCATCTTGGCCTCTCAAGTTATAAATTATTTCCCCTGTTTGTTTTTAATTCTGGGGCAAGCAAACCTTGACCTGAGACTGTGTGTTTGCAGTGGCGTATCCAGGGTGTGGCGAGTGGGGAAATCTGCCCCGGGCACCAATTGGGGGGGCACCAGGCATGTACTTACCATGGTGCTGAGCAGCAGAGGTGGTGCACCACCTTCTGCAGTGCTCCAGGTATTTTTGGAGCTCTCTGAAAGCTGTATGTGTTCTTATTCTTAAAGTTGGGTCCACTCACACACTCTTGACTCCGTTTCGCTCCAAACTGGAGTCATTCTGGCAGGAGTGTAGCACACAGGTTCAGGAATGACATGATGGCACAGAGGGTCATGTTGCCGCATCATCATATTGCCCTGCTTGGGCACCATTAGGCCCCAGGACGTGACTGTGTGTGTGTTCACATGTTGCGGCAAACACATTTGCATGTGTATGAGACAAAACATTTCTCTCTCACACACACACAAACGTACACACTCAAACACACGCACGCACGTGCACACACACACATACACACAAGTACAGACAGGGTTTTATATGCCTGTGATTTTGCAAGTTGTGAATCATTCTCTTCAATGTAATCAGTGGCGTAGCGAAGGCACCTGCTGCCTGGGGTCAAAGAAGATTTTGTAGCCACTCCCATGACAAAATCAGACTTACAGCCCAATCCTAACTTGGGCTGGAGCAGGCAGGCAGGTCAGCCTGCACTGCATCCAAAACCAAGTTGAAGGCAGCAGCAGCAGCAGCAGCTTAGCCGATATGGCTGCTTCGATCCGCGCCTGCAAAATTGCACAAGGCCAAGCTTCCCACAGTGGCCTGATTCGGGTCAGCAGGAGCCTGGGACGGGGGTTTAAATGCAGCCTAATGGCAGCATCCAAGCTCAATCCCCCTCCCCGGGCATCCCAGGATGCCCCGCACACGAGAACTCCCTCTCCTGCTCAGTTGCACCCCCTCCTGCCTTTCCCCCCCCACCCACCCAGAAAAGCCCCTGCGCCAGCCAAATTTGGCCAGCACAGGAGTGGCTTACTGGCTGCCTCCGCGGGCACACCTGGGTCGATGCAAGTGCTTGTGGTGACTCAACGCCTCTTCAGCTAGTGCAAATGTGCCATTGGGCCGACACGAAGCACATGCATTGGCCAAACAGAGGCTTTGGATTGCGCCATCAATTAAGTAAATAAATAAAACATTTTCTGGTGACTTGGCCGTTCATTTGAAAGAATGCAGATATCCCAACCCAGTTTGTTTCATTGCATTCGGCATTAAATTACCTCCCCAAATGCAATACTATATGCTGGTATTATTTGTACTTCCCAAGTTTTTCACAATTTTGTTATCAAGCTCAGCTTGTTGGCCCGCCCGGGGGGGGGTGGTGGCCGGGGGCAATTGCCCCCCTGCACCCCCTTAGTGTGATCATGGCTGAGACCACTGAGTGCGATAATGGCTGCCCCATGCAATGGAGGTAATTCATATGAGAAATTTCAGATTTGCAGAGTTTGGCTGTGGGAAACATATAGTTTATATACATAAAATATATACAGAAACCAATTAAATGAAATAGACATGTCTGGAAAATGGCAAATTTTGCAGCCCTCTCTCGCCAAGCACTTTTGAGCAACTAAGCAATTTGCATCTAATCGCAAAGTGTTTTTTAATCAGTCAGATCAATTTGTGAAGAATTGCTACATTAGGTGCAACCATATAGCAGAGATCCTTACCGGCAGAGGTTTAGAAGTAATTGCTCTCTGACCCAATGAGCAGTGTACTACCATAGAAGTTTGTATTCTATTAAGAGTTAATAAGTGACCAAGAGCTAGTCTAATACACTGTCAGGGTTCATTATCTTTACAGGTTCTATGCTATTTTTTTTCCCCGGTGCCTTTTGCTCTGCCCTTCTTGCTACATATGGAAAACCTATATCAAGATGGTTGTCATGGCAATGGACAGATTTGCATGCGTCTTATCTATCTATTTAAATACCTTCTTATGGTTTATAACTACCATAATACAGCCCTCCAGTCTTGCTCATTGCTAATTTAAAGCTAGCCTAGTGTGTCTGAGGTCAGTGATACCATCTAAAGGATGTTGTCTAGACAACTCTGAAGCCACTGTCCATGGGGTAATTGTTTTATGCAAATTTTTTAAAAGTACAATAGTGACATGTTCATCCCTGGACCGTGCAATCTGAGCCATGTTGGGGAGCATATGCAGAGAATTCCAAATTGTGTGCCCTGCATTGTGATGTTTGCTGCTGATTAAGCGTCTATATTTTGTAATGCTTCCGCTGATCAAATGTATAAAGCTGAGCTTGAATACTACTGGGGTGCTGTCAGCAGCGTAAAATACTGCCAAATACTTTTGCTTTCCTGAATTCATTTGCCTGTCATTATTCCACACATTTCAGGGTAAAAATTGCACCAGCCTGGGATTGGTAATTCATTTTGATAGCGAAAACAACGAAATATTTTGGTGCTTTCACCATTTTTGTCTTACCTTGATATCGACAATGCTGAAGGGAAATGTTGTATTTTTATTTATAGGTTGATTCGGATTTCTTATGTAGACTAGCCTTGGGGCTGGTTAGGAAGTAGAATAAGTTGAATGCAATATATACATTGCATCCAGCATATTCTATTGCACTATAGCTATATACCTATTATATATTGTGCTGTGTGTATGTGCGTCACACACACACACACACACACACACACACACACACCCTACATGAGCATTATTTATCCTGAAAGAAGCTGAAATATCTTCAGTGAAATGCCCCTTTTGTATATCTTCAAGATGTTTTGCCAAGTATGACAGGCTGCATCCTTGTCTTTTTTTGTCATGATTTGCACACAGCTTCAAATACAGTGAGTATTTGTGGTTAAAAGACACAGAGCAGGAGAAAACATGATCTAACAGTTTGCTTATGCATATGAGCAGCCGAAAGATGTTTTGTTCATTTCTTCTTTTTCTTCCTCCTGCCTTGCATACTCTCTCTCTCTCTCTCTCTCTCTCTCTCCTGCTCGTACACACACACACACACACACACACACACATTCTCTTTAAAGAGTTTGCATGTGTTATTGTTCTACTCAATTTTTGGTGAACCAAAAAAATTTTTTTTTCAAAAAAATTTTTTTTTCAAACTATTAACGGCACCCAAAAAAAAAAAAAAAAAAAAAAAAACCTGAAAAGAAAGAAGAGGCTTTTCGGAAAACGTCAGCAAGAACCCAAAACTGAAACCAACTACATAAAAAAGTGATGGAGTTCCTGTTCTGTTTGTAGGGCTTGACTTTCATGCACCTTTTAAATACTGCAGAGGCATACCTAGAGGGGGATCACAGCGCTAAATTTTGCAAGCAGTGGCTCCCCCTCCTCTTCAGAGCCATTCCCAGAGGCTAGAGCAAAACAGAGGCTTCGTTGGCTCTGAATGGCTCTGAAGGGGAAGGGAGTGGCTGCTTGCAAAACTTAGTGCTGTGATCCCCCTCTAAGTACACCTCTGAAATACTGTTCCTTTCCATTGCCCATTGGCATAGCTAGGGCATTTTGCATTCAGGGCTACTTAATTTTTTTACACACACACACCCACGGCTATTTTTGTTTTTGTTTTTTTGACATAACTTTTGCTAGCATTAAGGTATTACACTCTGTGAGGGTTTCATTGAATTCCTGGTGAAATTCCACATCCAACAGTATACAGCGTGCTGGTATTATTCCTTAAAAGCATGATTTTAAAAACCGGAATTTGTGCAAAAGAAGTTTTATTTTTGGTTTTTACTTTTTTGGCCAAAATGTTTGCTAGAATAGAGATATTACACTCTGTTTTTTTGCATTGAGTTCCTGGTGAAATTCTGCATCCAACGGTATGCAGCATAATGGTATCATTCCTTAAAACTGCAATTTTAAAAACCACAATTTTTGCAAAAGAAGTTTTATTTTCAGTTTTTTTTTACCTTTTTGGCCATAACTTTTGATAGAACAGAGATACTACACTCTGGGTTTTTTTCATTGAATTCCAGGTGGAATTCTGCATCCAACGGTATACAGCATGACTATATTATGCTGTAATTTGCGATTTTTGGAATTTGGGGTTCAGTGATGACACCCCCCTGAAGATGGCACCTGGAGCGCTGTGCCCCCCACCCCATAGGTAGCTACGCCACTGCCACTGCCTAATCTCTTATCAGAATAATTTTTATCATTGTTCCAAATCTCAGAAAAAACCTAGGCCATTCAGCAAATGGAGATCAATTCTCCCTTATAATAAAATGATGGCCCTGTCCTATCCTCAGGTTGACACAGCCTCTCTACATGGTGCAAGCCAGTCTGGTGTCACGGAGCAACAAAGATGCAACTAAACAAAATTTTTATTTTCTTACTCTGCCACGCCATTTGAGGTCTACTTGGAGCAGCTCTTTGGCTGGTGCAATTCTGAGGAGGCCCAAGGCGAGGCTGAGCGGGGTGCATAAAATACTGACAACACAATTGCTGCCAATATCCACCCGCTGTTTTCCCCGTCACATCACCCAATGGTCTTGACCCTCATCCCAATCACCCCCTCCTCCACCTGGATCCCCACAGCCCATCCTCGGCACCAACTCACTCCTTCCAGCACTAACTGGGTGTTCCCATGGGCAGTCCTGTGGCACAAAATGGCACTCTCATTTCGCATTGGTGGCCCTGCTGCACATAACACATTATTGCTGCATCCTCAGCACCGATGGAGGGGGTCATCTGGCGGTGGAATGCTCATTCGGAGTGCAGTCCTAACCTGGAGTTAGGCCGGCACAGTTAGGTCAGCAAAGTTTGGCTGGCACAAGGGACACCGTAAAGTATGTTTGGACCACTCTCTGAGTCAGAGAGGCCAGCACACAGACAAGAGTGGTCCAAATGAGCTTTATGGTGTTCCTAACTCCAGGTTAGGATTGTGCTCTTAATCAGCAGAAGGCACTCATAGGATTGGGCTGTGAGTGTTTCCACAGAGCACAGCAAATACTGTTTTCCTAATTTGTCAAAAGGGTAGATTTCAGGATTTTCCCGTCCATCTCCCCTCTCCATCTGACACTCCACTCTCTTCGGGCTTTTTTTTTTCCTCCCCTTAGAGCTGTTTGCTTCCCATCTGTGTGCATTTTCGTAAAATGCATTTTTACTTCTGATTTGTGAAGCATTGAGATTGAAATCAGTCAAACTTGCACTTTTGCATAAAGTTATAATAAACATTCTCATCAACCACA
>JAJKFI010000008.1:32143242-32167694 GCA_029204185.1 Lerista edwardsae
GAGAGAGAGAGAGAGAGAGAGAGAGAGAGAGAGAGAGAGAGAGAGAGGAAGAAGAGGAAGAGGAGGAGGAAGAAAACAGACAATCCCAAGATAATTTCTGGCAAGTTTAGCAAAAGCAAAGATTTCAAGTCAACCATCAGTTTTCCGGGTGTTTTTCATAATGGATTTCACAGCAGATGACCTGACAGCTAATCTTATGATCTAAGTTGTGCTCTGTGGCATAACTGCAAACAACCCCGCTGTCCAATGCTTAAAGGATCACACTGTTTTTCACATGACATGTCTGCAAGTTAAGAGGCACAAATGTCCAGAGGTCCAGACTGACCTCCCGACCTCCCGTCTGGGAAACATTCCCACTCCAAGCAGCTCATTCTTAACAACAAACAGAGCAAGACCACTATGCGGCGGCGCTGAAAAGAG
This sequence comes from Lerista edwardsae, assembly GCA_029204185.1. Classification (NCBI taxonomy): domain Eukaryota; kingdom Metazoa; phylum Chordata; class Lepidosauria; order Squamata; family Scincidae; genus Lerista; species Lerista edwardsae. The sequence continues at coordinate 32,143,663 of JAJKFI010000008.1, forward strand.
GAAAGGGAACAGCCATGAATGGAGCGTGTCTAGTACAACAATGACAGACAATGCTGATGAATAGGAGAACGAACTGTGCCCCTGTTGAAATGGCTCAGAGCATCCCCTCTCTGCCCAAACCCACCCCCTAACCCTCAGCCCTGTGCCTTTTCAGGCCACATTCTCTAGCTCCCCCTTCACAAATGTATTATATGCTGAGGTTGTTGGGATAGCCAATTAAAGACAACGCCTTCATGTCCAGACGAGAAATGGCAAAGTTTGGAATCAATGTCTGTATTCTTTCCAGGTGCACACCTTCTGCAGCAACTGCCTTGCATAATTGTTTTGTCTGGATCCTGCACTTGGATTAATGGTGGGGCCCCGCTCTGTGCTAAAGGACACACGTTGCTTACAGAAGATCCTAGTTTCAATCATCTGCATCACCCACGTCTGTGAAATCGGGAATAGTCACTGCCAATCAGTGTACAAAGTATCTGTGGTCCAACTCAGTGTAAGGTAGCTTGATATGCAGATAGGCATCACAAATGATATGCATTTATGCAGGGCACTTCAAGGGACCAGTGCTTCATGTCCATTATCACAAGAAGCCTTACAGATGTATAAGGAACAGTTGGACAGAAAATATATTGGGATCCATGGGCAGATCAACAGATCATAGAATCATAGACTTGGAAGGTGCCTACAAGGTCATCTAGTCCAACCCTCTGCCTATAGCAGGAAATTCTCCTAGCGCATCTCCAGCAGGTGCCTGTCGAGCCTCCGCTTGAAGGTCTCCAGTGAGATTATTTGCAATGGGTGTACAACTTGCAACTGTGCAACAAAAACCATTTTGTTTCTAAATTACAATCAAATACAATGCAGGGTTGGACTATTGTGTGAAGCCTCTTATGACAATGGAAGTGAATTCAGCTGTTGTAAAGTGCCTGCTTATGCCCATGTCGCAAGAGCTACTGCAACAGGCAGCAATGCTGCAGCTGACAGATCCTGCCACGCCCATGGACCAGGTAAGGTACTAGTGAGAGCGGTGGTGGGTTGGGAGCAGGGCCAGCCTTAAGCCAATGTGACCAATGTTATCACATTGGGCCCTGCAATTTGTGGGCCCCATACCAGCACAGCGAGCATATTGCCTGCTGCTGTAGCCAGGATCTCTATGAGCTATAAGTCAGTTGGGCAAGCACAGCAGCTTTTCCTTGGGCTCTCCCACCTGCCCCTGCCTCCAAGCTGCCCAAAATGGGACTCCTGGAAGCAGTTGGTAGTGATGTCATCATGTCACCACCAACTATTTCCAGGTGCCACATGCAGCATCACAGGTGCTTTTCTTCGTGAGTGGGGTCCCTGTGGGGAGGGTAGGTGTCCAGTGGGAATGCCTTGCATTGGGCTCTACCACTCCTAGAGCTGGCTGTGGTTGGCAGGGGGAGGAATGGGGCAGTGAAGTGGTGGGAGGGGTGGATATGGTGGCAATGGCATGCACTGGATCCTATCCCCTTCACTTGAAAGCTCCCTACCCCTCTCTTCTCCTCAGGCTTGTACCAGTTAAGGATCTGGTGCAGGTCTGTAGAGATCCATTGTTGCAAGGCTTCCAGAGGAGTAAGGGGAAATAATTTCCCTTTCCCCTCCCAAGCCTTCTGATCTGCCCAACCCCTGCTGAATGCAGTTGCATTGGGTGAGAGGTGGGAGGATAGGATTAGACTATTAGCATTCCTGATCTACAGAAGCTTGGATGTAGACACTTTTTTGTGTCAGTCACCCTGGGCTGCTGGGGCGCAATTCTAACATGCGCCCGAACAACAAGGCTGGCTGATACGTACTCTTGCCCCGGAGTAGGTGCCAGCTAACCCAAAGGGCTTGCTTAGATCTGCACCTGCTGTTTAGCAGGCACAACTCCAAGCAAGCCGCGTGGCCCAAATCAGGGCCAAGCAACCTGGGGATGGAGGCTTGTATGCAACCTAACAGCCACATCCCAGCTCCACACCCCTCCCCGGGCTGAGAGGAAAGGATGCTGCAAGAATGATGATTTCCCTGAGACTAATGAGTGAATGGCTATAACGAGGCACTAGGTGTCAGGGATGTGGTCAAGTCACTGAGCCTGAGTCTCGAGTCAAGTCACGATTCACCAATCCCGCGAGCCAGCTCAACTCACAAGTCATAGCAAGTGCATGCAGAATTTTGAGTCATGAGTCATTTCAAGAAATGAGATGAGTCAATGCTTCCTTGAACAAAAAATTCACAGAAAAGGGAAGGTGGCATATATCTAGGTGGCATATGTCTTGAAGAGCACCCTCCCTCATGTCCTGGCTGCCCACCCTGATCCACCCCAATCTACCACTTCTGTCTAGAATTCTGTCAGTAGCTGTCTGTGGCAGCTTGCCACAGCTGTCTGTGGCCAGCCTTCCTGGCCCTTGCACCAGGGGCAGTGCCCCACAGACCAGCAGAGCAACTGTCATGGATACAGTATAACTTGTGGTACATTGGCAAACCACAAGGATGGGATTGGGCCATAAGACTTCTACTTAAACTTTAGTTGAAGATGTTTGCTGTACTCTGTGTGTGTGTGTGTCTGTCTGTGTGTGTGTGAGTGTGTTTCCCTCCCTCTCTCTCTCTCTCTCTCTCTCTCTGTGTGTGTGTGTGTGTGTGTGTGTGTTTCCATTGTTATTCTGTTTGAATTAGGTTGGTTTTAAATTTTAATTTGGCATCATAGTATTATTATGATTTTAATGTGTAAATCGCCTTGAGCATCTTTTTCAGGTGGAAAGGCGGGATAAAGATGCTTTAAAAATACAACACCAAGCTAAATGTCTGCACCCGCCTGCTGTTTCCACTGAGCCTCCACCGAGACCTTTGGCCCGTGCAGCCTTCCGAAAGAGCACTCGCTTCCAGCACTGTCCTCGGCTCCCAGAGGCAGTGATGGAGAGCCCCTCTTCCCCCACTCCCCTCCTCATCAACCCTCTGGCGTCCGAAAGCACATTCCATCCCCCCCTCGCTCCTTCCCCCATATCAGTTATTAGTCAATAATTTAGAAAGAGCTTTCCTTTATCTTTTGGAATCCTTGCCGGAAACCCAAAAGACGCTCTGCCACCCCTCCGTGCTTCACAAGACTCTTGACCGGCTCTCGAAGCAAAAGGAGAATTCAAATGGAATGCACTAGACTGAAGTCAGGCCCTCGTCCTCCCCCCCCCGCCCCACACCTGGCTGCAGGAAGGTCATGGCTGGGTCAGCCTGTACTTTTTCCACAGAACTTTGTTATTCACCCATATCACTTGGTTACAGTTATAGGGGTCAGTTCTGTGGGAAAGCTAAAAGAGCCTGGAGATTGTTAAACACAGAATTTTGTTTACTCCTGGCTTTTTATACGGGCATATTTCATGGGGCTTAAAGGAAGAGGCTATTCGCTTGCAGAGTTCAACATCGTCTTTTTTTTTTTTAAGGTCTTTCCATTTCCATTTTTGGCCTGCAACTCTTGCCAAGGGCTCTGGGACCCAAACACGAGACAGGAGGTGGAGACTTCTGTCTACCAAAGTCGTCACAATTTCACTCGGAGTGCGTCTTGTTTTTAAAAAGGAAACTGGCTCCTTTGAAAAGCGACGACACAGCTGCCCAAAGGTAGCGTTCAGTGCAATGTCTTCCTCAATTCTGCCACCCTGTTCTCAGGCAATGGAGGAGGAGCAGGTTTGGGGCATGTTGGAGGCGAAGGGGGGGATGCACACGTGGCAGATGTGGTGGTACTCTTGGTGGCTTCTAGCTGCCGTTTCCCCCCAGAAGCAACCTAAACCAGTGTTGCTTAAATTGTGGATTGGGACCCACTTAGTGAGTCATGACCTGATGTGAGGCAGGTCAGAGAAAGCTCTCCCAGCCATCTTGGAAGTGCAGACCATACTCTTGTTATATTCCTTTTGTGAATTTGAATTTTCATGTGAAGTTGTTTTTAATTTGTTTTTGGTTCAGTGATTTTACATATTATTTTGTCTAATCTTGCTTTCTGTCAGGGATGTTTGTGCACTTGTTGCAGTCCAAGCATGTCAGTTTGCATTCCAAGAGTGCCATTTGATTACATCACAGTGACAGCACTTCCTGCTTGATAATGTCACTTCCAGCCAAGATCAAAGAGAACTTCCAGATCAATGACATCACTTCTGGTGGGTCCTGACACAAGTGGCATTCTAAAAAGTGGGTCCCAGTGCTAAATAATTTGAGAACCACTGACCTAAATCAATACTATGGAATGACATAGTGTCACTCTGACAGCCAAGCCTACGTAGGGACTGCCTGCTTCAGATGCTATATGCATGTTGGGGGGAAGAGATCATGCCTAACCCTATCTGAATGGGGTTGCACTCCCTCTGAAGGAGCAGGTCCGCAGCTTGGGGGTTCTCCTGGATTCACAGCTGCACCTGGAGTCTCAGGTGTCGGCGGTGGCCAGGGGAGCCTTTGTTCAGCTTCGGCTGATCCGCCAGCTGCGACCGTACCTGAGCGGTGCGGACCTGGCCACAGTGACCCATGCCCTAGTGACATCTAGATTGGACTATTGCAATGCGCTCTACGTGGGGCTGCCTTTGAAGACGGTCCGGAAATTACAACTAGTACAGAACGCGGCGGCTCGGGTGGTTGCAGGGGCACATCGGTTTGACTCTGTCGAGCCGTTGCTTCGGCGACTACACTGGCTGCCGGTTCTGTTCCGGGCCAAATTCAAAGTGCTGGTTTTGACCTTTAAAGCCATTTACGGCTCGGGCCCAGGGTATTTGAGGGACCGCCTCCTCCCATATAACCCTACCCGTGCTCTGAGGTCCTCTGGGGGGGCCCTTTTGACTGTGCCGCCACCAGGAGAGGTGAGAGGGGTGGCAGCCAGCAGGAGAGCCTTCTCGGCGGTGGCACCCCAACTTTGGAATACCCTCCCCTTAGAGTTAAGAACTGCTCCCTCGTTGGCGGTATTTCGGTGGGGACTGAAGACCTTTTTGTTTAAGCAGGCGTTTAGTTGCTGACAGGCTGGCTGGTCTTTGTATTTGTACTGAGTCTTTGTATTTGTACTTGGTCTTTGTACTGAGTAGAAACTGAATCTGAAGAGTAGAAACTGAAATAAGACAGAGGTGAAATCTCAACCTCACAGTCTCAGCACAGGAAAGGTAGCAGTCTTAGTGTTTGGAACACTTTGGTGCTTATCTTAGTGTTTAAACTAAACTAAGCTAAATTAAACCACTTAACTAATTTTAAACGACTTACACTAAATTAAACTAAAGTTGTAGTGTTTTAAACTATTTGGGGTCTAAAATACAGTGTGCCACAAAGCTCAGGCATATACTAAGACATATAGTAATTCTAAGTAGGGTGGGAACCAAGCTAGCCAGGGAGTGACCCTTTCAGAGGGAAATTGAGCTACCTTAGGAGGGCAATTGTGTTATCTGGTTGCCTAGACAGCAATCACCCTCTATTGTCCAGGTGAGGCTAGCCGCTTTTCAGGCAGGCAGAGGAGGAGGGGCTTCTAGCAAAGGAAGGAAGGAAGGCAGACTTCCTGTATATAGCAGAACCTTCTTTGCAAGTGGGGACGCGAGCGGCGAGTGCTCTCCTGCGACGAAGTGCCTCGTCCGAGACCAAGTGCCAGGTAACAAGCGAGTTACGCATCTGTGCGAGTGAAGCAGCAGGGCGAGGAAGCCAGGGCCCCAGACTCTGCCCTCTCTCTGAGAAGCAGGGCAGCTCATCCCTAAATAAACACAGAGATGGAGCCAGGTAGCCAGCAGTTGGGCGGGGGCTATCCAGTGTTTTGCACAGAGTGCCACATGTATGACTATATGCCTCTGGGGCATAAGTCCTGGGTGTGTCCTCGGTGCAAGGAGCTCCAGGGACTCAGGGAACGCATCTGCTCCCTAGAGGCCTTGGTTGCGGACCTGGAGAAGCAGAGGCAGGCAGTGAGGGTCCATGGTGAGACATCCAGGGACTTGCAGGATTCGTCCCACCCTCAGAAGGGCAGCTCCTCAGCTGCTGGGGAAAGGAGTCTCAGGGCTGGAGGACATCAGCTTGGAACAGAGGGAATCAATCCCCCAGTGGGGGCCCCTTCTTCTAGTGATGAGCCCGCATCCAGTCGCACTAAGGATGCTCCTTGGCGGGAGGGGGGTTGCGGTCTCCTTGTTGTGGGCGATTCTATAGTTAGGAATATAGAGAGGGGGGTCTGCGACGGATGTGTGGACCGCACGGTGACTTGCCTGCCTGGTGCGAAGGTTGCGGACATCACGTCTCGTCTAGATAGGCTGGTTAGGAGTGCTGGGGAGGAGGTAGCGGTCGTGGTGCATGTTGGCACCAACGATGTGGGGAAATGTAGCCGGGAGGTCCTGGAAGCCAAATTTAGGTTGCTAGGCAGGACGCTGAAGGCCAGGACCCCCAAGGTAGCGTTCTCAGAAGTGCTACCCGTTCCACGTGCAGGGCCAGCTAGGCAGGCGGAGATCAGGGGTCTCAATGCGTGGATGAGACGGTGGTGTCGGGATGAAGGGTTTAGATTTGTTAGGCACTGGGGGACTTTCTGGAACAAGCCAGGCCTGTACAAGAGGGACGGGCTTCACTTGAACCAAAATGGAACCAGGCTGCTGGCGCTTAATATTAAAAAGGTGGCAGAGCAGCTTTTAAACTGATCCCTGGGGGAAAGCCGACAGGAGCCGAGCGGCGTCCGGTTCGGAACTCCTCATCCCTAAGGGAAGAGGAGGGTGGAGGAATACCAAAGAGTAATGGAGGAGTAGGAAATAGAACTTCTAAGCTGAGTGTAAGTGACAGTTTGTCCAGTAAAAAGAGAGGAGGGGAAAAAGGATCAAAAAACAGTCCCTCTTTAGAGAACCCCGTATATAGGTGTTGTTATGCGAATGCTCGAAGTCTCCGAGCAAAGATGGGGGAACTGGAATGTTTGGTGGCTAGGGAAAACATTGATATAGTAGGCATAACGGAAACCTGGTGGAGTGCACAGAACCAGTGGGATACTGCCATCCCAGGCTATAAACTCTATAGGAGGGACAGGGAAGGGCGTGTTGGTGGAGGGGTGGCCATCTATATCAAAGAAGGGATTGAATCCAGCAGAGTAGAAACTGAAGGTGGGCCAGACTCCACCATGGAGTCACTGTGGGTTAAACTGCCGGGCCGTAAGAGCAATGTAATAGTGGGGGTGTGCTATCGTCCTCCCAATCAAAAACTTGAAGGTGACCTTGAAATGAGGAAACAAATCAGAGCAGTGACCAAGAGAGGCAGGATTGTAATCATGGGGGACTTCAATTATCCTCATATTGACTGGGTCAACTGCTGCTCTGGTCAAGAAAGAGATACCGGATTCCTTGACGAGCTGAATGACTGTGCCTTAGAGCAACTAGTCATGGAGCCGACCAGAGGACAAGCGACTCTGGATTTAATATTGTGTGGTACTCGGGACCTAGTTAGGGATGTAAGTGTTACTGAGCCATTGGGGAACAGTGACCATGCTGCGATTGGTTCTGCCATGCATGTCCAGGATAGAGTGCAGAGCAAATCTGACACAAGAACCCTTGACTTTCGAAGGGCAGATTTCCCTCAGATGAGGAGACTAGTTAGACAGAAATTGAAAGGGAAGGTAAAAAGAGTCCAATCCCTCCAGGCTGCATGGAGGCTGTTTAAAAAAACAGTAGTAGAGGCCCAGCGGAAGTGTATACCGCAAAGAAAGAAGGGTTCGACAAGGTCCAGGAGGGTGCCTGCATGGCTGACAAACAAAGTTAGAGAAGCTGTAAAGAGCAAAGAAGCTTCTTTCCGTAAATGGAAGTCTTGCCCCAGTGAGGAGAATAAAAAGGAACATAAACTCTGGCAAAAGACAAGTAAGAAGGTGATACGGGAGGCCAAGAAAGCGTTTGAGGAACGCATGGCTAGCAACATAAAAGGGAATAATAAAAGCTTCTTCAAATATGTTAGAAGCAGAAAACCTGCCAGAGAGGCGGTTGGCCCGCTGGATGGTGAGGGAGGGAAAGATGAGATAAAAGGGGACTTGGAGATTGCAGAGAAATTGAATGAATTCTTTGCATCTGTCTTCACAGCAGAAGAACTTGGGCAGATACCACAGCCCGAACAGCCCTTCCTAATGAAGGAATTAAATCAGATACTGGTTAATAAAGAAGATGTTTTAGATCAAATTGATAAACTACATTTAAATAAGTCACCAGGCCCAGATGGTATACACCCAAGAGTAATTAAGGAACTAAAGAATGAAGTTGCTGACCTCTTAACTAGAGTATGCAACTTGTCCCTTCAAACGGCCACGGTGCCAGAGGATTGGAGGATAGCCAATGTCACGCCAATCTTTAAAAAAGGGAGAAGGGGGGACCCTGGAAACTACAGGCCGGTCAGCTTAACGTCTGTTCCGGGTAAGATGGTGGAAAGCCTCATCAAAGATAAAATCCTAAAACACGTAGAGGAACAAGTACTGCTAAAGGAAAGTCAGCATGGCTTCTGTAAGGGTAGGTCTTGCCTCACAAACCTTTTGGAATTCTTTGAAAAGGTCAACAGGCACGTGGATGTGGGTGAACCTGTGGATATCATATACCTAGATTTTCAGAAGGCATTTGACAAGGTCCCCCACCAAAGACTGCTGAAGAAACTTCACAGTCAGGGAGTAAGAGGGCAGGTCCTCTTATGGATCCAGAATTGGTTGAGGGCCAGGAAACAGAGAGTGGGGGTCAATGGGCAATTTTCACAATGGAGAGAGGTGAAAAGTGGAGTGCCCCAGGGATCTGTCTTGGGGCCCGTGCTTTTCAACTTATTCATAAATGACCTGGAGACAGGGATAAGCAGCGAGGTGGCCAAGTTTGCGGATGACACAAAACCTTTCCGGGTGGTAAAAACCAGAAAGGATTGTGAAGAGCTCCAGAAGGATCTCTCCCAGTTGGGGGAATGGGCAGCCAAATGGCAGATGCGTTTCAACATAGACAAATGTAAAGTGATGCACGTTGGGGCCAAAAACCAAAACGTTACCTATAGGCTAATGGGTTCTGAGCTGTCTGTGACAGCTCAGGAGAGAAATCTCGGGGTGCTGGTAGACAATTCAATGAAGGTATCGACCCAGTGTGCGTCAGCAATTAAGAAGGCCAATTCCATGCTTGGGGTCATTAAAAAAGGGGTTGAGAATAAAACAGCTAATATTATCATGCCATTGTACAAATCGATGGTAAGGCCACACCTGGAATATTGTTTCCAGTTCTGGTCGCCGCATCTCAAAAAGGACATAGTGGAGTTGGAAAAGGTGCAGAAGAGAGCGACAAAAATGATTACAGGGCTGGGGCACCTCCCTTATGAAGAAAGACTGCAGCGTTTGGGGCTCTTCAGTCTAGAAAAAAGGCGCCTGAGGGGGGACATGATTGAGACATACAAAATTATGCATGGAAGGGATAAAGTTGATAGAGGGATGTTCTTTTCCCTCTCTCAAAACACCAGAACCAGGGGGCATCCACTAAAACTGAGGGTTGGGAGAGTTAAAACAGATAAAAGGAAGTACTTTTTTACCCACCGGGTAGTTAATCTGTGGAACTCCTTGCCACAGGAGGTGGTGATGGCATCTGGTCTTGATGCCTTTAAGAGGGGATTGGACAGATTTCTGGAGGAAAAGTCCATCGTGGGCTATAGGCAATGATGGATTGTGCAACCTTCTTACAAAGGTGATGGGCTACTGGTACCGGGTGCAAGGGAGTGGCAACAGGATGCAAGCATCTTGTAGTCTCATGCCTCCCTGGGGCACCTGGTGGGCCGCTGTGAGATACAGGAAGCTGGACTAGATGGGCCTTTGGCCTGATCCAGCAGGGCTCTTCTTATGTTCTTATGTATTTGTATTCTTTTTATAATCCATGGGATGACCGTTGTATTTTTATATTGTACTTTTATATTGTTTTAATTTACTGTTTTTAATTGGATGTTTTTTATTTCTGTTTTTAAATCTGTTTTTGTAATGCTGCCTGGAATGCCTTTTTAGGCAGAAAGGCGGGGTAAAAATTTAATAAATAAATAATAAATAAAATAAAATAATATCCCTGAACCACACAGCAAGAAGTGAATAATCAGCCTAGCATGTCTATGAACTGGGGCCTAAGTTTGAGTTTATGTAATGTACACATTCCTCCCAGATCTTTGGCTATTTGTGGCCACTCTTTAGAGTTATCTATTCTTTTTTTACTTTAGGTTATTTGATTTAGATCCCAAGCATACCAGGGCCTTGCGCTGCAGGAACTAGTATTCCCAAAGCACGAGTCCTTTCCAGCAGCATGAAAGCCAGTCTACTGTCATGCACTGATGGGCCACTGCTGCAAACAGAGAGAGGTGTGGTGGTGCATATTGCAGTGGATCCATGAGGCTCCACAGGCATTGATAAATTGGGGGTGGGGTGTGGCATGGTGGAGAGAGGGGTAACTTGGCATGTTGGGTAAGCACAAGGGGCTATCAGGAAGGGAAGGGGTGGATCTGGCAGCAGTCACACATGCCAGATCTCATTCCCCATTTTTATGCCTGCCCTTGAATTTGCACTAGCAAAACGGTTGGCACAGGTCAGCGGGCCGCCTACCAGGGAGTAGGTACATATTTTTACTCACCTCCTGCAGGCTGTCTGATCACACACACACAAAGCATGCAGCACATGCTCTGTTGGCACTGCTGCATGCTGCAATATGGCAGAAGATAGGATGGGGCAGTTAGTCATGTTCCAGCTGATCCTATAGACCTGAACATATTCTATCTCTTCCTGCCACAGAGAAGAAATGGAAAACCAGAGGTTCATATTTTGACTGTACTAAAATTCTCAGTTTTTGTGCAGGCTTACATAGGCTGTGGAAACAGCACTATAGAGACACCTAGTGCTAGAAAACAAGCATTACACAATCATTTCTTTTTCACTAGAAAGCTGTTCTGTTCTCCCGGGGCTTTCAGCAGATCTACAGTTGGTTCCTCTTTTAGTTTATTATTCCTTATTTCCCCTGATATTTGTCTTTAAAAGATGTTTTATGGACTTCCTGTGGACATCTGGTTGATCACTATGAGGAAAAGTATGCTGGGCATACTTGGGCTGATGCTATGTGCAGTTCTACTACTGCCTTAGACCCCAAACCTATGCATGTCTACTCAGAAGTAAGTCCCATTATAGTAAATGAGGCATACTTGCAGGTTAGTGTGGATAGGACTGCAGCCTCATACTCTGTAAGCAGCTAGGCTGCTCATCATGTTAACTAAAAGGAGACACTGCATAACAATACCAAAAAAGGAAGGCTGCACTGAAAGTCCTCTGCCATGGACATGGCTGTTATTTAAATAGGAGGGACAAGGTCAACAACTTCAATGCAACGTGAGTTTGAGCTGACGAGCACCAAACTGTTAAGATTTGGACATGCATAATGAGGTCAGGCAAAATCTCATTCCAATGCTGAGGTCATTTAATTGAAATAATTTGGCTTCCACTTGGTGGGGTGCAGGAGCCTCAGGCAAGGCCAGGTTTGCAGCCGAGTGGCAACCTCTAGCATGGCCAAATGGCTTCACCCACTGTACCATGTTGGGATCCAAGTTCTGCATGAACAAGCAACCAGGAACAGCAGTAAGGTGAACACACAGAGATACTGGGGCAGGGGACCACATCACTGAGAGTAGACCAGGAAGCAGAAGATCTTGGTAGTGGGCCAGGGATGATGAGAAGGGGATAGTCTGGCTTAGCCTTCTCCTCCTCCTCCTCCTCCTTTCTCAGCACTTGCCACTAGAAACAAGAAGAGGGAGCAAGTTGACCAGCCTGATGTCTCCATTGTTGTCACTTGTTTGTCCTTCACCATGTGTGTAGAGACTCTGTCCCTTGCCATGTGCAGGAACAATCTATGTCAACAGCATATTCTCTTCAACTTGAAAACACTTGATTAATGTCTCAGCTCTCACTTTGAAGAGAACTCCTGTTATACATTAGTGAAGGCGTATATCCACCTACTATACAGTACATAAGGTGCAATCTGTTGGTCACACACATACGCAGAACCACTACCAACCCCAAGAAGTTAATACTCCCTCCCACACTGGGTCACCTTTTTACTAGACTGCAAGAGCCTCGCTTGATGCATAATGTTGAACATACCCATGTGCTCAAAGGCAGGATTTCCTGATCCTTCTGTGAGTTCATCCAGCAGCTTGTGCTTGACAGCTTGTGCAGGAGCATTTAAGTCGGCACTGTGCAACTACACAGTTGCTGGCCAGTTATCACCACTGTTGTCAACAGTCTACAGCCATGCCTGGGGTGCTAGCCAGTAAGTAGCCAATGCTGCTACGGTGTTGTTAACTGAGAGGTCCTCTGACTGCACCATTGTTCCGAGGGTTACTGATAAGGTCAGGCTCCTACTTTTGATTCCCCCACAGCAGCCTCCGGTGGTTCCTGCCAGAGGTGGAGCTCAGCAAACATTACTCAGCAGGGTGTGTTAGTAAACTGACCAAAACAGATTCTCTTCCAAAAAAAAAAAAAGTTTCTAAAAGAAAATATGTGCATGCTGATTTCTGCCTTGCTATACAGTATTTCAAAGCTGGTGTTTGATTATGTCAGCATGAAATATTCAAAGATGTTAAAACATACACACACAAGAAAACCAAACATGCTTTCCCTTCATCCATCTGTTTTGAGAAGTGCACTGCCATTTGCAACCAAGCAGTAGGATAACTAGAGGGAGGTCACAGCACTAGGTTTTGAAGGGGCCCCCCTTCCCCTTCTCCTTGGAGCCATTCCAAGCAGCTAAATGGAGATAAATGTCTGTTTTGCACTAGTCACCCAGAATGGCTCTAAAGAGGAGGGGAAGGGGCCGCTTGCAAAACCTAATGCTGTGACCCCCCTCTAGCTATGCTACTGCAACCAAGCAAAATGGACTTTACCATGGAAGAGCAAAGTACAGGACTCCATGGCATGTTGATTGCAGCTGACTTGCCTTCAGCCCTATTATATGGAAACCACAATGTCAAAAACAAAATTATTTTCCACAGAAATCCACAAAGATTTTTTTTGGAATACATATGACATGTCTAATTTTTTTAAAAATCAAGTCCTTCTTGTTGCAAAGGAATTGTCAGAGAGCCACCGTGTTTTACAGGGAAAGCTGAAATTAGACATTCTCAGAAGCCAAATTGAGCAGGAAGAAAAAGTCTTCAAGAGAAAGGGGTCTGTGGTTACAGGAAGGCATATTTCTTTTTAGAACACCTCAGGAAGTTCTGCTTCTTTTAATGCTTTGTTGTGAGGGCTGTGAAGGAGATTATGTTTCCCTTTGTCATGCAAAAAGAAAGAATAAATTGAGCTTCATAAATTGGAGTTGGACTCACTTAAGGTGCTGTTTATCTGGCTGGCTGGCAACATGCCTGTTGTTATGTGAGCCAGGTGTGTGTGACCTATGGGGGCAAACCTGTGCCTTGCAAGATTCCCAGAAGAATTTCATGCAATATGCACAAAGACACACTCTTCCCCCCCCCCAAGAGATCCTTGAGGGAGGGTCCGACCACCCATGATTTTCAGGACTGGAGGGCAAGTACTATGCATGGGAGGGATAGAGATGACAGAGGGATGTTCCTTTCCCTCTCTCACAACACCAGAACCAGGGGACATCTGCTAAAATTGAGTGTTGGGAGAGTTAGAACAGATAAAAGGAAATATGTTTTTACCCAGCAGGTAATTAATCTGTGGAACTCCTTGCCACAGGAAGTGGTGATGGCATCTGGCCTAGGTGCCTTTAAAAAGGGGATTGGACAGATTTCTGGAAGAAAGTCCATCATGGGTCATGATGGGTTGTGCAACCTCCTTACATTAGTAGTAGCCTTCTTCAGAATGCCAGATGCAGGGGAGTGGCAACAGGATGCAGGCATCTTGTTGTCTCAGGTGCTCCCTGAGGCATCTGGTGGGCCACTGTGAAATAAGGAAGCTGGACTAGATGGGCCTTTGGCCTGATCCAGCAGGGCCCTTCTTATGTTCTTATCTTTCCTAAAAAGTATTCTCGTTTGGTGTTTTACGTTTCCATGAAGGAGTGTATGATACTGAAGTGTGAACCTTCCAGTCTCATTTGAAAAAAAAACCATGAGTTGCCTTGGAATGTTAAGGCAGTTAGTGTAAAGTAAGCATTAGAATAAAGATGGAAACGCCCAGGCAGCAGCAAATGACACTTTAGGAGTACAAGGTTCTGTCAGGACTGTGTTTGGTTGTATTTTCTCTGCACAAAATACAGCAGGCCCAAGAAACCCCAAGATTCAAGCACAGTAGCCAGAGGGGTGGTGGTGGTGCAGCAAGTAGTGCAGGTGCCACAATACACCATGTAAACAGCCCCTCCCACTCGCTGTCAGAGCCACTCCAGGCAGCGAAGGCAACACGCAGACTGGGAGGGAGACTGAGAGGAAAAATGGCGGTGCTGCCGTTCTGGGAGGAATGAGAGGGCATTCATGGTGGGGGAGGGGTGGAGCAGGGGGTGGCGATTCTCAGAGGTCCTAACTTCTGGGCTGGCTAAAAAGCCGGTGCACAGAAGTGAGTAGACCCATCGCCCGCCCTGCACCCTTATTGCGGGGAAAGGGGACAAACATCCCCTTTCCCCACAGAGCCTCCTGGGGCTGATGCAGGATGCAGCGGTAGCCGCCTGGCTATCTCTGAACTCCTGAGTAGTCGGGGAGTTCAGGATTGGCCTGCCAAGGAGAGTAGTCGCTGCAGTCTAAAATTCAACAAGATGACAAGCAGAAATGGAGAGGGAAGTGAAGGAGGAGGGGACAAAATATGTGTGTAGCCCATTACCTGTAGTTACAGCAAGGGGTGAGGCCTCTGGGGCCATCATGCCCAGGGTTTGTGGGAAAGGTGGGTTTGGAGGAGGACTTTGAAGAAGGGGTTTTACACAGGAGCTCTGAAAGGCAGTTCCCGACATGAGTGGCAGCCAGAGAGGAACGGCAGAGTTGTCTGTGGGAGCAGAAGCCCTTCAAGTAACTGAGGTGGCATTGGAAGTGTGAAGGTCACGGGCAAGGCTGTGCCAGGATAGGAGAGTGGGCAGAGAGACTGAAGACTGGTCAAGTAGATTGTGGCGTGCTGAAGACCGGCTGCCTTGCAGACAGGCAGCAACCTGCGCAACAGAGCAAAAGTCAGTCAGACTTTTGCTCTGTTGCGCAGGTTGTTGCCTGTCTGCAAAGCAGCCAGTCTTCAGCACGCCACAATCTACTTGACCCAGAGGGAGATGGAATATATTCTCTTCCTCATTGTACACAACATTGTTTTCGCTTTCTCCAGGAACCTACCTACAACTACTGTCGCTTTCTCTTTAGACTTTCACAAGGTTATGGACTTATCTGCCTTTAACTCGCTCCTGACAGGCTTCACCCGGGGCGCCCACCGTTCTTGGTGCAAAGAGGTTTGTCCCTTTCCTTTGAGCTCCTTCCACATTTCATGTTCTGACAGTTCAAGGGACGCTTGTGCATTTGATCACTAAATGCAAAAAACAGCCCAAGCCCTCGCCACAGACAAAGCTACATCCCTGTTTATCCTTACAGCCAACCAGGCTGCTTCTCATTCACGTGTGATACCGTAGTGCAGCACGCAAGATCTCAGTGGAATCTGGAGCCAGTAACTGGAAGGTCACCGTGTCTTTTATGTGCTTAGACATTTAAATGGCATTTTATGGATCTAAACTCTTTTTATCAGTGGCAGTTAATGAGAAGTATCGCCTTGGCAATTTTTGCATTCTTTGTTTTTGCAACAAGCTCCTCCACACACTCTAGCACCTCGTTTAGCGTTCAAGGGATTTGAAGAACATATCCTATGGATCAGGGCCAGTGATGTCATTCAGGGGGAACAGACCAGAACGGGCGTTCTGGATCCTAACGGGCTCCGTGGCTGCTTCCGGGTTCCCAACAAGTGCCCATCAAAAGTGAGTTCCTGTTCCTAAATCATTTGAATGACACCACTGATCAGGGCTCTTATCCATTGCTCTAAGGAAGGCACTCCTCAGACTGAGGCTTGTGACTTCAAGATCTCTCTCCCCTGTCCTAGCACCGCATTGCCTTTTCACATGGAGCTCAAGGAATTTGAATAGCATATCCCACAGATCACTCCTAGGATCAACTGCTTTGCCATAGGAATTCCAAAGGTCGAATCACAAGGGTCTTTGCACTTGCACTGGTGCTCTTGTCTGGGCAACGGGATAGCCACATCAGACAGTAGCAACACTTCAATCACAGGGACACCCATCAACCAGCATACGCCCAGCCCCCAAATGCCATACAAATGATTCTGAACAGGCAGGAATGATGGTTGAGCTGCAGGTACTGCCAGAAGCTAAGCAGGAGAATCTGTGCTCATGTTTTTGGATGGGAGATGAAATGCCGGGCTGGAACAAGCGGCCGTACCCGTTAAGGCAGGGCGGAGGTGCTGATGAGCTCTCCAATCAAGTGAGAATTGCGGGGAAATGTGCAAGAAGGCCAGCTGGCAAAAGAATAGAGTATTCCCTTGAAGACCTGTTTAGGCTTGACTTACGATTGCCTGCTGAAGCTCGATGGTACCCAGCCACACTGTGAAGACCACATCTGGGACTGAGAACTTGGTGAATCACAGAATACTGTATATTTGGGGATTAAAAATTATGGCCACCCACAGGTAGGTACCAAAAGAAAGCTGCTGTGTGGCCACCAGCACTCAGAATTTATTTAATGTATACAGGTATTGGTAAGTCTCATGCCCTCCCTCCCAAAAGGACTTCTGAAGTGCCTCACCGCCTTTGGGAGGTTTTTCCCCAGCTCTCATTCTGACCCTTGGGTCGCCCCTCCCATCTCTTCTAGCCTGATCTCATGGCTTGACCCCCTTGACTTTGATTTGTGGCACTTGGTTCTCACCTAACAGCTGTCTAAGGTTCAGTTCTAGCAGGCTTGACCTACAGCCTGTCTCCAAGGGATTTGGAGGACAGCCACATTGACAGGATGATAGTGCTGGGAGTCAGAAGTGATGTCATTGGGATATTGAGGTGATTCTAATTTTCCCAACATTCCCTATGTTATATAACACCACCTTCTGACTTTCAAATAACGAAATCTGCGAAAAAATAAAACTTTTTAGACCGGGACCCACTTTTTAGAATGGCGTTAGTGTCAGGACCACCAGAAGTGATGTCATTAACCTGGAAGCAATGTCTTGGCCGGAAATGCAGGAAGTGCTATCATTGTGCCGTAATAAGATGATATTCCTGGAATGCATATTGGCATTCTTGAACTGCAGCAATTCCACAATCATGAAACATCTCTGACAGAAAGCAAGATTAGGAGAAAATTATGTAAAAGTACTGAACTAAAAACAAAATGTTAAAAAAACCTCACTTGAAAATTCAGTCAATACTCACAATATAGCAAGAGTAAGGTCTGGAGCTTCCAGGATGTCTGATCCCAGCTTTCCACAGCCCACTTGACATCAGGTTGTGACATCAGGATCTGTGACATCAGATCCACCAAGTGGATCCTGAACCACAGTTTGAGAAACACTTATATAGTAAATATATCTCACAAAGTCAGTGAGCAGATTCATTGGTACTTATGATAGTCCAGTTCCTTACCAGCGCACTTACCATATCAAATCAAAAGAATTCAAACGAAAGCCCTCTCAACTGGATTCGACAGTACTAGGTGTGCATATTGCCAGGATGAAACCCCGGGAAACTCCGAGTACCAGAAGTGGGCCATTTACAAGATGCCATTCTGAGAATGGGCCAAAATGCATGCAAAATCCTAAAACCTCAGACTGGAACCTGGTGGAAATGGCCCACCCCGGGTACTCCAAAGTTCCCGGACTGCCTTTCCTGCAATGTGCACACCCAGCTCTGAGAAAAACTGCAGTCATACCTGTGGTTGGACTGTGTCCGAGCTTGGGACTGGCGCAGTTTACGTATAGGACTTTTCAATGCATTTTGGCCTATTCTCAGAATGGCATCTTGTAAATGGCCCACTTCTGGTACTCGGAGTTTCCCGGGGTTTCATCCTGGCAATATGCACACCTAGTACTGTCGAATCCAGTTGAGAGGGCTTTCGTTTGAATTCTTTTGATTTGATATGGTAAGTGCGCTGGACTATGAGAAGAATCCATGGGGTGGGGTAGGAGGAATGGAGCATAACTGAGCATAGTTATGGATTACCAGGACTCTCCAGACAAAATGAGGGTAACTCGCAATTCAAGAAGAAGCCAAATTAATGGGCTAACATGACACTCTGTGGCTATAATGGTGATTGGACAACAGTGCTTGCCCTGAGTAATAGGTTGCTTAATGCTTGAGGCATGTAGCCTAAACTGCATTGTCAGTTTCGCGATCCACCAAAAATTGGGTTGTGACCCAACTGGTGGGCCATGGACCCACCATTTGGGAACCACTGCTGTAGGTTAGGTAGGCTCTTTGAAGCCTTCAGGTTCAGAGACAACATGCCACCAAATAGTGGTGGTCCTTCCTCCACTATTTATGATAGGGGGCAATTGCCCCTGGACGTTGCCTGCTGCAGACCTCATACAGGATGCTGAAAGCATTCTGAAAACTTCAGAACGCCTATAAGTAATATTTCCTGTTTTCATCGGAAAGCTGGAGGTATTGTTTACAAGCGTTTTGAAGCTTTTAGAACACTTTCGGTGTGCGACGGCAAATTAAGATGAATTGGGGGGGCGGCAGTCGTGAGGGGGCATTCTGCTCCTTGACCCCAGGGCGGCACGTGGGCCAGTGACGTGACTGCCACCAAATACCTGTTCATGGAAAGGCAGTCCTGGGGTAGAAGAATTGCCTTCAGTTGCTACATGTGGGAGTTTAGATGCACCTGATTGGTCATTGTTGGGAAGGAGGATGGTGGATCCAGAATGGCTTGTCTCAAAACTAGGTTTCTGCACAGGCCTGCAAAGCTAAAATAAAAAAGAAGGAGGCTTCACTCTTTGAGCAGGAAACAAGAGGATGCACAGCCATGACCAACAGTAGTCCTGGCTCAGCTCTAATACGGATGCTCAAAAGATTATGCTTTTTCCCAGCAAAGTGCTTCTCGTAGATGTGCTTCCCAACCCTTACAACCGCCTTATAAAGCAGGCCCCTCACTGCATTCCCCCTGTGCCATTCCAGCTGGCACAGGCACAGAAGGCTTGGCCAGGCTCCAAATGGGCCTGCAGATTAAAATAAGCAGAGCCTGGATTTGATTTGTTTCGTAGGGCCCTCGAGGAGAAGCGCCACCGCCGTCCTCTTTAAAAGCACAATAGTTGTTCAGTTTCTCTCAGGTACAGATTCATTAGCTCTTGACTGGCTTTCGCTTGTTTGCCAACTACTTGTGTGGAGGGAGGGAGGGGAAAAAAAGTCATTTACCCTCGTGAATGTCAAGGTTAGTGCAAACTGTCCTTGTCATCAGTCTCTCTGGCAGAAGGTCAGGGATAAGCTTTCGTCAAATGGGCAGCGTCAAACAAAGCAGAGGCTGACTTAACTCACTGAAAGAAAGGAGACCTTCCCTGTAAGTCGATAAACATTTCACTGGGCAGAAAAAAAAAGGAGCAGCAGCAGAGGAAACGGGTAACCCTTTCCATGCCAGTTCTCTGTGTTCTCTTGTTTGCCCAGTGCATTCCCATTGAGAAGAAAAGAACCTTGTTTATGGGTGGAACAGAAATGACTATTCAAAGATGCAGCATGACGATGACAGCACATCAAAGGATTACGAAACATGTCACAGACACCATATACGCACACATGCACACACAAAAAATTGTCAGTCTTCCTCTTTTAGCTCTCTTTCAGTGCAATCCTACGTATGCCTACTGAGTAAGTGCTGAGTTCAATGGGATTTACTCCCAGGCGATTGTGTACAGCAGTGGTTATACCAGGGTCATGGTACCCCCACATCCTCTTCCTGGCTCAGCAGGGTGTACCTGTACCAGCTCCAAGATGGTGGCACCCAAGTCTCTCAAGTTTTCATGAGATTCAAGACGTTGGTGCTGCCATCTTGGATTTCATGAGATTTCACAAGATTCATGATGGTGGTGCCTGGGACAACAGGTAGGAAGGGCCACTGGGAGCATTCCATGGTACTTAGTGCCACAATGCACTAAGCCCCTGTGTCTGAAATTCTTCATATGCCGGATGAGGGATAGAGTACCCCAAATTTCACTTCAAGCAACATTTTCTTGGCCATCTACTCCCAATTTTGCAGATTTGATCCAAACTCTTTTACCATCTGCCAGAATCCTTCAGTTGCTTTGTTGCTACAGAAACCTCTGGGTTAGTTCTGTAGTTATCGCTGTGACATTTCAATGGCAGCCATTATCTTTTGCCCAAGCTAGAACCTCAAAATCTTTTTGGAAAGGGAGATACCAAATGTCAATTTGCACAGTTGAATGAGGAGGGGGGCAACTTAGGATCCAATTCTAACTAGGCTTTGTTATGTTGTAAAGGCATGTATGAAAGTGTACACGCCTCTATGACACTGCAAACAGTGTAATGCGGTAGCCATTTCAAGGAAGAAATTTGTGGCAGCACATTGTCACAACTGTCGCAGAGGGTGACGTGTGCTGAGGCAAATAAGCCACTGCAGGAGGCAGGCAATGAGTGAGGGCAGAACAGGGTGGAGAAATTGGACGTTTCTGAGTGGGGAAGAGGCAGGAAGGTGGCAGAGCAGAAAGGGAGGGGTGAATCCCAGCAGCATTGGTCTGCACCATGATCCCATCCCCATTCTGTCCCTGTTCCCTCTCTCAAATGCCCTCTTCTTGGCTCTGCACCAGCTTGGAATGAAAGGGTCAGGGAATGAAATTAGGGGCTTGGAATGAAAGGGTCAGGGAATGAAAGTTTCCTTACCTCAAGGAGGGCTCCAGGACTGCCTCCCCACAAGATTCACGTGTGCTCCATTGGTAAGCCTGCTTTGGCCAGGGGGTTTAGTTAGGATTGAACTTGTAATTTTATTTTTTGAGGCTCTTCACAACTAGTCACAGCCTTGCCACCAATGCTGCAGTAGTACCCATTTTTCTCTGTTTCATTCTTTCTTGAGCAATCTCAGCCAATCAGGAATGAACCAGAGGGTGTGGTGACATTGCAGTGCTTTACAACCAATTAGATTCAGCTGTACCCTGACATAACTAAGGACAAATGAATCACATTAGAGTGAGAGCAGCCCTTCTTGTGCTGGTCACTTGGGTGATCATAGCCAATCAGGGATCAGTTTCAGAAATAAACATTTTCAGCCTAGCATAATTGAAACATCCTAACCCTTTCAGTTTTGACAATTTTTTTATTTTTATTTTTTGGCAAAACTGATCTCCATCACCACCAATTTTGGCTTAGCACCAGTGCATAGACCAAGAGACCCTTGGCTCAAGTCCTGGTTGATCATGGAACCACACCAAAGCTAAAGGGAAGTGCTGAGCAGCAGAGTGGTTTTAGCAAAGTGAAAACAGAACAAGAATTTAGAGCCTTAAAGCTGAAGTAATTGTTCATATGCACATGGTCCCAAATTAAGTCATGCACCCAAACTGCTACTTGCAGATTAAATCAGAATTGGCCTGTAAAGGCTGTCTGTCCATTCTTTTTCATTTCCCCCCCTGCAACAATACACTTGGGCTATAACACAGGAATCCCCCATCAGTGCTCAGCTGGGACCTATTAGGGCACATAAGCAAACAATAACCATCCACTTTTGACTCATTCGTTTTGGTTTCTCATATCTTCAAGGTGGTGGGACTGCTGTTTCTAATAGTGGCGCAACACATGTGGTGCATAATGAAGACACATTATGGGCATGTGTATATGTGTGTGTGCAGTGGTTGGCAATAGCAAAATATAATTAATATAGAAAATGGTGTTTTGAAGGAAACACCCTGGTTTGGGCAGCAAAGCTCAAGGACAGAAAAAGGACATTTTAAGTATATTAGAATTGCAGGAGACAAGGAATGGGACGATAATAGCAGAGTTTAACAGATAAAAGCAGAATTTAGTGCAACCTATAAGGAACAGGCTTGTACTGAGTCAGACCAATTCCCTTGCTCTAGTGATTCTCAAACTTTTTAGTACCAAGACCCACTTTTTAGAATGGCACTGTGTCAAGACCCACCAGAAGTGATGTCATTAACCTGGAAGTGATGCCTTGGCTGGAAATGATATCACTTTTTTACTGTGCCGCCACCAGGAGAGGTGAGAGGGGTGGCGACCAGGGGTAGGGCCTTCTCGGCGGTGGCCCCCTGACTTTGAAATTTTTAATTCTCAAAGATTGTAATTTTGTTGTGTTTTATTGTTGTAAGCCACCTTGGGTGCCCGTGGGACAGAAGGGCGGGGTATAAATTGAATAAATAATAAAATAATAATAATCAAGCAAGAAGTGCCACCATTGTGACATAATTGATACTCCTGGAATGCAAACTGGAATTCTTGGAATGATGAAACATCCCTGACTAAAAACAAGATTAGGACAAAATAGTATGTTAAAACACTGAAATAAAAACAATTAAAAAAAACCCCTCACTTGAAAATTCAAACTGTTAACCCTCACCAAAGGAATATAGCAAGAGTAAGGTTGGCAGCTTCCAAGATGGCGGCTTTGAGCTTTCCACGATCCACCTGACATCAGGTTGCGACCCACAAATGGGTCTCAATGCACAGTTTGAGAAACACTGCTCTAGACTCATGAAACATAGCCTAAGATATCCAAATTCCAGTTTCATTTCAGGTCCAAAAGAAGAGCAGTCCCCACCAC
Organism: Lerista edwardsae; assembly: GCA_029204185.1. Lineage (NCBI taxonomy): Eukaryota > Metazoa > Chordata > Lepidosauria > Squamata > Scincidae > Lerista > Lerista edwardsae. The sequence goes on from JAJKFI010000008.1 coordinate 32,166,337, forward strand.
TCACTGACAGGACTGAATTCTTAGGCTTGGAGTACGGCTCTATGATTTTATGATTTCTATTACTCAGCTTGCCTCTTAAAGATACGATATGTCACAAAAGACATAATTTGTAACAATATTTCCCTCTCCTTCTCAGCACATAGGAACAGGGTCAAAGAACTGATTGAAGTGGCTCAGTGGGCAACAGGGCAGAGGGATGGGTGGGTAGACAGATGTAAGAGGCAGGGCATCCCTTAGATGCCTTTAAAGCCTCTAGAAGAAATGTCCATCATAGTTTACAAGCCATGATGGTTGTGTGCAACCTCCTGGTTTTAGAAGGACACTACCTCAGATAGCCAGATGCAAGCGAGTCATACGAGGAAGTAGGTGTCTTGTTTTCTTGTGTGCTCCTTGAGGCATCTGGTGGGCTACTGTGAGATACAGGAATCTGGTCAAGATAGGCCTTTGGACTGATCCAGTGGGGGTCTTCTTATGTTCCTATGTGGCAACTCTAAGGCTACAAATTCCTGTACAATTCAGTCACAGAACAGGATTTCTCTCTGTTGAGTGCGGTGGAGAAAAAGGCCCATGTATGAAAAATTCAGAATCTGTGTTCTATGTGATTGACGGGTGTGGGGCTGGGATGTGGCCATTAGGCCGCATCCAAGGTTGCATTCCTGGGCCACAAGGCCCGATTCAGGCCCCACAGCCTCTCTGGACCTGCGCCCGTGAAATTGCAGGCGCAGATCCAAGGAACCCCCAGGAGAGGCTGGAGCCTCTCTTAGTGCAAGCCCTTGTCCCAGGGGAGGCTCTAGCAGCCTCCCAAGTTTAGGATTATGCCCTAAGTCAAATGCTACATTGTTTATTGAACTGGGCATAAGCTTATTTGGTTTTCTTTCATATCCCTGTTTCATTCTGGATAGTCAGTTGCTGTCAGGACCTTGCAAGGGTGAAAAGTTTCAAATGGATGAATGACAAAGCATTGCAACTAAAACATTGCCCAAAACAAACTACGGAAACAATTTTGGGCTACCTTCTCAAGTGAAGCATCCTACAAATGTGGAGGGAAGCCTCAGGGGCCGTGCCCTAGCTCAAAGAGAGCTCATGGCTTGCCCACCAAGACCCCATGGTCAGTTCCCAGAATCTCCAGGAAGGGCTGGGAAGGAGCTCTCTTGCCTGAAACCATGAAGAGCTACTGCCAGCCAGTGTGAACTGCCCTGAGTACAGAGGCTGATTGTCTGATTCAGGGCGTAATCCCAACAGGACTCTGGGACGACACATGCTGCTTGCATCAGCCCAGGAATGCCACAAATATGTCATAAGGTTTGCATCAGCCCAGGAAGTGCCAGGGCAGTGCAGGGAGCAGCGAAATGCCATGG
>JAJKFI010000008.1:32169696-32202412 GCA_029204185.1 Lerista edwardsae
GATGTGCTGTGTGCTGCTGCCACTGATCCCACTCCCTTCAGGGGCTTAATCCTCCCCCATCCCACCCAGGCCAAAATGCCCTCCCCCTGCCCTCCTGCCCCCCTCCCTGCACCTCTGCATTGCCTGGCACAAACATATCAGTGCTAGCCAGTGTAGGGTCTGGATGCAGCTCTGCTGAGCTGGCATAAGCCTTCACACCAGTCCAGCTGACACTCAAGTAGCTGCAAATGTGCCTGACAGCACTTTTGCGACACTCTGAGCCACGCCAGCTCACGTGAAAGTTAGGATCGTGCCGTTACTGAATCACAGGAGCCATCTCAAATCTGAATCCCCAAAGTTGGGGAAATCTGGTGGCTTTCAAATCACTGCAAATGTGCTTTTCAGCTGGATTGTGTGCAGTCATGTTCAGTTGCGGTAAGCAACAATCCCTCTCAAACACTCCTGGCTTCTTATATCAGCAAAGGAAGATAGAATCTTTCCCACATTTTCTTTGTTACAGTTGAAAAGTTTGTGTATGAACCAGTGCGCCAGAACGTTTTCATTTCCATACCTTACAAAACATGCAAAATGCCAGCTGCAGTTAGTGTAGCTGACTTCAAGCACACAGCCGTATAATATATCCATTCCCAGTTTCCTTCATTCCACTGCTAAACATTTTTCAGGAAAGAAAGAAAATCCATTTTTACTGCTAATGCCACCTGCAGGTAGAAGAAAAACAGTTGCCAACCTGGTCCCAGAAAACTGCTGAAATATATGCTTCATGTTTTTATATAGAAAAACCAGCCACAAGATTTTACAAAGCATACTTTTTTCCTTATTTTTACAAATATATATAAAAATTATCTTCAGTGTGCTTGGAATGCTTGCACTAATGATACTTCCAAGACTATCTGGATCCAAATTCCTACATTTTGGAGTCCTGAATAAGCTGCCCTTGTTTCTCACGCAGAACCAGCACATTAGGAAACCTCAGTTGTTCCATTTTTTATTTCCAAATTTTGCACAGGGCACTGTTTGCTGACATAGTTTGTAACAGTTTATTCGTGTAATTTCTCCCTTTCTGTAGTATGGATGGACACATTCATATTGTTCAAAGCACTGCAAAGAAATAAGTGTGATCATAGATAAGGTAAAAGAGTTGCAATATTGGCAAAATTTCTCGGGGAGGACTGCTCACATTCCTCCTTGGGAGTTTATCCAGTTAAAAGGGCAACCCTAAGCCATGATTGTGCAGCCAGGCTGCTTGGCCTTCGCTGCATCCAATGCAACTTAGGAGCAGGCTAGAGGTCTCCTCAAGATAAGAGCATATATTTACCCTCACTCTGAGTAGAGCTCCAGCCAATCTTATGGGACTTCTTAGAGTCCGCCAAACACAACCGCCACAAATCTGGGGAGCCCCCTGTAGGGCTGCTTGGATGGGGAAGGGGGCTTGGATGTGCTGTGTGCTGCTGCCACTGATCCCACTCCCTTCAGGGGCTTTATATTGTTTTTAAATTTGTTTTTAATTGTGTTCTTAATTTTTGATTGTATTGTTTAATTCTGTTTTAATTGTTTTTAATTGTGAATTGTTATATTGTTTTTATATCTATATTGTAATGCCGCCTTGGGTGCCTTCGGGCACAATAAGGCGGGGTACAAATCTAATCTAATAATAATAATAATAATAATAATAGATATGATTGCATCAGGATTGCATTTTTGCTGCGTTTCATCGCAGCACTTGTAAAAGAGTGCCCATGCATATGAGCACATATGCATCAGTAATACAGATCATAGTTGCAAATGAACACAGAGGACTGAGCACTGCATACCCTGGTCATGCAATGATCGGGAATGAGACGTGATGAAATTAATTAAAACCAGAATTCAGGAGTGAAATGCAAAGGCAGAGAAGTGTCTTGGCAGAAATGTTGTGTACAGGGGCAACCGAATAATACTATGGGCTACATGCCCTCACATGCAGCCTTTTTCCATACTCAGCATGCACAGCCAGTCTAAAACATTTGATGCCTGAAGCAGAACACCCAAATGAGACCCCACATGTGGATAGAAAAAAATAATTTTAAAACACATATAATTAGAGCAAATCATTTGTAGTGGAATCCTAAGCATGTTAACTCAGAAGTAAGCCCCACTGAGTACCAAGGGATTTGCAGCCCAATCTTATGATGTGGCGTTGCCACCACTATAGTGTTCCAGCAGCAGAATGCTCTTTGCAACTTTGCAAATGGTAATCCAGACATGGGTGGACGGTCGGACCACCACCAGGGGCGCAACGGAGGCTTCACATGTGGCAGCAGGGAGAGGATGGCCCACTGACCTCAGTAAGTCAGTAAGGTGGGCAGAATGGGGCAGTGGCTGGGTGTTTTAACTTGGTCGAACAGTGGCAGGGTGGACAGCATGTCAGAGGCAGGAAGGGGTGGCACCAGCGGTGTTATGCTGCCGGAACGCTGGGCGGGACATCCGGGTGATCGATGGCTCGCCCGTCGCGTTCCTCAGCATTACGCCGTTTGAGTAATGTACGCAAGTGGCATAATTGGTTACGCAAACGGAGTAACGCTGCAGAACGCGACGGGCGGGCTGTCGATCACCCGGATGTCCCGCCCAGCATTCTGGCAGCATAACTCCGCTGGGTGGCACCCAATGCAGCATGGCTTGTGTCAGATGCAACCTGACACAAGGGGGGCCTAGAGTGAGCTGAGCATGCCACCAGCTAATCATCTGGTGCAGGTGTGAGGAGACGCATTGGCAGTCACAGAGTTTACAGATGAGGAGTGAGGGAAAATATTTTCCTTCCTCCCTGCCAAGCCTCCAGAATGACCCCCATAGCATGCAGTGCAGCCCATTTTGGAAAGGCTGCATGCTATGGTGGGGGAAAGCATAGGATTAGGCCCTTACTTCTAGGTAAGTACGTATAGCATTGCTGCCTTCGCAACATACTGTCAATATTCTTCCTTTTAACTTAACCCCTCCCCCAATCTACTACCTGAGGTGAACCACGTCACTCTACCTAACAGTGTGTTTACTACATATATAGTCTTCCAAACTTACTGGCTCCCAACCTGGTTGACAGTAAAAAAAAACCAAATGAAAATTTATTCCCAACGAAGGGCACAGTCCTAATCTGGAGTTAGGCCAGTATAGTTAGGCTAGCAAAGTTTGGCCAGCACAAGGGACACTGTAAAGTGTGTTTGGACCACTCCCGGAGTCAGAGAACCCAGCACACAGAAGTGCACCATCATCCCTGACTCTGAGGGTGGTCCGAGAGCGCATTACGGTGGCCCTTGTGCCAGCTACACTTTGCTGGCCTAACTGTGCCGGCCTAACTCAGGGTTAGGATTGTGCCCTGAATAGAAAAACTAATAGGCGAGGAGCTTGACCAGGAGCAACAGCTGCTGGAAGAGTCAGAGTAGGCAAAAAAACAAAAACACAAGTGGCTTTAAGGGAAGAGAGTAAAATGTACACGTTTTGCCATGCTTTTAGAAGAAGATGGTAACAGCATACCCCACCTCACCACCACCACCACCATAAGGCTCACAGCTCTGCAAGCACCACTTGGGTGCTTCAAAAGCTTCAAAAGCTAAACCCTTGATCCTCTGCACACATTCAAAGGAGTATGTCCCATTGGACTCAGTGCTGCTTACTTCCATGTAAATATGACATGGGTTTCTGATGTAGGCATTTCCTTATTTTGGGAGTGGCCTGCTGTGCGACAATAAGAAAAACAGTGTCGCTTTGAATGTTCATTTTACCATTTCAGAAGCCACGGGTCTTTGGTCCAGGGCACTACGCATACAAAAACGCACCCACAATTTGTGTCCCTTGAGCAATTAATTTCTCTGTTTTCATTAGAAAATTTCCAGGCAGTGTCGAGAAAATAACCAAGTCCAGAGAAAAAGCAAAGCAGACTTAAACGGCATTTAAACGGGGTGAAAACAGCAATCAGAACCATGATTGCGGTAACATGCAGCCACTTAGCAAACTACTGGAAGTATCTGCTCATCTGCCAGGCATCACCCAGAATCTCTCTGAATTTCGAGAGCCCTAGAGATCATTGAAACAGGCATCTTTTCGCACAGGGCAGAGGATCATGCAGATTTACATTTAAATTGTTGAGAGGAAAAAGCTGTTTCAGCCAATATGTATTTGTCATTGCTTCTTCTTCCTCTCCGCTCTTTCCTTGCCCTGAAAAGGGCATTTGGGGCCTATCTTTAAAACAAAAAAAGGAAAAGGAATAAAGTCGTCAATATACGAGATGGTGTAACCTTTGACATGATGTAACCATTGACGATGATGACATAATGTCATGAGCACAGATGGAAATAATATGGCGGAGCCCCACTCTCTCCCTCTAATAGGCAGCTGGTGACATGAGCGAAACACCTCCTGCACCACTTAATAAAATTATCTTCATTTAGAATAGGGGATGAAGATACGGAGCCAATTACCTTAGTGGATCTGACAGGCAACCTTAAATGGATCTTCAGCTTGCTCCTTTTTGGTCCATATTTTTTTAAAAAAGAAACTATGAATAATGATAAAATGACTCAGAAGTGATGCCTGAGGAAATTCTCATCCTCAGTCTCGCTGAAATTAATAGGGCAGGTTTCAAAGCAGAAAAGAAGAGGACCTGAGAAAATTAGGGCATTCTCACATTTGTCCCTTCACATCGTAGGCTGAATTACAGGAGTCCATATCCTTTGTCCCTAACAAGCTCAGAGAAAATGCACAGGCCAGGCCAGGCCTTCCAAGTCTGAGAGCCCATGCGCACAATGGGAGTGGGATCTTCAGCACATAGATTAGCACATAGACTCACTGCTCCCCAAAAATATAGTGTGCCAGCAGGTTGTGAACTAAAGACCTGCATGAAGCTCATGAAGACTCATGAAACACTGCCCTCCTTTCAAAGTTGCATAGATGTTTCTCCCTAAAGATTTGCTTTGACATTTCTCTTAAGGCAGTGCTATTCACACTGTGGGTCAGGACCTACTTGGTGGATCGCAACCTGATGACAGGTGGGTCGCGGAAAGCTGGGAGCAGCCATCTTGGAAACTGCATGTTGTGAATTTGTGTGAATAATAGCAGAGTTGGGGGCTTGGAGACCCATTCCCGCGCCTGCCTCAGCGCTCCGGAGCGAAGGAACCAAGCGATCGCCACATTTCCATAACAAAGTCTCTTTATTGTAGCGAAAGTGAGATAGGTGAAAAGGTTTCAGTCTGCCGGCTAGGAAAGCCGGTGAGTTCTTTGTGCCGCTCGCAGGCGGCGTTTCAGTGCACTTTTACATCTTATGCACACACAGTGAAAAACTCCTTCTAACACCAGAACAAAGGGATGTAGCCAGAGTATATCTGGTAGGTGGATACCTGAAGACCCCTTGTGCCCCATCTTACCCAATGGGGTGACCCTTAGAACACTATGATCTCATGGGAATGTGCAGTGTTTGCAGTCAGGGCTTCCCGTGTGAAACTGCCTGCTTATGCTACACTATCAGAAAGGGAGTACAACTACTGTTCTGCTAGTTCCCCTAACAAGCTGGGAAGCTGACCTGCTCAAGGACTCACAGGTGCTCTATCTGATTTTGAGACGGAGAGACGGAATGCCAGTTTCAGCCAGTTCTGGACTGTGAGATGTGAAACTGCAACACTGCAGACCTTGCTCTTGTTATATGCCTTCTGTGCGTGTTAACAGTTTGAATTTTCAAATGGGGTTTTTTTTAAAATGTTGTTTTTAGTTCAGAGCTTTTACATATTTTGTCCTAATCTTACTTTCTGTCAGGGATGTTTCATAGTTGTGCAATTGCTGCAGACCAAGAATGCCAGTTTGCATTCCACAAGTGTCATTTTATTATGCTACAATGACAATAATGTCCTAATCTTTTGTCCTAATCAGTTTGCATTCCACAAGTGTCATTTTATTATGCTACAATGACAATACTTTCTGCTTGATTATGTCACTTCCTGCCATGATATCCAGGTTAATGACATCATTTCCTGTGGGTCCTTTCTAATAAGTGGGTCTCAGTCTAAGAAGTTTGAATACCACTGTCTTAAGGTATAATTTAGTGGCCATTGGAAGTCCCAGATTTTATTAGTGTTTTGTAATGAGCGAATGAAGAACTTTCATTCTGAGTAAATATTCTTACTGAGAGCCCCAGGCTATCAGTAAGACATCCAGTGCTCAAGGGGAGCAGATGCTCAACCAGCATCCTTCACAAAGGCTTCCTGTTGGTTCCAGTTAGGACTGCCATACCAAGACATCCCAGGATCAACAAATATAAATAGAGGTTATGCTCACTGTTATGGTGGTGGCACCTACACTTTCAAAACAACACCTATTCAGACATGAATACCATTGTATTCAATGGGGCTTACTCCCAGGGAAGTGTGAATAGGATTGCAGGCTGAGAAACACACTTCTCAGGGAGATAGCAAAGATGTGCTGCAATCCTGTCCATGTTTACCAGGAAGACCTAGAGCCTGATCCTGAGGGCTCCATCATCGGCAGTATGAGTGTTCCGCTGGCTCTGGGTGTCATAAATGTGCTGTAAAGCACATTTCCGGCACCCAGGGAGTAGGGAGCACCCACGCTGGGGTCAGTGCCAGTCAGTGCTACACTTCAGTGTGGGCAGAATGACCGGCCGGTGCTCCAGCAGTGCTGGCCACTGGTAAGGACCAGCAGGATGGGGAGAGGCAGGGAGGGGGGCAGAATTGGGTGGGGGAGAGGAGGAGTGGGCCCACATGCAGGGTGGGACCAGCAGTGGCTTCTACCTCTGGATCTAACCCAAGTCAGACTGGACAACCCAACACGGGCCTCTTGGCTTTTGCATCCGCTTAAGTGCGGGCACAAAGCAAGGAGACCCATTGGTGCCACAGTGGCATTACTCAGGCTAATGGAGGAAATGCTCCCTTACCCTGAGAAGACCCCGGCAGAGGCCTCCAAATGCAGCTTTTTGGCACTGCTGCTCCTGCAGGAGTGTCCCAGATGGCGCCTTCAGGAGCCATCGGACTTAGGATCAGGCTGTCATTGACTATATCGGGACTTACGTCTGAGGAGACATGCATAGGATTGGGCTATGTCCGAGTAGACATGCATAGTCGAAAACATTTGGGGAGACTCTTTTTGAAAAGGATGCTGCTCTATTGCAGTTAGACTAGCCATAACTTGCTCACTTTTGGCTTTTGATTGTTTTATTTTGACTGTTTTGTCAGCTGCCTGTTATTCACTTGCAGAAAGGTGATGTATTAATAGTTTCAGAAAATTAACCATCAATTTAAAAAAAAATGAGTATGGGCCTCCACCAGGAAGGAAAAACCCCTTGGCCAAAAAGGAGAACTTGATTTGTTCCACTGTGGCAACTTCTATTTTCCAGTGAAAGTACACATTATATGGTGCAAGCAGTGTTCTGTCAGATTAAATAAAAGCCCCAGAAATAGCCAACCTATTTCTATAGCAGATACCTCCAAAATCCCCTCAAGAATGCAAAATATTAATTATTATAATTGATAACAGCAGAATTCCAAGTCATGTAGAAGGAGGTAAAACTCATCTTGTATGAGAAGTGGAAATAGTCGGAATGTGTTCTAATTTTAGTAATACTGATGCCTAAAAAGAGCTCAAAAAGGCTGCTTGTCATTATTTCAGTGAGGAAGACTTTACCGAAAAATCACAGAGGGTTATGGATCACATTTTACACTCTGCTTTCCTAACCTAGTATTCCTCTAGAACATTCCAGAAAAAAAGTCATTCAAAATCAAGACCAAATGCAGCTTTCCACATCAAAAGAGCTTTGCAATTATCCATTTGAAGATGATCAACTAGTACAATATTGATTCTATTAACAATTGGCTGATAAATTTCCTTTAAATCATCAGCTTTCAATTGATGGTTATGACCTATGGTGGATCACATCAACAATGCCATGACCACATTTTGGAAAAATGGAAAAAAAAAAGAAGTGGAAAGAGAGGGGGGGAAATAGGGGATAGTGCAATCATAAAAATATATGAAATTATACTGTACAATAATTTAGAACATGATCAATGTGAGTGCAGCACATGCACTGAAAAGGATAGGGGTAGGGTTCAATGGAGAGTGCTTCTCTTCCTCCCTCTCCCCAGCCAGGACATGCACTCCGCAGAGCACTAGCAGTTATATAGACCAAGAGACTTGTGCACAAGTCCTTCCCATTATCCAGCTATCTCCTACTATTTTTTTAATTGCTTTTTTATTGTTGCTATTGTTGTTGATGCCTCCTCCAAAACAGAGTTAGACTTATTTACACCTTTAGACTTCAATGGGCATAAATGTGCTGGGTGATCTGTTGGATCGGTGCTGTCGCAGAGATGCACTGTGGCATATGGGGAGAATTGGTATGACTTGGTATGGGGTTCAAATCCCCAGGTTCAAATCAGGTTCAAATCCCACTACCTCTACCCCAGCCACAAAACTAGCTAGCTCAGGCCCGTCCAACTTGCAGTGCCAAGGAAGTTACAGTATCTGGCTCCATCCCCTGAAGGCACAAATGTGGAAGTAATTGGCAGTGTTATCATCACATGACCACCAATTACTTCCAGGTTCTGAATGGTCAAAGTCACTCTGAAGGAGGCAGGAGAGGCAGGCAGAGGAGGATGCTATGGGTATGGCAGGACTTTTTGACCTCTCTGCCTTGCCATTCTAGCTTCTCCTTCTCCAAAGGAGAAGCTGGAAGAACACAGCAGGGAGATCGAAAAGCTGCTGAAGTACAAGGAGGGAGTTCTTCTTTTCTTATCCTCTTCTTATAACCAGTTTATATACTGTTTCCCCCTGGACTTTTTCTTTTGTTTGTTTATGCCAATAAAGGTTATTGAAATTGAAATTGACAAGGAGGGAGTGGGTGTGGCAGGGTTCTGGGGGGCCACCAAAAGAGTCCTCATGGACTGCATGCAGCCCACGAACCACTTGTTGGACCACTCTAAGCTAGCTGGTCTTAGCCTGTCACCTGCTCTCCGGCACATCTCCATCACAGGGTTGTTCTGGAGATGAAAAGGTGGGGGGGGAAGAATAATGCCGGCCATTTAGAGGAAGGGTGAGACAGAAATACACATCTAAAAAGGTATAGAATAGGTAAAAATAACTGGTAAATTAAAACATGAATGGTTAGCATTAAAAGCAGGTCCTGATTATGGACAGCAAAAATGACCACATTAAGCACCCAAATTAAAAGGAAAAACACCCTAGGAGTCATACAGTTCCTGTAGAGAAAATAATCTTAGATTATCAACTGATGATAAATAAATGACGCTCTGGCCCTATTTCCCCCCTTCCTTCCTCTCTTTTCTTATCACCATTTGAATGATGGAGATCTTGCTTCAGATGAACACGTTGAACAAAACCTCCATCCTGCGTCGGCCTTTTATTTCGTTATTTCTCCCCAACATGGCGGTGCGTGCCTCTGCGCACTATCTGCATAAGTCTTTTGTGTATTGCTAATGGAGTGCTGGAATTGTGGCAGCTCCGAGCAGGGAATATGTGTGAGCAACAATATGCTGACAGACCCCTCTGTGGAATCTAATCCGTTCCAGCTCATGCACTCCTCAGAAACTATTTAACTTTCATTAAACTGTGTTTGATATCAGCTAAATAGAATGCATACGGCACCAATATCGCTCATATGGTCTCATTCATTCAATCACAGCAGTCTTTTCCCCCCTTCACTTCCCCCTCCCTTGTTTCTGTACCCAGGATAGCAGGGTAAATAGGAGACCTTTGAAGATATAGTTAGTGTTCAGATTTCTTTATTCTTTTGTGCTGGTTTCTCAGTGTTGAAACAGTGATTCATGTATGTCTCAGACAGCTTCCATTAATTTCATGTAATGTAGCTTTTATCTCCTAGCTGGGACAACTCTGTCTAATACGGACTCCCTCTGTTGCTTCTCTCTCTCTCTCTCTCTCTCTCTCTCTCTCTCTCTCTCTCTCTCTCTCTCTCTCCCCCCCCACCCCACTAGCTCCTTTTTCGTCTTCTATGGCTGCCTTCCCAGCTGTCCCTTGTTAGGGGACACCCCCCCCCATTTTTAAGGCCTATCCCTTTTCTCAGAACACGGCAACAACGTAAAAACAGAAGGGATGTCTCTTTCTCAGCTCTGTAGCAACACAAAAATCTCAAGAGAAGATAAACAGGTCTGGATAAACCATTATGCTAAGTGCACTAGAGAGCCCTGACCTCTGTTTTAGTGCAATTATATGAGAGCACATAACAAGATCATAAGCCGTTACTCCAAATTAATAGTTCTTTTTTACTTCTCCTCCTCTCTCCCAGAAGTCTGAAACAGCCTTTATGCCAATGCAAATATCACACTCCCCTGCCTCTTGCCATGTTGGTCTTCATTCAAATGGATAGAAAGTGAGTACCACCATCATCCCGACATCCTATTACAAATTAAAGCAAAAGATGGGAACGAAGGCAGGCAAAAGGGTAAAAGCAAAAGTTCTTGTATGCATGGCCTTGGCACCAGGAAATGGGGCCATTTCACATTGGTCAGTGGTCCTCATGCTTATTTATTTATTTTATTTGTACACCACCTTTCTCCCGAAGAGCACCCAAGGAGGCTCACAGTGGAGTTGCCAGCTGATTGATTCTGTGCCTGTGCATGTAACTAACCACCACAAGTTGCACAGTTGCAGCAGCTCAGAAATGTGCTCCTGCAGCCACCAAAGCTGTAGCAATTTCACCAGCAACCCAGACATGGAGGCTCAACATATATAGGGCATATATAGGGCCTCTGCCAGAGTACATATATATAGGGCCTCTGCCAGAGTACAGCTTGCCACATGTCCAGTAGCAGGAGCCCTGCATGCTACCAATCCATCCAATAGTGGCACACCACCTACACTAGCACTGATTGCCATAAAGCAGTCCATGCCAGTTGCAAAGGCAGACCGCTGCCAACCTTTACCACCCATGCCAGTGCTTCTCCCACTGCTCACTGACCAAGTGAAGACAGCAGGTGGCAGGGGGTGGCAGGGTGGTGCTATTGGGTAGGGAGGGTGGAAAAACTGGGCAGGGAAGGGGCAGGGGATGGGTGGATTGGGTCAAGGAGGGGGGTTGGATTGACATCACCAGTGTGGCGGATATCTTATCTCCTTCCGAGACCCGATCCCACAGTGTGGGTCCACATGCACTCGTGCAAACTATTTAGCTAATGCAGGTCTGAGTAGACCCCTCTGAGCCTTGGAGGCTTATCCCTGGGTAAGGGGACAATTTTTTTTCCTTACCCAGAGGAGACCTTCTGGCCTTCCCCCACCATAGGATGCAGTGGTTGCCATTTTGGTGTTGCTCCTTCACAGAGGTGGGGGGAATAATAGATAGGATTGAGTTGCAAGCTGCCTACACATTGGCTGCCAGAAAATAGAGGAGTGGGCCCTTAGTAGAAAAGCTGTGTCTGGGCTGCACCAATGCCATGTGCTGTAATAGTTCCGGTGTTTATCTGCTGTGGCCCAGGATCTGCACCCCCTGCTCGCAAAGGAGGATGGGTAAAATTTTGGTGATAGGAAGAATGGGTATTACTTGGACTAATGATCTCATTAGCGATTCCCACCAAAGTGAAGCCTCAGGAAGTGGTGACACCTCCATTCTCTGTGCCTGGGGAGGTAGCCTTTCCCATCCGTTGCCGCAAAGATCTCACCTGCAGAACTCCCCACCACCGCATCACATCCAAGGACAACACGAGGTTCCTCAGGACTGCTAGTGCCAGTGCCTGCGGAATAGGGCACGACGCCTGCAGTCCAAGCCCTTTTCCTTAGGAGGGCAGAGTTTGAGACTGCTAATCAGTGGTGACTGTTCCTTGCTTGCCCCACCCCCTGGAAAAGACCTCGTGAAAGCACCTGATTGGTGCTTGGAGTCTCTGGGCAGGTGCTTGGGACTTGCAACTGAGCTGGCAGCATCACTAACCCATCCTGCTCGCCCTGGAATGCAGTCTGAGTTAGCTGGTTGCCCTTCAGGGCCAGGTAAGAATTTTTTGCTCCTTGCCTGATGGCTGCTGATGGGAAATTTTTCGCCGACCCAGGACTGTCTTTGTAGAAGGGTTTGTTAACCAGGTGATCACCCTGGCAGAAACAGTGCAGGACAGGGATCAGGATTAGGGACCCTGAGGTGTGCAAGGGTCACTGGGGAAACCATACCAGTCTCAAGCTGTTGTCTGGCTCTGGGATGCAGGCTGTGGCCTCCTGGGCTTCCTAAGTTGGGAATTCTAGCTCAAATGTTATCTGGCTTGGGATGGGCTGAGCAACTCAGGTGCCTTGACGTCCCCATTTCCAGGGAGTTGGTGAAGAAAAGCTGCAGTTGGATTTGGCAACCCAATGTCTGAGGTAGGCATTAGCCCAATGGGGAAGTGACAGGATTCCCATCTCCTCCAGGGGAGGTGCCCGCATCTTTAATCCAGTGCAGATAACCAGTCCCTGGTGCCCCAGATTACTGGGGGGGGGGGAGGTGGCCCTGACCATACTGCCCCCCATGCCTCCAGTTTCCCCTTGATGGTACACTTGGTGGTACCGCTGCCATATATGCCAGTGATGGCAAACCTATAACATGTGTGTTAAAGGTAACATGCCACAACATTTTGGGTGACACGCCAGAGTTCACCAACACCTGACAACAACTGAGTTTGTTTTACTAGTATTTCATTTGTAATGAGTTGATGTTTCTTTATATAATGCATTGCTCCACACATGATTGGGCTGAATTTTTTTTTAAATAAATGAATATGTAAATAATTGTTTCTCTTTCATTTGGGAGGAGAGAGTGACACGCCAGCAGAATCAAGTTAGGCATTTTTTAACATGCCAAGACCAATAGGTTCACCATCACTGATATATGCTGAAGGTCCAGGGTCTGGCCCGGCAAGCTGGGCTCCCTGATGGACATGGGCCTTCAACTACAGTCTCCCCTGGTTGACCACTGTGACTAGTCTCACTGTGAGTGAGCTGACCATGGTCCTGAATCCCCGAAGTTGGGACAATTGATGAGCTTGGGTAATGCACCCCTGTGGGTAATATTACGCGGAGGGACAGTCTCTACTTTCTGGTACCTGTCCCTGGTAAAACACTATTATCATTGTTGTTCCAATTTTGCCTTGCAGGTTGCCCTTTGGAGAAAGGCAGGATAAGCATGAATAAATAAATAAATACATATTTTTAAATAGTATGCGTAGCCACTGGGAGAATTGCCACACCACGTCAGTGAGTTTTGTGCCAACCTCAAAAAATGCTGAATTCCCTTTTGAGGGAAATTGATGTCTAGAATGGTACTGTGGCAAGAATCAATCAAATGGCAGCCTTAGAGTGCAATCCTAACCTGGAGTTATGCCAGCACAGTTAGGCCACCAAAGTTACAAGGCACAAGGACTACCATAAGGTATGTTTGGACCACTCTTGGAGTCTGAGAGGCCAGTGCACAGGGCCCTCCTGACTTTGAGAGTGGAACAAACGTGCTTTACGGTGGCCCTTGTGCCAGCCAAACTGTGCTGGCCTAACTGCTGGCCTAACTCCAGTTTAGTATTGTGCTCTTATTTTCATCAGAAATATGTATGCAGTACAGAATTCTGGTAGGCATTCAGATGATTGCATATACCCCATATCGGAGTAAATGCCCTCCAAATAGAAAACTAGACCCTGAGTTAATGCTTTTCTCTGATATGCTAGTTTTCTACATCCAAGATCTGCTTCTGTATGGAGGAGGATTCGGCCATGTGAGTTCCTAACTGTAATATAATGTGAAATGGTGCTGCCAAAGGCAAGTTGACTACCTCAGTGAGAAGCAGGCACCATTTACTGCACCATTTATAGGATTTCATTTCCTTTGTTTCTTCTCGAGTTGTGCCCTGTTGTTTGGAAATAGTTCTGTGCTGCTCTGAGATTTTTTCCCATCCTAAATCAGGTCAGATTTTGCAAGTCAGAAGCGACATCTCCATTTTGGTAGCCTATTCACACTACACTAATTTGACTATGAATGAAGCACAGTGGGGGGGGGAATTCAGTTTGCAGTGAGGATGGGGCCAGCAGATGTAGGAAGAAAGATTGCTGAAAAGTTTTCTTGGTGAAAATTCCCACGAAAAGCACAGCAAAAACCTACTGGGCATATTAATGACCCAAGGGACCATCATCGCTCCATTAGCAAAATTCACCCTTTTCTTAATGAAAATAGTGTTTCAAAGGGGGGAGCCCACTTCTTGGAATCCTTCTGGCTTCACCTGAGTGGAGAAGAAGATAGGAATCTAAACTTGAAGGCAAAGGCTATTAGCTATTAGTGGGGATTGTCCCTCTCTTTCCTAATTATGTTTTAGCGAAATCCAAGGAATAATTGTGTTTGTTTTTAGTGGCTTAAAATAAACAACATGGGGTCCTTGAATACCTGGAGCCCAATTATGGAGATATTATTTTGTGAATGTATTTGTAGACCAGAAAGAAGCCTTTTCTTTCTTTGTTTCCACAAAGCAAAGTCTTTGTGGACGTCTTCAGTTTGGAAGAAATGTCTAACCAACACAATGCATTATGTACATGAACAAAACGTAACTTTGCATTTTGTGTGACTAACAAGAAGAAGAGAAATGGAATGTTTCATCCCCCAAAATTTTCAAGGTGATAGTTTGTCAATTGAACAAATGTCATGTCTGCATATTTTCAGACCAATCCTTTTGGGCCCCGCCACTAGGGGAATGCACATGCATCGGATAACCGCTGCTGAAAAGTGCCTGTAAAGTGCGATTTGGCAGCACCCAGTGTAGCACAATGCCTGACTGCTGGTAAGAAATCGGACCCTGTCCCTGCTCGTTGGGGGATTGCTGGCTACCCACCAGAGCAGATAAGCCAGCAAGAGAAATGGAAGGGCAGAACGGGGCAAAACGGCATGGATGGGACAGGGGCAGGGAGGCTGTGAGAGGCTGGATCTAGTGGTGATAATGTGTCCAGATCTTGTCCTCCTTTTCTGCAGCCTCCCCACCCTCATGCTCTTGCACCAGCAAAAGTGCAGATCTTCAGAGACCCATTGCAGGATATGAGGTTTATTGAGGAGGAGATTTAAATCCCCTTTCCTGCCCAAAGCCTTCCGATCAGCCCCTTCCTGCTGGATACAGCATCCCCTTCTCCCAAGGTGCCAGGCCGCTCAGGATTGGGCTGTCCGAGGACTTAACAAGAATGGATCAAGAGATCCACTGCTGTAATTCCTCTCTATAGGATTCGGCTGTTCAGGAGTACCCTTAAGAACATGACATAAGAAGCATCTCAAGAACGTGATATAAGTGACTACACTTAAACCACTTTTTTCTACCAATGATGCGTTAGAGAAGCATCGGTAGAAATGCAATCTCCAGCGCATCATTAGTAGAAAATGGGTTTTAAGAAGATTTCCATAAGTGACTTGGGTCCAGCAGATGCATCAAGGTAAAAAAAAAAAAGCTTCTTATCCTATGCCCTCCTTTGGCCCAAGTCACATTTTCTTGTCCACATTTTCAGCTTGTTCCCGTGCTGCCACTTGAATGGGTATCATAAAAATTATTTAGATAAATGCATTGACTTTTTTTACTATACATTATTTATCGCATTAATAGCATTAACAAAGGCTAATTGAAAACGCTTCACCTATAATTACCCTAGTCTTCATTTCAGTACATTTTTTTGGTGAGAGTAAACCAGAAAGGAATAATTAAGACTTGGCTGTTATTTGCCCTCCCCTTTTATTTTTATTATTTAATCCGCTAATGGTGAGTGCACAGAACTTGCTTTCACAGCAAAGAATTTACAGGCAGTGAAATAAACTACTGTGGTTTCCTGTATCAAGTGATGATGATAGTAGTAGTAGTAGTAGTAGTAGTAGTAGTAGTAGTAGTAGTAGTAGTAGTAGTAGAATAAATGCATGTAAGTTCAGCAGGACAAACACTGTGTTTACTGGCACCGCTACAAAGGTATGTTCTGAGACATTAAAGGCACGGCTACTGACTGTTTCAATTTTGCCTTCTACAGGCACAGAATGACAAGCTAGTTCCATTTCTGCCAATTCATTTGGACTTTATCAAAAATATGTCCCTGTGAATTGAGGCAGAGGAAGATGGGCTTGCTGGAAAAGAAAATACAGGTGTCATACCTGCAATTCTCCACAGGTCCCTCCTGCATCCTCTATGACCTTTGTCTTCAGTGCCAGTGGAAATACTAAAAAATGGAACCGTTTTTGCGTAACTGAGGAACATAACGTGCAGATAGGCAGCCTGCACTCTAGAGAAAGAATATGGTGAACATTAACAGGAAGCAGTTTCTGTTAATGTCCCTGTCTCCACTCTCTAGCATGCAGGCTGCCTGCCTCCATGTCATGTTTTAAAGGGGAAACATGCATGCTTCTGCTGGTACTGAAGACAAATGAAGGTAATGGGTGCAGGGATGCAGGGGACATGGGGCATTATTCTTTATATAGGGTTTCCTCATATATCCACAGATTGGGGGGGGGCAGGTAGTAGAATGGAATTCCCATGGATATGGGGAATGCCTGTACTCTGAATATGGTGGGCAGGTGCTGAAACTCTGCCTGTCCCTGCAAACTACAGCTGACCCAGTCTCCCATAATTTTGCCACTCCATTTGCAAGTGGGGGTATGGGAGACACCTGAGCAATATTTGACTCAGTTTACATTTTGATAAAATTAGGAGAACGGTCAAAAGACTATGATGCCATATGAGGGATGTGCACAACCCACGCTGAGAAGTTTCACTTGTCTTATAGAAATTCATTCAACACCTTGAAGATTCTCAGCTGTTTCTCCTTGGGTGGAACCCTGAAGTTCACTACCAGCTTCACCTTTTTGACCTTGGGATACCACAACCGTACCAATCCTTGGTATGGACTGTGTGGACTGTGAAGCACTTTACAGAACTGGTGAGAGCCCACCAGCTTTGCCGTGAAAGCAATCACAGCAACTTTGTAGCAAAACAGATTGGGAGGAAAGCTGCAGCCAAATTCTGCATTGCAAAAGAGGAAGCATAAAACAGGCACCTTGCAGGAGCACTCTTGTAAAAATAGCTGCTATCATGTGATAATTTATTGCCCGATAATGGGGTACTGTGACAGTTTATTCTAGTAGCTGCCTGTGTTGTTTGCCTTCATGTAATGTGACTGTACAGCATGTGATGTGTAATTGTTTAAGCAGTTAACAGAGTTCGTGGGGAAGTGCGGGAATAAACTGCTGATATATGAGAGCTGGCTTGGTAGAGCGGAGAGGTGTGCTGAAAACCTGGCCTCTGCCTCCACCTGAAGTCTCTTGGAGGCCTTAGGGAAGCCACTCTGTCTCAGCCTTAGCTCCCTGCCCAACATGTGCAACAGCAGTAGTACCTGCTTAAAGGTTGGTTTTCAATATAGCTGGTGTGCGCATACAATGTTTGCAAAAGGATCCAGCCAATGGAATTGAAAGCCAGACAAGTAGTAGCGTCGGCCTGAGAGCACTAACAGGGAGCCTCCCTTGTGCCAGCCGAACTCGACTGGCGCAAGGGAGGTTCTGGGAGGAGGGAGGGAGGGAAATGGGCAATCCTGGGTGGGGGTGGGCGGGCCGATAGGCGAGCTGGCCTGAGGAGGAGGCGGGGCCAGAATGCAGCCATTAGGCCACATCCTAGGCCTTGTTGGGAGGCTACATGGTCCCGATTCGGGCCACACAGCTTCCTCGGTTCTGTGCCTACTAAATAGCAGGCACAAATCCAAGGAAGCCAATGGGGTGGCCGGAGCCTGTCCGGGGGCAAGGGACGAACATGCCCTTGCCCCGGGGAGGCTCCCCAGTGCACCAAAGGTGAATTGGATTTGGCGCAGGCCCAGTGATGTCATGCAGGGGGTACGCGGGGGTACGCGAGTACCGGTTTCTAGGATTACAGCTGGCCCCGCCCATTCGCCTGCCCACTCGTCGACTCCGCCCTCTGCAACGTTTGAATTTCCTGCACATTTGAGTTGCCTGCATGTTCTCAGAGCCAGGCAGGCAGGCAGGCAGCGGGCGGAGCCTTTCCTTTCCTTGCCACTGAAAAATGAGTTGCTCTGGGGTTTTAACATGATGCCAGGCCTCCTTAACATGTTCTGGGGGTGCTGTGGAATACTGTTAGGCCAGTTTAAAATATCTGAGGCCTCAAAAAGGGCTTTTTCATGTCACTTCCTGCCACAACATCACTTCTGGCTTATGATGTCACTTCCGGTGGGCGGGTCCCGACACGTGCCAATCAAAAGTGAGTACCTGTTCTTAAATCATTTATATGACACTACTGCGCAGGCCCACTAGCCTCACCAATCCAGCGCACCTTAGGATTGCGCTGACATAGTTGGAAGGTACAAGGCCTTCTAGTCCAACCCCTTGCCTGTAGCAGGAAATCCTCCTAGAGCATCTCCAGCAGGTGCTTGTTGAGCCTCTGCTTGTAGGTCTCGAGTAAGGGGAAATCCGCCACCTTCCTCGGCAATCTGTTCTACTGCCCTGACCATCTAGAATTTCAGGTATTTGGGGGAGAGTGTTGGAAAACTATTATTCTTGCCCCCTCGAGCCAGAAGTTGCCTTCGAAAGTAAAGAGAAAAGAGTGCGTTTGCTTCCCTTCATTATGACATGCTCTCTAATGGTGCATATTCCATTTTGGGCTTCTTGGCAGCTTTTGCCCTAAGTACAAAGATGGCTCCATCAGAATGGACAATTCACCACAACATTGTTGGGTTCCTGATGCTCATCAGTTGGTTGCCACCACTGCTCACCTCTAATGCTTATATAACATCTCTCCTCTGGTTAGCACAAATGGAAAATAAATTGTGCTCCCCCTCATGCAACTGCCTTCAGGAGCACAACAGTCTGGAAATGGATAGTAGTGAAAAAGGTTAAGGGCACAATCCTAACCTGGAGTTAAACCCGCACAGTTAGACCAACAAAGTTTGGCCAGCACAAGAGCCACCGTAAAGTGTGTTTGGACCACTCTCAGGGAGGATGGCACACATCTGTGTGCTGGCCTCTCTGACTCCAGGCATACTTTATGGTGTTTCTTGTTCCAGCCAAACTTTGCTGGCCTAACTGTGCCAGCCTAACTCCAGGTTAGGATTGTGCTCTGATAGAGGGCAATTTTTGCCCCATTTCACATTCAAACTCCTGAAACACTGAACCAAAGGTTTTCAGAGTAGCAAATTTTTAAAAAGTCCATCCGAAACTCTGATATGCTGCTATACTAGAATCTTGTATAGGCAGAATGGATTTTCACTGCCAACTACAACAGAATGGAGTTATCAAACATATTAGGGGGAGAGTTATGTAATTTGGGAGCCAGCACAGAGAAGGTCCTCCTTCTGTTTAGCACTTGCCCAACTACAGAAATGTTTTCACACACACACACACACACACACACACTCACTCACTCACTCACTCACTCCCAGTAAGCTAGCACAGGAGACAAGCAAGGCAAAGAATACGTTAAAAAAAAAAAAACCCTGAGCAACATGGCGTGCATCGTAATCAGGTAGAGTTGCGCTTCATACTGTTTTGCTTCATAATTACCCCTCAGCGTTACTCTTGTGCTATAATGAAAATCCTGGCATATTGGTTGCTCCGGCTGCCAAGTGATATGGTCGTGCCCTCTCCACAGGATCCAAGTACAAACATGCCTGATCGAGCCTCTCAAGGGGGCGGCCTGTCTTCACTGTTACACAGCTCAACATATGTAGGTGCACCTGAACGCTCCAGCCTGCTGCTTCCCATGGCCCCTGCTTGGGTACCTTTGGCTCCTCTGCCACCAAGGGTTAATTTTCTAATGGCTGTTTGCCGCTGACGCTGGCCAAGTTTTCCGTCGCCTGCAGAGCGCCACAAGCTGTGATTTGAAGCCAGAAAACACTATTAATTTTCTAAATACGAAGGATCACATATGTAAACTGTCTCGTCGTATATCCAGTTGAGCAGGTGGACAAAAAAGAGAGAAGTTCTCTGGGAGGAAATTAAAAAAAAGAAAAGAAAGAGGCATTTCGTTCCGTCCATCTTTCTTGTCATCTTTCTCGTTCTCACCTATACAAAAATTCAAGCTGAAAGTTGTTATCAGGAATACCTGTGTCTCCCAAGAGTGACTCAAAATTCCTAGAAAAAGGAGATCTGTTGCAATATTTTTGAGGGCTATTGAGGGAAAGAATATGTAGTTAAATTGTGTATTTTTGAGATAAAGTGAGCAAAAATATATGTATTTAATAGCCAAAAGCAGGGTGTTTTTGAATATGTTATTTTTCATTCTCTATTGCAGTATTTTTCAAACTGTGGGTTGGGACCCACTTGGAAGGAAGGTCATGCCCTGATGTCAGATGGGTCACAGAAAGCTGTAGCAGCCATCTCGGAAGCTGCAGACCTTATTCTTGCTATATTCCTTTTGTGAGTGTTAACAGTTTGAATTTTCAAGTGAGCGTTTCTCTTCCTTTTTTTTTTTTTTAAATTTTAGCTCAGTGCTTTTACGTAATATTTTGTCCTAATCTTGCTTTCAGTCAGAGATGTTTCATGGTTGTGCAGTTGCTGAAGTTCCTGAATGCCAGTTTGCATTCCAGGAGTGTCATTTGATTATGCCACAATGATGGGACTTCCTGCTTGATGATGTCACTTCTGGCTATGACATCATTTCCAGGTTAATGGTGTCACTTCTGGTGAAGCTGGTGAAGCTGGCAGCACCCCCCTCCCCTGTGGAAAACACTCTTGATGCACCTCTCCTGGCTTCAACGGAAGCCAAGGAGAGACATGCAGAAGCCCTGACTCAGAGAAGAGCGTGCCGGCTTTCTCAGAGGTGGGACTCTGCAGACGTTGGCATGCCTCCCCAGGTCCCGGGAAAGACAAGCCAAAACCCATCTCCGAACCTTCCTGACTTGGAAAGGCAGTGAGGGACCCGCCTTTGGCTTGGCTCATGTAGCCACTACTCAGACAATTTCACTCAAGGGCTGTTTGCAGGAACCCCACACATGCCTCCCTGCCTCCTGACTTGGGAAGGCCCACTTGGGCAATTTCGCCTGAGCGCTAGCCACAGGAGGCAACGCAATGACATCAAAAGAACATAAGAACATAAGAAGAGCCCCGCTGGATCAGGCCAAAGGACCATCTAGTCCAGCTTCCTCACAGCGGCCCACCGGGTGCCCCAGGGAGGCATGAGACAACAAGATGCTTGCATGCTGTTGCCACTCCCTTGCACCCTGTACTCTGAAGTAGCCTACTACTAATGTAAGGAGGTTACAACCCATCATTGCCTATAGCCCATGATGGACTTTTCTTCCAGAAATCCATCCAATCCCCTCTTAAAGGCATCTAAACCAGATGCCATCACCACCTCCTGTGGCAAAGAGTTCCACAGATTAACTACCTGCTGGGTAAAAAAGTACTTCCTTTTATCTGTTTCAACTCTCCCAACCCTCAGTTTTAGCGGATGCCCCCTGGTTCTGGTGTTTTGAGAGAGGGAAAAGAACATCCCTCTATCGACTCTATCCCTTCCGTGCATAATTTTGTATGTCTCAATCATGTCCCCCCTCAGGTGCCTTTTTTCTAGGCTGAAGAGCCCCAAATGCTGCAGTCTTTCTTCATAAGGGAGGTGCCCCAGCCCCATAATCATTTTTGTCGCTCTCTTCTGCACCTTTTCCAGCTCCACTATGTCTTTTTTGAGGTGCAGCAACCGGAACTGTACATAATATTCCAGGTGCGGCCTTACCATCGATTTGTACAATGGCATGATAATATTGGCTGTTTTATTCTCAACCCCTTTTTTAATGACCCCAAGCATGGAATTGGCCTTCTTAATTGCTGACGCACACTGGGTCGATACCTTCATTGAATTGTCCACCAGCACCCCGAGATCTCTCTCCTGAGCTGTCACAGACAGCTCAGAACCCATTAGCCTATAGGTGAAGTTTTGGTTTTTGGCCCCAATGTGCATCACTTTACACTTGTCTACGCTGAAACACATCTGCCATTTTGCTGCCCATTCCCCCAACTTGGAGAGATCCTTCCGGAGCTCTTCACAATCCCTTCTGGTCTTCACCACCCGGAAAAGTTTTGTGTCATCCGCAAACGTGGCCACCTCGCTGCTTATCCCTGTCTCCAGGTCATTTATGAACAAGTTGAAAAACACTGGCCACAAGACAGATCCCTGGGGCACTCTGGAATGACCGCAATGACATCACAATGACTGTCATCATTACGTGGCGTGCCCGGGGGCGCAATTAAGCCCTGGTACACCTCTGCAGGGGGCACAACATATGCCTTGAACTTGGTGCAGGCATAGCTTGCTACACCTCTGCTAAAGGCATTGTGCAACACAATCCTCTACTGCGCTGGAACAGGCAGGCCGGCAGGCCTGTGCTGTATCCAGTGCAGTATTCTGGGAGGCTGGAGCCCCCCCGGCACAAGGGCATGTTTGCAGGGAGGTGCCTCAGATCTGCGCCTGCTAAACAGGAGACCGCACAGCCTGAATCGGGGCTGTGCAGTCTGGGGAACATGTTTAGGATTTGGCCATAAGGCCGAATCCCAGGCTCACCCCGCTCCCTGGGCCAGCCTGTCTACCGGCCCACCCACCATCCACCCAGAAACGCCCACCCTTGCATGCTCGCTCCCGCCCTCCCAGCTTGTCATGCCTCTGAGGCAGCCGGGCTCATCTGGTTCAGAGGATGCACAGCACAGGTGTACTGAGGCTGGCGCTGCGGGGATACCGCTCGGGGGCCTCGCATTGGTGCTAACTGCATAGCGTCAACACTACCATGTAGTGTTGATGCTATCGGGCACTTGGGATTGCACCCTGAGATTCGTCAGTCCAACCGCCATGTCGAGCCACTTTCCTTCCATCTAGGATTTTCTCCCATTAGAAAACCGATTCCCTTTTTTCACTGTTCCTTTGAAGGGCTACAATAAGCTCCCTTCATCATATGCTGCACTTTTTTCCCCACAAAGTACAAATGCCTTTGGCTCCCAACTGCTGACTTACAGGGAGACTGTGGGATCACTCCTTCCGTTTTCAGTAATGCGAGCAGAGAGCTAATGAAGGCCTTCATGTAAATTTATCTCCTCCAGTTATCAGGTAAAAAGCTTCATGCAGAAATCTGTCATATGTTATAAAAATTCTTTACACTCTCAGACACTAATGATAACTTGCAATGCACCAGAGCCCATGGAGAAGAAGGCTTGAACCTTTGCCGAAAAACTGCCTTCCATCTTGGTAGCAGGAAGTCTTGAATTTCCACAACCACGACTCCCGTTTGCAATTAGCATAGAGCAAGCTTCCTCTGCCCTCTGCAACCATCATGTTAATTACAAAAATTACACTGTGTTTCAAAGTGCAATTAGGAGGCTGTGCAGTACCCAAAGAGAAGGGAATCACAGAGCCTCGTTTTCACACTCTGAAGCCAGGTCATCATGCGACCTGTAAAAGAGAGGACAATGCACATTCTGTTTTGAAGCCTTCACAAGATCATACAGGCATCTCTGCTGAAATGAACTCTAGTGGGATTTTGGCACATCCTTAATATAATGAATAGCATGTTCCTTTTGGAAAAGCAAGGGGGAAGGGGGAAACTCGACTCATTAACTGCCCAGGCTGTGAATGGATGACATCCACAGGATTGCTTCTGGAAATCACAGCTAGGCGTAGGACGACTGTCACAATGAAATTTGGCCTCATTCATATTTCCTCAGTTTTGCTGTACGCTGCCTCTTTAAGAAGCAAGCCCAGAAGGCCTTAGGATGAGCAGTCCGTTGGGCAAACAGTTTCTGTCTTGTGGTGGGACCTCTTTGAACAGCTGGGCCTAAGTGATCTCCTCAGGGGCCTGGGTAGCCCTAGCCCTAGAGGGAGTAGGAAAGCAGTTTGCAGACAAATTGTGTTTGGGTTTCCCCCCTCAACAATCTAAATTTATGAACTGAGCTTTTCCAGTGAGTTGCTAGCAATAAATAGTTGAGATCAGAAAGGTCTGCTGTGTACATCTGTTTTTGCACATTTAATTTGTTTTTTTGGGATGTATCTCAAGTACTTGTTCTTGATTCTGAAGTCAGGTGAATGTGTTAGAGATTATCTAAGGTAAAGGTAAAGGTTTCCCCATGACCGAATGGTTGTGACCGACCGTAGGGGGTGGTGCTCATCTCCGTTTCTAAGCCTGTAGAGCCGGTGTTTGTCCGAGCACAAGTTCCATGGTCATGTGGCCGGCATGACTATACGCCGTAGAGCATGGAATGCCGTTACCTTCCCACTGAAGTGGTCCCTATTTATCTACTTGCATTTTTAGGTGCTTTCGAACTGCTAGGTTGGCAGGAGCTGGGACAAGCAGTGGGAGCTCACTCTGTTGTGCGGTCTTGAACTCCCAACCTTCCGGTCAGAAAGCCCAGCAGCAGCGGTTTAACCCATTGCGCCACTACGTCCCGTTCTCTACCCTTCTTTTAAAAAGAAAATACCCTGAATTTCCTATCAACTGCTGAATATATGCCACAGTTTTGAATTTCTTCCATTTATTTCCCACTTTACAGTACATAATTGTTGTGCATGTGATCACTGATACAATTGCACACAGAGTTTATCAATATTTTGTGTGTGTACTGTTTAACCTATGTACTGAGCTGCATGTGCCCATTTGTAAGCCACTGCATAAAAAGATTTTGATGTTATAATGCAAACAATTTCATCAACATTGGTCTTTGGTGCGTGTGTGGGGTGGGTGGATGGGTGGGGTGCTTTATCAATGCTCACATGTGCTCTGGCAGATCAGGGCAGATTATGCAGATATGCAGGAATATGCAGATTAATTAAATTTAAATTGATTTTACTGCAGCAAAGTATGAAAGATCCAATTATAGAATAAATTTTATAAATTCTTCTAGTTAAATTGGAATTCAGGATGAGTGAAATGCAGATGCAGGGTCAAGTGAAGTCACAGGACAATGATGGAGAAATAAAAAGAGTAAATAATCTCAGCCCTACATGACATCAAATGGTTATCTTAGCATTGCGAACACATTTCACCTAAAATAAAATTTGGATGCAAATGCAAATATTCTGCGTAGGAAGATTTTGAAGGAAACAAAGTGTCGTTTCTATAAGGACACCAACCTTTCTCAGAAGGGATCACACACAGCACTACTACTGCCACTGAATTACACATACAGCAAAATTTTAAGGTGATTTTGGAGGTCCAAGAGAAAAATTTAAGGAATATCCAGAGGAACAACAAAAGGTTTATAAGACAGCAAATCTCCTGCATGCGAGTAGGGATACCGTTTGGCACATCCTTAACTTCATGGGAATGCAAACCTAATCTAATTTCCAGCATCAGGATAAGGGCAATGCAGCTACAGGGTTAGGGAACAAACATTCTCTGAGCTTGAGGAGGCCTTTATGACTGCCCCCGCCCCAAACACAGGCTACAGCATATGCCCAGTGGTGTCATCTACTCACCAGTAGACGGTACGCTGGGCGGGACTTAGCGTGATCGACAGCCCGTCCACTCACTTCCGCTTTCTTCGCGCTCGCCGCGGGGCTTTCCCTCACCTCGGAGGGAGCGCCTGCTCGCCGGGGGGGGCGCCGGGTGCCTGGGCGAGCAGGCGCCCCCTCCAAGGTGAGGGAAAGCTGCACGGGGAGCGCAAAGAAAGCGGAAGTGAGTGGACGGGCTGTCGATCACGCTAAGTCCCACCCAGAGTACCGTCTACTGGTGAGTAGATGACACCACTGCATATGCCCCATTGACACTGCTGGAAAGTTGGCTAGGATTGCACCCTGGTGGTGTTAAAAAAAAAAGAGGGGCATAACTCAGTGGCAGAGCATATACTTTTCATGCAGAGGGTTTCAGGTGGAGTCCATGGTATCTCCAGGTTGGATGCCAATACCACCCCCCATCTGAAACTCTGGTGAA
Source organism: Lerista edwardsae (assembly GCA_029204185.1). Taxonomy (NCBI): domain Eukaryota; kingdom Metazoa; phylum Chordata; class Lepidosauria; order Squamata; family Scincidae; genus Lerista; species Lerista edwardsae. Next base: position 32,195,557 of record JAJKFI010000008.1, read on the forward strand.
CCTCTTTCAGTCAATAAATACAGGTGGAGCCTTTTTATCCGCAAGGGTTCTGTTCTAGGAACCCTCACAGATGACAAAAAATGTGTTAAATGAAATCCTTTCAGAAAATAAAACACGTGCTGTTAATTGGCAGTCAGTGTTTAAAACAAGGTTATCTTACCATGGCAACACAGCTGCAGCCATTGTCCAGGGGCTTAGGGCAAATTAGTATCCATTAGCTCTGTGATAAGACCTCTTCCCTTCGCCCTGGAGCTAGGCTAAAAAATGCAAAGCAGAAGTAATTAATCACACTTCCCAAGTTGAGGGAGCTACTAATTTGCTCTAAGCCCCTGCACAATCACTGCAGCTGCTTTGCCATGGTAAGAGAAGCTTTTTTTTTTTTTTTAAACTGATTGCTAATTAATGGCACTTGTTTGTTTAACTTAATGAGCCCTTCTCTTCTGCGGTGGCTCTGTGCTGAGTCAAGTCAGCAGATGGGTAAACTGCGGATGAGAAGGCTCCACCTATATACTACTGTGCCAGATGGGCCAACAATCTAACTCAGAATGTGATACTTCCATAGGAACCAGAGAGAGAGAGAGAGAGAGAGAGAGAGAGAGAGAGAGAGAGAGAGAGCAGAGTCATATACAGGTGCAGCACTGCCTGGGACAGTGACATCACCGTGTCATGCAACGCTGTGATGTCAAATGATGCTGTGATGTCACTTCTGAGTTCAGAGGAGAGCAGTTGTGGCTTTGCAATGTGGCTGCTGCCTCTCGTTCCTTCTACAGCAGCTTCCCAGCTAACTTTCATTTTCTGCCAAGCCACTGTGCGAAGCGCTATGCTCGGAGATTTTCCATGGCTTGGCAGAGACGAACATCAGCAGGGAAGCTGCTGCTCAGTGGTGCACCCCTTCAAGTGGCGGCCAAGGCAGGTGTCCCCACCTGTGACACCCTAGATATGCCTCTTGAAACGAGAAGCTGTATTGCCCAGCTTACGTTGTGGCAGTTGGATCACCTAATCATGTTTGGTTCTGCACAGGTGATATCAAGACAGGCTGCTGGTGATTACTAAAGCACCATCAGCAATCACTTGATTGGAAATGTTCACAAGTTGAACCAGATGGGAACGTCATGTTTTTCTACTTTTTGGATATTGTGCACAAAGTACATACGTGGCCTGGATATGCCCCAAATTTATAAAACATACAAAATTGATAAAACAGCAGTGCAGATTTGATCACACCCAATGCAGAATTTTTCTTATTTTGTGTGATTATGCAGAGACTTCAAATTACATCATAACACAACTATATCCCAAGAAACAATTAAAAGAATATGTATCAATATCACTTTTACAAGCATAAGCTTCTGATAGAACCTCGGGGCTTTCTTACATAGTCTCATGAGGTCTGAATGCACACTGCATTCTGTTTATAACAATACCTTTGGGACTGGGGAAAAAATCAGGTTTTTTTAAATGTTTAATTTCAGGTTTAAATAAATGAATAAGCATATAGCAATGTTGATCACAGGCTTGTTACCGAAATTAAAGGAGACCTGAAACTTCCCTGCCAGGGATGAGAAGAGGCAGTGCCCCCTTCAATTCTTTGCACAATCCCTTTCTAGCCCAGGGCAGTGCCAAAGACTGGAACAGAATGCCAGAGGCTGACTTTAGGATTGGGACTCAGGGCCTGCGAATGCTGATACTCTGTGAATGCTGCGAACACCTTCCAGAGGCTGCAGGGATCTTCCGAACAGCACCTGCAACCAGCATGAATACCTTAAACATCATGATGTTATGATGGCCAGTGGATGCCTCTGCCAGCCATTTTAAAGGGGTAAGTGCTGGTTGCAGGTGCCATTATGAAGATCCCTGCAGCCGCTGGAAGTTCTCTCCATAGTGGATAACAAGGGCAGAGGTGCAGATAACACGGACAGTAGCAATTCTGCCCCTCACATGCAAGCGAGGTCGCAGACAGCAAGTTTTGCAGATAGCGAGAATTGAGTGCATCAGTGTTTGTAAGCAAGATTACTCTTGGATTTAAGAGGGTCCTTTGAAGGATGCTTTCCAATGGGCTTCCTAACTTTATAGAGGGCTTACCTGAGCAATCTGATCTTCTTAGTGCCCACAGGACACCATTTCTGCCGCCCCCCCCCAACATCCCCAACACCAGTATAATAACTTCCTTTTTTGCAGTCTCTCTCTCTCTCTCTCTCTCTCTCTCTCTGTGTGTGTGTGTGTGTGTGTGTGTGTGTGTCAGACAGAGATATATATGCAGTGATGTCATTCAGGGGGAACGGACCAGAACGGGCGTTCCGGATCCTAACGGGCTCCGTGGCTGGTTCCAGGTTCCCGACAACTGCCAATCAAAAGTGAGTTCCTGTTCCTAAATCATTTGAATGACACCACTGTATATATGTTTTGGATGTTGATGAGATAACAGTGCAAACAACCTCAAAGTGCCTCTAATTAGTCTAACGGTACCGCAAGACAGAGTTGTTCAAAGGAATACGATTTTTATTAGGAGATATCAAAAAACATAAAAAGTCACAGTTTACATGTAAGGCCATAGGGGTTACCTGATTGAGGATGAAAGAATATTTGTAAATGGCTCCATGTGGACAGCCACAGGTAAAATGAAGGTGGGCAAGAGAGAATGCGAGAATCAGACTGACAGCTGGGCTGAGCTTTCTCTGCCAGAGATGATTCAACAGGAGAAAATTAGCGGGAGGTTTTAAACAAGCACTGGGAAATGGAAGATCTCAGAAAGGATGGGGAGTTGTTACAAGGATTTGAGGGAGAGGAGAGGAGAGAAATTACCTATCCTTATTCTGCTGGGTAGATTTGTGTGCAATATCCTTCCGCAAAACGAGGCTGGGCTGCACCATTTTGGATCCAGGAGGAAAAGGAAAACCACGCTCAAAAAGATCGCCTTGCTTAGCAGGGAACGTAGCTGCTCCAGGGGTGAGGGCAACTATCTTTTGTTCATAGGTGGACGAGGGTATCAGACCTCCAGCTCTTCTATTCGAGGCTAACAAGCCAATCACTGCACCCCATTGCCTCGTTTCAGTCTTTCATGCAGGCTCATTTCTTACACAAACTACAAAGAAGCGTTGGAGAAATGATCCAACTTGCATAGTATATAGCTTTTATTTTTACAAAATATTTGCTTCCAGCAGAGTGTATCTTAATTTACAAATGCCGAAATCTGTCATTAGGAGTTGACCCAGCCGCGTGGCATTGTCAAATGCAATAACGTATCTTTTAATAGTTTTATATCAAGGAAGGATATAACATATCATTAGTTTAAATGTATTTGCAAGCAATTACCCCCACCAGGATATTTGTGAATGCTCATGCAAAATTGATGAAACCCTGACATGCTTAAACATTGTTCATTTAGCTCGATTCCTTATGTATAGAAGAAATAACATAAATAATTTGTCTGCCACTTGGAAAACGGCTGTTCGGCATTCTCATTCACTGCGAGGTTTCTATCTCGCCTTTTAAACGATAGCCCTTGGTGATCATTTTTTTAAAAGAAGGCGTAGGGGGCGGGGAAACAAGTTTTATATATGTTTAATTTTAAATGGGTGTGCTCGATTATTCATTCTCCTTAGTATAGTTCAGTGTTCAACATGGTCTAGATTTACTGTATGTCAGCTGCTTTTCCCTTACAAAATGGGATGAATTATTAAATGGGAAGAGGTTGTCTGACAACAGGTTTCCCAGTACTTCACAAAGGGAAGACCTTTGACATTTAACTGTCTCTTGCAGAGAAGAAAGAGAAAATCAATTATGCTACCGTGTTGCAGTTCAAAAAAAAGCAAGCTGTTGTGCCGGTGTCTTCTTTACCTCTGGGTGGTTGAGTAAGTCTGGCATTCTCTGTTGGATTTACACAAGAGCAAGTTAGTCTTCCTCCTAGGGTAGCTGATGTTTGCTACCTACAAGCTTTAGAAGATGATCGTCTTCTTTGAACCTTATCTCAGCTCTATGGTCAGCCAAGAACCTCCTAATTGGCCAAATAGTGAGGACACTAGAGAGTCATCCTTGAAGGCTGCTCTAGGGCTTTGCAGCTCACCTTCCTCCAGTGCTCCATCAAAGCTTGCCTTCTAGAAATGATGGAAGACCATTTCATTTGGTGACTGGGGTGTGTGTAAAGAGCAGTACCTTCTTTACCTTTTTTATTATGGGGTTGGTATGCAGGAATGCTTTTTGTTTTAAGGGAAGAAATGTGAGGGACTGTCTTAATAATCATTGATAGTATGAACTGAAGCCTCCTCTTGGATCCATTCAAGCAAATAAGCAGCACGTTTAAGAGAATCTGTAAGCATATTGTAGGTTTCTGCCAGAACTGAGCCAACGGTTCTCGTGAGAACTTTAAGGGTGCAACCCTAACCTGGAGTTAGGCTGGCACAGTTAGGCCAGCAAAGTTTGGCTGGCACAAGGGCCACCGTAAAGCGCATTTGGACCACTCTCAGAGTTAGGGGGATGGTGCATATCTGTATGATGGCCTCGCTGACTCCAAGAGTGGTGCACACATCCTTGACGGTGGCCCTGCTGTGGACCAAGCTTTGTTGGCCTAACTGTGCCGGCCTAACTCCAGGTTAGGATTGTGCCCTAAGTGTGAAATTGGGAGAGATGGGAGGGTGGGGACAAAAGTTGCATCTGGTATACTAAACCTCCTAACACCTTTTCATTTTCCAGCTATTCTATAATAAATATAACCAAATCTACTGTGAGGTTCTATAGTCTTAATAGACTATAAGAGGTGGGAGAAAATGTTGATAACAAAATTAAGACACATAACACCACTTTCTGAACTTCTCATTTTTTGTGAAAGAACAAATAAAAAAACCACCCAAATCTGTAAAAATTAGAATAGTTTATGTGGTTTCTATTTATTATTCAATGGGAGGGGTGCATGGGTAATGACTGTACCTTTATCTGCTGGCACGAAACCACCTATATCAGCTACTTAGTACACTTTTAAGTCATTATAATTTATAATACTGAGAGACACACATCATCCATGGATTCAATACGCTTTACAGTATTTGCAACACTCCTTAGCCAGCACAAGTTACTTGTGCCAGCCTAACTCCAGGTTAGGATTGCGCCCCTGAGTTATACAAATTGTGTTGGTGTTTAACTTCCACTGTCCACAAAGCTTTGTGATAAATGTACCTTCAGTGTATATAAAGGAGGAGGATTAAAGATAGGTATTAGGAAATGCACACATACACACATATACACCCAAACATGAATATCCACAAAGAAGCGGAGCTTGTCAGTCAACCGACCATTTGACCTGCTCTAACTCGCCAGAGAAGCCCATTCCAAGGTTCTGCTTAATCTTATGTCATAAACATTGACCATGTGATGTACAATCTGCTGTGACATGTAATTTGTTCAGTTCCAAGAAAGCAGGACAAGAGGTTTGGAAGGTTCACTGCATTGTACAAAGGCAGGCCTGGTTGGCTGCCAGTCGGTTTTTGTTTTGTTTGTTACATTTGGAAAGAGAGGGCAAGAAACTGGAAAGCCTTTTGGGAAGGTAAAACTGAGCTTTATTTTTCATTTCCTTCATATGTTCCTCCCCCTTGGAAAGGGCAAGTTTGTGTGTGAGTGTGGGGTGGGGGAAATGGGGAAAACATGATTTGAACTCGTTTCTCTGTTGGAAAGAATAATAAACACGATTATACAGGGGGATTTAAAAGTCTTCTTTGTAGGTACTGCCCTTCAGTGCAAAACCTGCAGGTTACAAAGAAACTATCCCATTACAGGCCAGTCCTATTAGGCTTCTTCACTGCTGCTTCACTACCATTGTGGCAGTGGATCCTGCCTTACAGCTCTTGCAAAAACTACTCTGAGAGCCCCTGTAGCCATGCACTGTCGGATGACCACAGGCACCCACTGCACATCAGAGAATGGAGAAATGCCTTTGGTAGTAGTGGAAAGGAGCATGGGGGAGACCATAATGGAGAGGGGAAGAGGTGTGTTGGGAGGTGGGTAACATGTACTGGATGCTATCTCTTTTCTCACCTCCTGAGAGCTAGAGAGCTGATGCAGGTCCAAGGAGACACACAGGCAAGTGGGACACCTGGGAGAGGTCCCCCACCCCCTGCCCCCGGAGGTTGCCTTGCAAGCCTTTTTGGCATAAGATCAGGCTGAAATAAGATCAGTTTAGTTATTACATTTTGTTCCACTCTTCCTCCAACATTTGTTCCACAATGTCTGTGGTTCTTTCCCCTGCCTCTTCCCATTTTATCTTCACAGTAACCCTGTGAAGTGGGTTAAACTGAGGACCTGTTTGGTCCCTGTTTCTACTTGCTGAGATTCGCAGACATCACCACTTTGGGGACAGACCGCCATTTTGGGGTGGGATGGTTCCCAGTGTGAACAGAAGAACGTAAGAAGAGCCCTCCTGGATCAGGCCAAGGACTCGTCTAGTCCAGCTTCCTGTATCTCACAGTGGCCCACTAGATGCCTCAGGGAGCACACAAACAACAAGATACCTGCATCCCAATGCCACTGCCTTGCACCTGACATTCTGAAGTAGCCTACTGCTCATGTAAGGAGGTTGCACCACCCATCATGGCCTGTAGCCCACGATGGACTTTTCCTCCAGAAATCTGTCCAACCCCCTTTTAAAGGCACCTAGGCTAGATGCCATCACCACCTCCTAGTGGTGAAAATGGTAGAGGGGAAAGCATTCACCACAGCCCCATCACACAATGTGCTTCCGCACTGAATCCCCCCACAAAATTGTATGGGGGCTTTATGGGCACCCCTCATCTACTTCCTGCTTCACATCCATCTGTTCAAGCCAGGGTTGGCAGCATCAGGTCTTGTTCAGCTCCTAGCTGCTCCCCCC
>JAJKFI010000008.1:32202422-32230552 GCA_029204185.1 Lerista edwardsae
CCCCCCCTAGATGGCACCTATGAATATATCCATAGTCATAAGTAAGGGGACATGGTGGCACTGCGGGTTAAATCACTGAGCTGTTGAGCTTGCTGACCGGAAGGTTGGCAGTTCGAGACCATGTGATTGCGTGAGATCCTGTCGCTTGTCCCAGCTCCTGCCAACCTAGCAGTTCAAAAGCATGTAAAAATGTGAGTAGATGAATAGGTGCCACTTCAGTGGGAAGGTAACGACTTTCCCTTGGTGTTTAGTCATGCTGACCACATGACCATGGAAACTGTCCTCGGACAAACACAGGCTCAGACAAAAACAGAGATTAGCACCGCCCCCTACAGTCAGTCACGACCAGACCATTCGGTCGCGGGGAAATCTTTTATAGTCATAAGTAGAGGTGGGGTTTTTGTTGAATACTTCATAAAAACACAAAACACTGCCTTTTGGGGGTTAAAATATTGGAATAAAAATGCAAAACACAACATTTTGGCGTTTAAGATATTTTCTAAAAATTAAAATATATTGCTTTTACAATTATAAATAATACTGTGACTGCATCTACTGAAACTGTATCACCTATATCATCTACCTAGAACACTTTTAAAGCATTTAAAATTAATAAAAAATGAGAACTTGAAATGAGAATGTAGAATAAAAACACATAACACCGCCTTTTGGGGATTAACATATCGGATTAAAAAACACATAACACTGCAATTTGCTATTTTAATCAAGAAATATTGGGGGAAAAAATATCACCCAAGAAACACACCCCTAGTCATAAGGCCTAGAAACTTACCTTTTAAAAAAATGAAGCAAAGCTGTCATCTTTAGAATGTGGAATTCTGCACTGGATAACAAGTTCTAAGCAAATGTGGGTATACGTTTTAAAAAAAAAAAAAGCCTTGGTGTTATGTCGGTTTCATGAAACACCATAAAATCCCAACTGCCTTAGAAACTTTTGGGTCTTCTTTTAAGGCAAAACTTTAATTCTGTCCCTTTCTGGCATCAACTTTTTCATCCCATTATGTCAAGAAATGTATTATCCCTCCATTTGTCTGTCAGAACTATTCCCGCCGGACCCATCGGCTACAGGCTCCTGTGCTTGAAACTTCCCGAGAACATCTCGCTATCAAGAGTTGCAGTTTTCAGCAAACGTCTCTGGTGACTTTTGACAATGTTTTACAGAGAACCAGAGCAGGAAGCTTCGGAGTTAAAGGAAATCTTCCATCCTGGCAATGAATATGTAATAGGCTTTTTCACTGTTCAGCATTCCAAAAAATGTAAGGTTCATTAAGTCTTTCAAAGACGGGGACTCCGTGTCGCTTCTGAATGAACCTGTCTTCAGGATGGCATTAGCAAATGACACGTTGAGGTAGGAAATATTAATATCCCACATTAAGGAATAAATTTGTTTAAATGCCCCTTGCGGAAGCAGATGATGCAGGAAAAAAAAAACCTGTGAATCATCTCCTAACTTTATATGTAAATTGTCTTTTGCTTATTATGCATAAGAATGCTCTTTTGCTATTCGGTTCCTTCATATTAGCAAGCAGGAGTGTAACTAATATATAAAATAAAGTCATTCTCTTTAATGAGAATGCTAAATATTTTAAAGAAATGCGCGGCTGTGAAATATTGTCAAGGGCATTTTTATACTTAAGTTTAAGAACACTTATGACTTAACCGCTGAATTATTTAACACCCTCAGCCTTGAAGTTCTATTTATGTACGGGGTTTAATGTTCATATGCTTTTTGTTGGCTTTTCCTGTGCTAAGGATTTAGGACCTTTGATTTTCTGTTTATAAAATTTACATTTTTAATCTCTTATTTCTGTGTATTTCCCTCATCCAGCTCCTACAGGCAAAATACAGCACAGGGAGAAGAGTGGGGAATGAAGGTTTTCCATGTCCCCCCTCCACCCCCCAAAAAAAGAGAGGGTGGGCAGCACAGGAGGGGGGAACTTGATGTCTGGAGCTAGGAATGGAAAGGGCTCCTTAATAAGCATAAGGACAAATTTTAAGGAAATGAATTCCATGCAGAGGGAAGAAGTCCTATAAACAGAAACCACCTGTACAGCCACAATCAGGAGATCTGCAACATGGATTTATGAGTTTGCTGGCTGGGGAAAGATATAATAGGATCAAGATCTGTTTTTAAGATATGTTGATTCTACCCAGAAAGATCTGCTTGTAATTGTTGAGATGGGGAAGGCGCCCTCCCCATGTTCACTGGAAAAGTCGCTCAAAATTGATTCGGGCTTTGTCTTTGTGTTTCTGATTCTTGGGTTCGGTTACGTTTCCGCCACACAGTCACCCCCACCTCACCCCTGCTTGAGAAATCAGGTGATGGTGGAACTAATCTGTCATGGCCCTGCTTTGTCGCCTTATGCCTGATCAAATCGTCAATCCATTAGCCAATGATTCTCCCAAGTCTCAGGCAGAGATCTTTTTTCTAGTTTTGCAAACTGAGATCCTTCTAGTTGGAGATGCCAGAGACCTGCATACCAAACATTCCCTTTACATCTGCTATGGTACCTCCCCAAGCGCTAAACAATTTGGGACTGGGGTATTCAAGAACCCTAGCTCCCATCTGCTCTTGCCCACCATTGAAAAGTTCAGGGGAAGCGGTGATATCTTCTCACCACCATCTGAAGTTCAGCTGGTGGGCCTGCACAACAAGATCCATACGTCTGGTTCTTAAGACAGCTTGGTTCCAAGCCACATTTCTCCAACATTTCAGCACTGGGGCCAACTTTTTAGAATTACAATCTGTCTGGGACCCATTGGAAGCGATATCATGGCCGGAAGTGCCGTCATTGTGACACCAGAGCCTGCTGCTTTCCTGAAAATGCAGCAATAAGTTGGAATATTTCTCATCTGTTTTCTAATAGCAAAGTGAATCAGAAAGAAAAAAGCCTATCTACAACTTTGACACAAGCAGAACAACCACACAGGCCTCGCTCTTTTCCAGCATCCCCATACTTTCAATATGACTACTCCAGCTGCTTCGCGACCCACCTGAAATTGGATCATGACCCACTGGTGGGTCCCAACCCACAGTTTGGGAACCACTGACTTAGGATTTCCCAGATCAACCCCAGCACTTTGAATTGGGCTAAGAAATCAATTGGGATGCAATGGACGGGCTTACATAATACCATCTGAGCCAGCCTCTTTTTGCATGATGGACATGTACAAGCACAATCCCATTCCCCTCTCAATGTGTGCTGTGCTCGTGCTTCTAATTATATGAGGGATGCTAGCATTAGAACGTATGTGAGAGGGAGGTTTAGGTGAACAATTCCACCCATGAGATGTAAAGAAAGGAAATGGCATATCAGAAGAGAGACTAGGGCTGAGCACGTTCTGGTCCTTATTGTATGTGAAGGGCCAGATCAGTGGCATTGTATGAATTGGCAGCCAGAGTATCCAAAACTGGAATTGTTGTGTGCCCTGGTATCCACTGATTCGATACCCATTGATTCAGTTATCCACCATGGATACTGGGATGCCTATTAAAAAGATAGGGAAACATTAAATATTCTCTTTTTTTTTACCTTGTTACAGCAAAACCACTGATGTTCCCCTATCTTTAAAAAGGCATCCCAGTATCCATGGTTTCAGGTATGTGGTGTGTGTGTGTGTGTGTGTGTGTGTGTGTGTGTCCAGAACAGAACCATAGCAGATACTGGAGCATGCCTGTACTTGTTTTGTAACTCTAAGTCAGGAGCCTCGTAGCAGCATTCTGGGGCAGAGGTCATTTCAGAACCCTTTTCAAAGGCAGCTTCCCCCCTCATTTATTTATTTTTCATCATCACAGGCACATCACTGGGTTTCTGAAAGGAATCTTTTAATTCTGCTCAGATGCACATTGGGAGAAACAAATAAGAAAAAAAAGAATTAATCTGCTTACAACGAAACTTGTCATCTTTGATTGGGTTGTTCTGTTTTACAATGATCCTTCCTGACATAACCAGAACTAACCTGACATGTCATATACTGAAAAGTGGAGTGAGTTTCAGAAAACCCGAGCATATGTTCCTTTCTAAAGCTCCAACTTCTACCATGCAACTATACGTCCAAGGCATTATAAAAATAATGAAAAATAGATGGCTTATGCTCAACAAATTTGTTCAGATCTAATTGAAGTTGCAGTTAATATAATAAATTCAGTCCTAATAGGGTGGGGAAACACACAATAAAAACCAATGGGGATAAGAAGAATTTGATATCCCTTTTCAATGGAAGAGATACAGGCGAATCTAACAATTGATATGCCCTGTTTTAAAATCAAGGGGCTCACAGAAGATACAAATATTTCCACTGGAACATATTTGACTCTTAGTGAAGGCTGTTTCTTGGAGCAGAGAAGCTGGTGTATGTTACTGTTTCTTGTTTCCAACACAAATTTCAACTAACCCAGTGTTATTCAAACTGTGGGTCGCGACCTGATGTCAGGTGGGTCATAGAAAGCTGGGAGCAGCCATCTTGGAAAGTGCAGACCTTACTCTTGTTATATTCCTTTTGTGAGAGTTAACAGTTTGAATTTTCAAGTGAGGGTTTTTTAAAATTTTGTTTTTAGTTCAGTGTTTTTACATCATATTTTGTGCTACTCTTGCTTTCTGTCAGGGATGTTTCATAGTTGTACAATTGCTGCAGTTCAAGAATGACAATTTACATTTCAAGAGTATAATTTTATTGTGTTACAATGATACCACTTCTTCCTTGACCATGTCACTTCCTGCCACAACGTCACTCCCTGGTTAATGACTCCACTTCTTGTGGGTCCTGACACAAGTGCCATTCTAAAAAATGGGTACCGGTCTAAAAAGTTTGAATACCAATGAAGCAACCAAACCAGCCTTTAGTGTCCTGCGTAGCTTCATATGCCTTCCCACAGCTAGTGTAATGGAAACTGTGCCAAAAGGGGGAAAAAACCCACAGGATAGTGCACTGCAATTACATATCTTTGTTCCATTTGCATAATTTAAACAACTTACAGAATCCAGATTTTCTTGGGGCAGAATTTTAATTTTCCATTTAGCATGGCATACACGCAGCCTTCAATGGATATTATTTTCCTGATCCACTGCTTAGTTAAGGGAATTACTCTGAATGAAAGCTGTTGTTAACTTCAGTGGGAACCAAACTGGCTTAAATCCAGTTTACTTCCTTTCAACTGGGTTGATATTGGCGTGTTAGATGAGAAAAATTACTTTAGAGGCTTCCTCCTCTGGAGAATTAGGGTTAAGTAAAGGAATCACCAGCCTTCTCGGGGTTTCTTCCCAGTGTTTGCCAAACTGGGAATTCTGCAATAGAGGTCACCAAAAGGTTAAGCAAAGGGGTAATTCAGTGGAATAGTTTTATGCTCAAGAGAGAAGGGATTCCCAAGAAGTAATCATGGGGGACCACTCTGGTAGAGTCTTTCTTGCCAGCGACCTTGACGGAAACAGAAGGTGCATAAAATCAACCATGTCGAATGAGAGCGAGAACTTTCCCCGAGGGACAAGGCAAGCTCTAATCTCGCAAAGCACATCTCAAAGGATCAAACCCTCGTTGACTACATATTGCTCAGCTGGGATTACCCCACAATTATGTACCGACGAGGAAAGTTTGTCTTCCTGTCAACAAGGGCATTGCTGTTCATTGCAAGAAGTCACAGGATAATATAGTCACAAGGAACAGAGGGGCTAACAGGGACTTGAGATTTAGACCGGATACTCCACAATCAGATGTTCATAGCAGAGTGGCTTTTATAATAAAAAGAGCACTGCCTAGGCACAGGGCCAGATTAATCATCAGCCTACATAAACTACTGTTTAGGGTTCTATGTATAGATTCATTGGGCTACATCCAAAGGAAGAGACTCTTGACGCAGCCCCACTGAAATCAAGGTAGCCCTGACCAACTCAAGTCCTATCAATTGCATTGGGATGTAGTCAGGACTGACTTCCCTTGGATAGAACCCACTGTCAAATGTACAGAATATATGTACCATTTTGGGTTTTTCATCCTTGTTTTCTGTGATTGAATTTTGTACGCGCTTGAAACAAATTTTGAGTGGCTTTCACAGCCAGCAGCTATGGCTCAAGAGTGAAGCCTCCAAGGGCAATGGATTTTGCTGAGAACAAATGCTTTATGCTACCCTGAAACCCTGAACAGGGGCTCCATAGGTACTATAAGAGCACAATCCTAACTGACACAGTTAGGCCAGCCAAGTTTGGTCAGCACAAGAGACACTGTAAGGTATGTTTGGACCACTCTTGGAGTCAGAGAGGCCAGACGTGCAACATCCTCCCTGACTCTGAGAGTGGTCCAAACACCCTTTATGGTGACCCTTGTGTCAGCCAAACTTTGCAGGCCTAACTGTGCCAACCTAACTCCAGGTTAGGATTGCACTCTGAGTCATCTTCAAGCACCGACAGATGCGCGTAAGTCAGGGGATGGAGCTTGATGCCATTCCCCACTCCATCCCCCACTCCATGAAGCTTCATTGAACCCCTCTGGAATGTCTGTAAGGGACTACAGATGGGACAATGCCTGGCCTGTTGTTCATGATGAGCAAGCATTAAAATAGCCATCATACACCCTTCTTCAAAGCACAGGCATCTTTGCATGCTACGTCTTGAGTGTTCCGTCTCTTTTTTCCCCTCTTTCTCTCCAGCATACCTTTTGCAAAGCAGCATCCGCTGCTCTCCATTGCTCATTTTGTTTTATTTTCTCCAAAGAATGTTTTGAGATAGGAAGTGACCTTTTTATGTCCAGAAACAGCCCCAGCAATCTGTCAGTCTTCCCCTAAACCACTCGCTAGACAAAGGGTTAGCGTAGCAAGCGCCACAATAATGTCGACACAGAAATATTACAAAGTAAAGGCTTATAAAATAATAAAAATTCTACTTAGTTCAGATACCTCCCAGTGCCTTTGGCAAAACACCTTAAGCATTCCACATAAGGCGGGCATTGTCTTCATAAGATGGCACCTCATAAAATGGTATTAAATATCACCGACGGGGCTTCATATTTCATCCAGCAAGGGTTTAGGCCAGACATGTTCTATATCACACATTATTAGAATGACATCTGCTTTGCAAGTTCTGTACCCAGGAGCATACCTTGATAACTCATTTCAGCGCTCCTTCTCGGAGGGCTTCTGTGCCTTCATAATACCTAATATGTTTAACTCATTTTGAACAGAAGTCTAAAGCCTGTCGTGGCCCTCTGGCCACAACTGTAGCTGTCAGGCAACCGAGTCAGCTATCAAACATTACTCATTTATCATTAGCAGGGATGCAGCTGTACAAAGGCATTCAGCCACCACTGTGAAGAGCTGTCAACTCTTCCCTGTCTAATACTCGCCTCTCTCAATGGGGTGTTTGCAGTAGGAGCATCAATCGCTGTTTTCTCTCCGCCAAAGATTTATAGGACTGAGGGGATGGGCATCGGAGTTTCATTTGAATAGTTTGGCCGTGAGGCAAATTTGTTTGTTTGTTCTTTTGTGGAGTTCATTGGTTTATTTATTCTGCTTCGGCTCCCCCAGTCCAGGGGCAGGGAACCACAGTTTAATCCTTCTCCATGCTTAAAATCATAACTGCCCCTCCAAGTGGTATTTTAAAATACTATATATATATATTTCCCCAAACCTGCACCACCTTATACGTCAAGGCCCAGATCCACTCTCTTCCCCATTTGTCAAACTGTTTCCATGTGTGGATCAGGGACAGAGGATGCTTCCTTTCAATGTGTCTCATCGGGGTGGGGGGGGACCCTGATCTAGGGGGGGCTTTTTGAGTAAACGAGAACAGGACGTTTAACTACATTTCCCAGGTTTGAGAAGATTACTCCTAGGGATTTGGATCCCATCCCATATCCTGTGTGTGTGTGTGTGTGTGTGTGTGTGTGTGTGTGTGTGTGTGTGTGTGTGTGTGTGTGTGAATTGCAGGGACATGCTGCCGTCCACAATGAAAGGAATGCTTGTCCACAATAAAGGAAGACTAAATGACCCCAATATGGTGAAAACTCAACATCATCATAACTACTTTATATAGGCTGGTGTAGCCGTTCATATGAGGTGTTAACCATTTGGGTTTGTTTTTTTTATTTAAGAGATTTTGAGATGAAGGAAAGAGGCAGGAATCAGAGCTTCATCAGGCAGGGATAATGACTGTTTGTAGTATGCAGGTATCCCTATATGTGGGTCAGATCTAGTTCTGTTAATTCCCATGCAGTTTCCAAGAACCTGATGTCTTAAAGCCCAATCCTAACGATCTGCCCAATCCTAAACTGCCCAGCCACCATAGGCACAGCGATAGCCAAACAGCTACGGCTGCATCCTATGGATGCGAGGCAGCCACCAGAGGCACATTGGGAAAAGGGGGCATTTGTCCCCTTCCCACGGGTAAGGGCACTAGGCCACCATTGGGCCTCCTCACGTCTGCGCTGGCTATTTTGCATGGCCCTACATGAAGATTAGGATCCAGCAGTGGAGGCTGCCGCCGGTCCCATCCCCACCCTGCCCTTCCCCCACCCAGTTCTACCCTCCCTGCCCACCCAAAAGAGTACACTTCCAGTGGCGGTGTTACTGCCCGTCACCTCCGCATGGGCTTCTCTGAGTGCTGGGGTCTGGCGCTGGGTCAGCGGCAGTGGCAAGCCCTTACTGCCGGGGTGGTGGAAGTGCCTTCTTGAACTGTTGCAACACGAGCACTGGAGGTAAGGGCTTATTGCCAGCGCTGGCCCGAATAGGATTGGGTCCTAAATCCCTCCCCACATCCAAGTCAATGCAGCTGTACCAGTGGAGTGTGTGCTGAATCTTGAAGGAGGGGGTGCAGTCCAGAGGCCTCCTCAAGGTAAGGGAGCTTTCATTTCCTTACCCCAGGGCAAGCCTCCACTACACCAATGGGTCCTCTTGGATCTGCTTCAGCAAACTTTATCACACAAAGGAGACAGAGAGAGCAATCCTAAATTGGAGTTAGGCCAGCATAAACTAAGCCAGCAAGGTTTGGCCAGCACAAGGGCCACGATAAAGCATGTTTGGACTACTCTCTGAATCAGAGAGGATGGCTCACGTCTGTGTGCTGGCCTCTCTGACTCCAAGAGTGGTGCAAACATACTTTACGGTGTCCCTTGCGCTGGCCAAACTTTGCTGGTTTAGCTTATGCCGGCCTAACTCAGTTTAGGATTGCGCCCTAAGGGAAAGGGAAGAGGACAGGGAATAGGGTTAGGATCTGGTACACACCTGTGCTACAGAAGGATCCATCCAGCCATCCTCTCTCATTCAACCTCCCACCTGCCCTCCTCCCCACCCAGATATTCTGCCCATCCCCAGAACTTGTCAGTCCTGCATAGCAAAGATGGAATTCAGAACAACTGTCCAGGCAGCGCAATCCTGCAGTGGCATCTCTATAGGGAGGGCAGAGCTCTAAATTTTGCAAGGAGCCTTACCCTGTCATGTAAATCCTTCCTCTCCCTTGTTGCTATAGCCAGTAAGCAATGCCAAGATGTTGCTTTTCCCTGTACTGTGAGGATTGGCTACAATGGTGCAGGAAAGGAGTGATTTCCACTGCAAGGTAAGGCTTCTTGCAAAACTCAGAGCTCTGCCCTCCCTGTAGAGATGCCACTGCAATCCTGGCTTGCCCGTAGCGCCGACACAACATCACAGTGACTGTGCAATGGCATTAGTGCCGACGTGAGGGCTCTGAGCGGCACCCCCACTAAGGTAACAGGACTGATGCTGCAAGCAGCGCCAGTCCCGTTGCGCTGTCCCATGACTCCCTTGTGCTGGCCAAAGCCGGTTGGCACAGGGGAGGCATCATTTTGGCTCAAGGGAGGGAGCGGGAGGGGGGAGTGAGTAACTGGACACGTTGTGGATGCGCTGTGGGCGGGTCGGCAGGCAAGCCTGCCCGGGAGGGGGGCGGGCTTGGGATTTGGCCATAAGGTCAAATCCTAAGCCCATTCGGGAGGCCACACGGCCCCGATTTGGGCTGCACGGTCTCCTCGGATCTGTGCCTGCTGTTTAGCAGGCGCAGATCTGAGGAGCGCATAGGGGAGGCTGATGCCTCCCCTAGGGTAAGGGCATGAACAGGCCCATCGGCCTCACCATTCCAGTGCAGTATAGGATTGTGCACTGGGTCTAAAGTCTAAAGCAGGTTGTCAAACTCATTTCATACAGTGGGCCAAATACCATTTATGATGCCTACTAAGGGCCAGAAGCGATATAATTAAGCAGCTCATGACCAGAAATAAATGCTTTTTCTTACTTGGGAATTCATTAGCTGCAAAGACACGAGAAATGCAAATCTTGATCGTATTTTCAAGATATGGAAGAGTCCAATTATCATGTTGGCTGCCCTTTTAGCAATGACACCTCAACATAGCTCAGCAGCTGACAGCAGATGGTGGTGGTGCTGGGAGAGCCCAGGGGCTGGATGAAGGGCTTCCGTGGGCCATATCTGGCCCACAGGACTTATGTTTGAAGCTCCTGATTTAATGTTTAGGCACTGGACCACAGTGACTCCTCTTACCTACCCATATATGTGTTAAGTAGACATGTGTTAGACAAATAACATGTTCTCTTAGATCTGAGGCAATTGCTACTAATTAATTTATCCAAAGCATTTACGTTTACTCTACTTAAATTGGATAAATAGATATAGGGATACCTATGTGAATAGCACCCTGGGCTGCTTGGTTGGTTTATAAGCGCGAGAGATAACTAACCCAGCAAAAATAAACGCATATAGAACAGGAAGTCTTCTGTCCATTCTACAGCCCTCAAGTGCAGTATGAATACAGTATACTGTGAAATTTCAAAACAATGAAGCAACCTCCTTTGATGTCCTCATTTTACCACTTTCTCGATGTATTCTGTTTCCTCCTAACCACAGGGCCTTCCCCTTCTTGCTGTGCCCCAAAGCACCCTCTAGTCCCATCTGTTTCCTCAGACAGATGTTTCCCTCCATTACCAAAGTTTCCTAAGTATCGTTGAGCCACATAACTTCTACTTTTCTTCAGCATGTCCCCTCAGAACCTCCTTTTGTCACTGTAACATACCACCATGAGAAACTGTCCTCTCTCAGACAAATGCCTTTTGCCTGTCACTGGGTCAAAATATATTCCCTCATATTCTATTCCCAGCTGTTTCCTTTTTCTTGAAAACGCCTCAAATTCTATATTGCTGCTGCTATATTCCTATCCTCCTGACATAAAATGTTAAAAAGAGGCCTGATAAGGGTCACATGATCCTCCAACTTCTCAGTGGTATAGTGGATTACCAACAGCAGGATACTGTCGTATTAACATCAGAACATAAGAGCCCCATTGAATCAGGCCAAAAGCCCATCTAGTCCAGTTTCCTGTATCTCAGTGACCCACCAGATGCATCTGGGAGCACACAGACAACAAGATCCTTTAGCCACTCCTTTGCACCTGTCATTCTGAGGTAACCTACTGCTAAAACCAGGAGCATCAAGGCTTGTAACCTGTGATAGAAATTTCCTTCACATATTTGTCCAATTGCGTTTTTCAGGCATCTAGGCCAGGGGCTGTACCATCTGTACCATCTGCACTATAAACGTTCTAGCACATCAGGTTCTGAGGAGTACTCTAGGTCTTTCACAATGTAGAAGTTATGTATGTACAAGGGAAGAAGAAGGGGTTCTGGCTACATTCTGTGGTGACAATATGAACAGCAGTGATTAAGTTGACTTTTAGCATAGTTACTTCAGGCCTGCTATGCAGTCTCTGGCCAGCTTCTTACACCCATGTTTGCCGCTTGGATATATTATCATGCTTAGCTGCATTGCTATCTCATCAGAAACATAGCCAGAGAGGGGGTGGTGCAGTAAGTACAGTAGGTGCCGCAATGCGCCATGTAAGCTGCCCCTCCGTGTCACTGTTGGAGCCATTCAGGGCACAGACTGCCCCGAATGGCTACAACATGAAGGGAGAAGTGGTACTTACATGTACTTACCACACCAAAAATGCCCCTCTGACTGCACTAGCGTATCTTATCTTTCCTTCAAGGAGCTTAGGGTGGCATTCAAGGTTTTCTTTTTATTCTAACAACAACCCTGTGAAGTAAGGCTGAGAAGTCACCTGGTAGGTTTCACGGCTGAGTGAGAATTTAAAGCCAAGGCTCCCATCTCCTCATCCACCCATTATGCCACGCTGGTTCTCTATGTAGCACTTTGCAGAAAGAAGCCAAATCACTTGAATAAGATTAACAAAAATATTAAATGGTTGTCTTTTCCCCCCACACATCCCTAGATTGTCATCAGATTCTCCCTAAGGCAGTGATGGCGAACCTATGACATGCGTGTCAAAGGCGACACACCATGACATTTTGGCTGGCACACCAGCATTCACCAACACCTGACAACAGCCGAGTTTAATTTACTTGTATTTCATTTTTGTAATGAAATTATTTGATGTTTGATATTTCTTTATATAATACATAGCATCACACACAATTGGACTGTATTTTTAAAGAAATAAATGAATATGTAAAGAATAGTTTCTCTTTTGTTTGGGGGTAGGTGACACATCAGTAGAGTCCAGTTAGGCATTTTCTGAATTTTTGACACACCAAGCCCAAAAGGTTCGCCATCACTGCCCTAAGGCCTCCTCAAGGTATGGGAACATTTGTTTCCTTACCTCGAGGCTCCACTGTGGCAGCACTGGTGCTGGAAAACTGGATATGATTGGGACCTGTATTAGCAGTAGAACTGAGATCCACTGGAATTGATAGTTCACCCCACTATATTTCACTGAGTAGAACTCTGTGGCAGAAGTACTGTGGCCTTTGGATGGCAACTGTCAAAGGCAACTGAAGGAGGCTCTGGCAACAAGGCTTCTGTTTCCGTTTTAATAACTGATGCCACTTTATGTCACAAAGAAATTGGTTGGGAAACGTGGGGTAAACATTTTAAAAATAGTAAATAGCATAAATGAATATAGTTTCCTGTCTTGTCACAGGGCCAAATTTATGGTAATGGGAAGTGTCCCATAAGAATTCAGACTTTTCTCTTTCAAAAATGCTTCCTCTTGAAGTGGGAGGAAATCAAGCCTATGAGGCAATTTCTCTAAGTCCCTGTCTCTTTAAGAGACGAGACCGGGCTCCCAAGATTGAGTGGTCCATCTTTCCCGGCGTGCATTCCCCGTTCCCACTGAGGTCTGCAAAACCTCCAAGCCCATCAATCCCCCACGGGACCCCTGCTATAGCTTACCACGTTTAACATTGACGAAAAGAATGCCAGCTGGACTATGATGTTGCAGAAAGAGAAATACATTTTACTTATGTTTAGGACATTAGTAAAATGGACACAAATGCAATACGCCTCCAAGGGGACTATAGAACTTGTGCAATTTGTACATCTGGGTTTGGTCAATTATACAGTTGAACATGCAAATGTGGAATTGGCAACAACAAATAATAACATTGGCAACTTGCTATTGGCAATTTTGGTGATGCGAGACATCTGATTGGTGGTCGTTCTTGGCTGCTGCTCCCCCTCCCCTCCAGTGTGACCCCAATCAAGGGTCAGGGAAGGAGAAGTGATTAAATACATTTAGCAGCAACAATGGCATTAATAATAATAATAATAATAATAATAACAACAACAATAATAATAATAATAATAATAATAATAATAATAATAATAATAATACATGTATTTATATACCGCCTTTCTTAAGATCACTAGACTTCTCTAATGACTGTAACTCAAGGCGGTTTACATAGGCAGACTTTTATTCATAAACCCGAAGGTTTTTACAATTTACAGAAATGTTCTATCTTTCAAGAACAACACTCATACAGATCTTTCTTTCTGGATTTAGCCTTCTTTCTTTAGCCACCCGTCTGTCTTCTGCTGGCTGATGAGGCTTCCCTGCTCCCACCAGAGACGCAGCTGACTTCAGCACACTCCTCCTCCCACGAGGCAGCTGGAACTCAGCTTTTAATCAGCCGCAGCTGCAAGGTCTGCCGCTCACAGAGACTTCCGGCAGTCCCGAGCTCACGACCTTCAGATCTTCAGCTGTTATCTTCGGGCAAACGGAGGCATTAACCCTCTCGGCTAAATCTTCTGCTAAATCTTAATATTAAGACAAGATTACAATAGGGTTGGCACATTTAGCCAAAGTGCTCGACACATTTGATTGCTTGATGCAACAGTTATCAATGTGGTAAGTACTTACACAGGAAGATGCAAACTTTAAGAGTTAGAATTTTCCCCTCCCCACCTGACCTAATTATTTTGATAGTGGCTGGAAGGGAGTTTGCATTTGAATATTACAGTAGTGGTGATAAGATTGACAATGGATAAAGGCATGTATAGTCTTTTTCGGTTGCTGCTTTAAACTTTGTTGGGGAAACCTTTTGGCTTAGTTTAAAAAAAGAGTTTCCAGGTTACTTTAGCTCCTGGGCAGATTAGAATAGAGTTAGGCAGAAGTTGTTCTTACTATGCTCTTTTTAGATGTTCAGATTTGCATTACAAGACCCTGAGGGAAGGGAGACATTTGAATGTCCCTTGGCACCAATTCTTAATGGTCTGCATTGTCTGCATTATCTTGTGCTATCTCCCGAGGATCACCTCTGTGACTTCTTTGCAGGGTAGCAGCTCAGAACTTCCAGGATGAAATCCAAAATGGAGTTAGACCTGTACATGTTTAAGGGAAGGAAAGGGTGTTCTATGCACCGCCCTCCCCTCGATGGGGTCCATACCTGTTCCCATCACATACTGGTCTCAGCCCTTCACCTTTCCAGGTCCTGTATTATGTGCATCTGGTTAGACTGTCATCTGACCATTATGAGCATAGCAATCACAAGAATTACCTTTAGGCCAAAATAACCACAATGGGGTACAGAGCCACGTTAAGGAGGCTCTCAACAGTTGGACTTTAGCCAAGAAGTGTTTTCCCACCAAGAGTTGCTACTGGCTGCTTTTACTGTTGCCAGAACCTCGCTTTTGCCGGAGAGTTGAAAGTGGTCAGCGGGAGCTCGGGGTGTCTTGGCTGCGAATTTGATTCTCGCCAAGGCTCAGTCTTTAAGAGTTTATTTCCTTTTCTTTAGCGGCTTGGCTGGGCTGTATGCTCACAGCCAGATGAAGGAGGCATGGTGGTTACAACTGGGCTGGGCTGTGTGGCCTGCAGTCCGGAGAGGAGCATGGTGGTTGCAGCGTGGCTGGGCTGAGTGCCTGCAGCCAGGTGGAGGAGCATGGTGTTTTCTGAGAGAATCACCCCGGGGGGGGAGGGGGGTCCTCCTACATCACTCTCTTCTGGTTTAAACACTACAAACAGTATGGAAATCTGGCCGCTGGGCAGCACAATCCAACGAAACAGCTGAGTCGGTGCAAGCCCCTTGCACATCTCCTGAGTGTTGCAAATGTGCCATAAAGCACATTTGCACCAACTTGGGAGTCGGCTAGGTCAGTCGATGTAGGCTCAGACCAGCTCCCAGAGGCCAGACCGAACACCAGAGAGCGTGGGTTTGCACTGGACACTGGGTTTGCCAGCAGACAGGGTGGGAGAGGGTTATGGGAGGGTGGAACAGAGGCAGGGATGGCAGACCAGGAGGCAGATTGGGCCCAGGAAGGGGTGGGACTGACCTCAGAGGCTCACAACAAATCCTAACCCCATATTTCGGGCCTGAGCATCCTTATATGGTTTTATATGGGGAAAGGAGACATTTCCAACTATCTAAACAGCTAAAGAAAAGCCTACAAGAGATTGTAACCAGTGATAATGATCACATTGGAGTTTGTGTGTGTGTGTCTATGTGTGTGTGTCTGTGTGTGTGTCTGTGTGCAGTCCTAAACTGAGTTAGGCCGGCATGAACTAAGCCAGCAAAGTTTGGCCAGCACAAGTGACACCGTAAAGTATGTTTGGGCCACTCTCAGAGGCAGAGAGGCCAGCACACAGACATGAGCCATCCTCCCTGACTCTGAGAGTAGTCCAAAAACACTTTATGGTGGCCCTTGTGCTGGCCAAACTTTGCTGGTTTAGCTTATGCCAGCCTAACTGCAGTTTGTGTGTGTGTGTGTGTGTGTGTGTGCGTGTGTGTGTGTGTGTGCGTGCGTGTGTGTGTGTGTGTGTGTGTGTGTGTGTGTGTGTGTGAGAGAGAGAGAGAGAGAGAGAGAGAGAGAGAGAGACTTGAGTTTGGGCACTGTAACACTTTAGGAATCAAATGGAAGGAGAGTGACATAAATATCTTAATCAGGGGCGGAGGGAGGGTGTAGCCAGGGGTGCGGAATGCATGGGCGCCGGCAGCAGGGGGGCCAGCAGCGGGGAGGAACCAGCGCTGTTTTTGGCCTGCCCTTCCTCCCTGGCACCCATTGTGCTCCAAAATGGAGCTCTTCCGGGCACTGGGAGGCGGGGCGGGGCGACGCATGGGGGCGGGGCAACGGTGCCAGGGGCGCGGTTTCGCCGCCCTGACAGGGGCGCAATGGCAGCCCCGATCCTCCCCAAATGCCACTGATCTTAATATACATTAACACAATTTTTAAAAAGCAGGGACCACCTGCAAGTGAAATGTGAGAAAAATGAGAGGGAGAACCATGCTTGAGCCAAGAATCTGTCATAGGAATTATAGTTCCTGCAATATTCAGATTATTCAGATGGCCTGCAAATGGGTGGACTGGGTCCTTTCTGCATTCTGTATTATTCCCAGCCTAGATAGAGTCTGCTCCCAGGTTCCCTCACTCCATCCCTGGGGGAGAGAAGGCTGCAAAAGGCCTTTGGGCTGTGGGACTCCTGGAACCTGATTTGGAACTGATCATTCAGTATTTTTTTAATCAATCCAAATCAAGCATAGGGAGAGATGTGGTCTTGGTCATGCCAGTGCAGAATTTTCCCTTGCTTTATGGCAATGCAGCGCCAGGGAGACAATGAATACACCTACCTGCTCTGCGTAATGATGCTTTTTCTTTCTTTTTTTAGAGTATGAAGGTATGCTGGCACAATTAAATATAGATGAGCTGACTCTCTTGATTGACTTGGAGTCTATATGCTGGGGCTGGAAACTAAACCCCCTGAGGGCCACACCCCCTGGTAGGCCCAGGGCTATGCCTTTCAAGGCAGGACAATTATAATTAATTGAGCGATCTGACAGAAAGCACACCTCCAGAGGTAGCACCCGCCAGTGACACGTGGCACATATCAAGAGCAAGGCAGGCCACATGAAGGGTTAATGCGGGTTTGCTGGAACAAGGACAGAAAATCACGCCTGTGGCTACTACCAGCTTATTATGCCAGAGAGTTCTAGAAACAGCCTTTCATTCCTACCCGCTTTTTTTTCTTGCTGTCTTTATGAAAGCAGATTTGGTAGGGAATATGGATATACCTTTTTGTCATCCACCTTTTGGTGCACTCTTTTTTAATTAGTAAAACCTGTTCTGAGGAAACAAGGGTAAACCGTCACAGAGCACGTCACTTTACCTTTGACATTAAAAGCCCTGTTTGTGAGCACATCATATGCAGTGGTATCATTCAAATGATTTAGGAACAGGAACTCACTTTTGATTGGTACTTGTCGGGAACCCGGAACCAGCCACGGAGCCCATTAGGATCCGGAACGCCCGTTCTGGTCTGTTCCCCCTGAATGACATCGCTGATCATATGGCTATGATGCAGGACTATCTTATCCAGAAACAGAAAACCACCAAAGGCAGACTGAATTTCAGCCACAGCAAATTTTTGAGACAAATTGGAAGCTCTAACTCAGTTGGAGCAGCCAACAAATTTCAAGGGAAGCCAAAGCAGTTTTGATCAAAATAACAAAGTAGTGCTCTTCACACGTCTGCCACCCAATCATCTGGCACCCACTTTGATGATCTGTAGTCACCAGGTGAAACGTGACTGCTTGGTGGAATTTGAAGGAAGACATTTTTACTTTAGCAAGCGTTTGTACTTTGATTAGAAAGTACAAACTGAATAACTCCAGAATAAATAGTCTTACTGAAACTTTGCTGAGCATGAAACTCTGTTTTACTTGAACTCTGGGGACGAATGGTCAAAATTTACCTTGAAATTTCGCTTCAGTCCAAACTTCATGAGAACTCAGGCATTGATGTGATAGTCCAAAATATTTATACACTGTATATTACTAAGTTCTTGAGGTGGCTTACATTTTACTACCATGCAGGGCCCATTCCTAACCAACTTTCCAGTACTGACAGAGCCACAGTACAGTCCTGAGGTAAGGAAGCAAACGAACACATGGCTTTATGTATTGCTTTTGTATATTTGCAATTTTATTGTTTGAACTCTGTAAGCCACCTTAGCATAGTGGCTTCACCGTGGGAAAAGAGGCTCGGGATGAGGAAGGGTTGTCTGGAACGCTACACATTAACAGCCCAATCCTAACGGGCCTTCTCATGGCATGATCCACTGAAATGCCTGCTACTGTACTCCACAGGGGCAGGGAGGCAGCTGGAAGACTCCTTGAGGTAAGGGAAACTTACGTTTCCTTACCTCATGTCGAGCCTCAGCTTTCCCAACGGGGCTACTTAGATCTGAACTGATGCAGAACCAAGTAGTCCCATGTAGGGATTTCAGGCCTGGGAGAGGGTGTTGGATCTGGTGGAGACCTCTCTGCCCGCCTCCCAGGCCTGAACCTCCCTGCCCTCCCCTAGCTCAGTTTTGCCCCTCCTCCCCCCCCTCCTGCCTTCTCCAACCTCCCCCCCCCCGGAACTCCTCTATGCCATTCAGTGGCAGATGTCCCGCCAATGGCTGCTGGAGCTCCTCTGGCCAGCGTGGATGCCCAGTGCCCATCCATCCTGGCCTCCACACCAGCACCCCTTGGCTGCCACAAAGTATCTTATGGCTCTTTTGAGATGGCTCTCCCAGGCAGGGCTGGCCTGGTATTAGATCAGGCCGTAACATATTTTGCTAGAATAAAAGAAAGAACAACCTACCAAAAGATTTTTAAAAACAGCAGCAAAACCATTGACAGGCAGAAAAAGACTGGGCCAGGAAGGATATTCTGTAGCTAAGGAGCACCACTAAAAAAGCCAACAATTTTTGGTACATTCCAATTATATATGTTTCCTGAAATTCTCAGTCATTTATCCAATTATTATAAACAGTCATCATCATCATCATCATCATCATCATCATCATCATCTCTCTCTCTCTCTCTCTTTCTCTCGCTTGCTCTCGCTCTTGCCTTCGCTCTTGCTCCCCCCCCACCCACCCAAACGTATTTGTTGCTTTAAATCAGAACTTCCCAAATCTTACAGTGAAGTTGGGGAGGGTGGGGAAAGCTCAGGCTATTATAAGTGCTATAAAAATATTTA
Organism: Lerista edwardsae; assembly: GCA_029204185.1. NCBI lineage: Eukaryota > Metazoa > Chordata > Lepidosauria > Squamata > Scincidae > Lerista > Lerista edwardsae. The sequence goes on from JAJKFI010000008.1 coordinate 32,221,706, forward strand.
TATTTTTTGCTCCAAAGTGCTATAAATTAGGAAGCCCTGAAACCTTTTCTTGAAATTTCACTAGAAAGGACAGAGCAGAAAACGAGAAGTGCAGCTTTTGTGGTGAATAGCACAGAAGCCAGCCAATATATTACACTGAAATCTTGAAAAGGAGCACACAACACGATGGGAAATTTAGTTCTGTGGTAAATGCTGTAGGAAACTATAGCCCACAGACCTTATGACACGAAGGCTGTCACCCTATACACACTTACTTCGGAATCAATTTAACTGAATTCCATAGGATTAATTTATGAGTAAACTTGCATCTGTGTGATGATTTTGATAACATTTTCAGAATTTTTTTTTTTGGGGGGGGGGAGTGTGAGGCTTTTCCTCAAAGTTTTATTTTCTCTGAAACCTTACTACAACATGAAACTTGGCCACATATTTAATCCTACAGATAGGAAATTGCCCTCGCCCAAAGGACCACAAATTGGGATGTCTGTATAGCAGATATCACAGCCTCATCATTTGAGTGTTTGTCACACACACATTATTAGTAGTAATCTAGCAAAATCCCTGTGAGGTAGACCACCGTTGGGATCATTGATCTGCCAACAAGGAGGTAATTCAGAATTGGCGTATTCAGATGAGCATTTAAGAAGTATCTTTACACCTGCCATGAAGAACCTGTGACTCATCAAGCAGGGCACAGCCTATCAGTCACAAATTGTGGCCAACTCAGTTCTATACATACACCCCACATATCATTCCTGCTTTTGAAATGGGAAAATCAGGAAGATTATTGAGCTCCTAATGAGTACTGATAGCAGTTTAGACTGTATCCAGAGTGGTGAATTCAAGTAGTGTACTTCTGGTTTACGCACTCTGCCACAACACCATTCCAACACTCAGGATGCAATCCTAAGCAGCGCCAGACTGGCGAGGCTGATGGGCCAGCGCCATATCCTAGTGCTGCTTAGGAGAGGCTGCAGCCTCCCCATGGCAAGGGAGCACTTGCGCCTGCTAAATAGCAGGAGACCGCGCATCCTGAATCAGGGCTGCATGGCCTCCTGTATGGGCTTAGAAAGCAGCCATATGGCTGCCTCCCAAACTTGCTCAGGCTCTGCCCTCGTCCTGCCCTCATTCTCCCTCCCTCCAGCCAATCCTCATCCCAGAACGGGATGGAGCCTCCCTCGCACCGACCGGCTTCGGTCGACACGAGAGAGGTTCAGCGCGGGCGCAGCAGGACCGGCGCTGCCTGCAGCGGGGGCCAATCGGCATCCCCGCATCGGCGCTAACAACATCGCACCAATGCTATGACGTAGCATTGGCACGACGGGCAGGGTAGGATTTCTCTGTCATACAGGTCTAAACTGAGATTTTCTGGTACCTACATTTAGCCTGATGTTAAGATTACCTTAACTTGCTGTGCATTTCATATGCACATACACAGTCCATACACACATGCAGAGCCTCTCAAGTAAGCTGTTTGGCTGTGGAATTAGTTTATGTTATTGGCAGGTAAGAAATGAGCTACCCTGGCAATAAATATGTGAGTCAAATGTTCAATAACCAAAGAGACCAAGGACTTAGCATTTCCAGTTTGTCTTAGTGACAGGTAAGATTTTATTGCCGACTTGCAAGTTCAGACGGTGTCAAAGCATTCAGCGTGGGGCCAAGTCCACTTTGCTTTTTTCATTTTACAGCCCACATAATCTTGCACTTGATGTTCTTCCTTTTTGGAGAAAATGCCCCGCCATCCACCCCACTTCAGTCCCGGTGAAGTATAATTCTCTATTGGATTTGGATTGGAGGGTTGCTTCACACATCATGTTTTAAAGATATAAGATCATGTGCACGCACACACACACAAAAGTGTCAGAAATCAAATTAGGAACCTCATAATAAGCTTCACATGGATTCTGTATACACAGAGCTCACTTCAGGCACAAAAGAGCCATATGCAACATTGTCCCCACTGATTGGCAGTCAGCATGAAGCCTCTGGATTGGCCAGGCCTGGTACAAAATCTCAGAACTCAGCATTCTACCTTGTCCCAAACAGGGTTTTGCCAAGGATCTTAAATGACTGGATGAGCCATGACGTCACATTCTTGATGCTTCCGGGACACACAATATGGCTGACTGAGATAATCACCGCGAAGGAGGGTTGCCGCGGGATTCACGAATAAAAATCTCCCTGCCCGTGTGTAAAAGTTAATTTCAACGTCTTTAAGCATGCCTGCGTGTTCTGCATACGGGTGTGCGAGTCGCTGAACGAAAAATGGGATTTAATTTTTACGGAAAGATTCATGTATTCTCATTACATCGGCTCAATAAAACGACCGGTAATATTTTCGAAATTCTGAACATTAACAGACATTTTTTTAATGGGGCATGGCCGTTTTATTTCTGCTTGTGTAGATTTCAAAAAATAAGTCTGTCAAAGCAGTGCAATCCGAGTTTAAATAGACAGCAAGCGGCATTTCGTCCGGTATGTTCAGTAATATAATTACGCGGAATTAAACCTTGGAATTGCATATTAACTCATAATTAGGTTACCACTGATGTTTCTCCACGATCACACATTGTTATTTTGGTAAGTTTTTACTTCAGGAGTAAACAAATAAGTCCTAAACATCATGCGAAAACCCATTTGAAATGCTTGGAATGAGGATTGTTTAGGGACACACAACATGGCCGCTAAGCCCGCCCCCTTGGCGTCAATCCGTCCGTATCATGGAGTTATAATAAACATGGAGACGAAATGACGTCATATTCTTGAAACTTTCGGTCTGGTCTAACAATATGGCCGACGCAATGGTCTGGTCCCATGGTCTGGTCTAACAATATGGCCGACGCAACTCCATGGGTATAACAATATGGCTGACTCAGATCATTGCCGTGAAGGAGGATTAACTCATAATTAGGTTACCAATGATGTTTCTACACGATCATACGTTTTTATTTTCGTAAGTTTTTACTTCAGGAGTAAACGATTCAGTCCTAAACACTACGCGCAAAGCAATCTGAAATGCTTGGAATCAGCATTTTGAGTATAAAAACATGGCCGCTAAGCCCGCCCCCTCTGGCCTCACTTCGTTCCTATCTAACTGCATGGGCAGGGCCACCCCCTGGTCCATATTAACTCAATGGGCAGGGCCAGGGGTTGGGTTTTGCCAGCTTCAGGCTACTGATCTCAGGGCTCTTGAACTGGGGCGGGGACGACACCCCACTGGTCTAGATCCTAGTGTGTTTCTCCATGACCCTGGCCTGGCCAAGACTGTCAGACTGAATAGTAGATGGGACTGGTTCCTGTCTGAAATAGGCACATTACATGGCTCTGCAGTTTACAAATCCATGAGGAAGCAATCCTGTGTATTATTCAGAGAAGGCACATACATGTTTTATGACGTGAAAGTGATTCACAATCGGCATTCTGCATTAAAAATGGAATCTCACAAGACATTCGGAGTCATCATCAAAAGCTGCTGAGTTACCTTGCAGCAATTCGCTTTTTCATTGGCTGTTAGAGAGCTAGGTATAGTAGCCCCATTCATGTGATCCATTCGTGGATATGAATGCGTATAGGAGCAGGGGGTGTGCACCCATTTGTGTGAAGGATATGCATACAAATTGCATGCATGACTTTTCTCGCCACATGATCAAGGACCCTACATTTTGCAGGGATCTTGGTTGTGTGTACAGAGCCTAGGTGCCTGTTTTGTTGCCCAACAGGCATGTTTACCCATGCACTGAGGCATGTTTACCCATTGTGTTTACCCATTGTGCACTGAGAGCACAATGAGAGAGTATGTGACCCAGGGCATAATCCTAACCTGGAATTAGGACGGCACAATTAGGCCAGCAAAGTTGGGCCAGCACAAGGGACACCGTAAAGTATGTTTGGACCACTCTCGGAGTCAGAGAGGCCGGCACACAGACGTGAACCATCCTTCCTGACTCCGAGAGTAGTCCAAAAATGCTTTATGCTGTCCCTTGTGCTGGTCAAACTTTGCTGGTTTAGTTTATGCCGGCCTAACTCCAGTTTAGGATTGCGCTCCCAGGTTGCATGCAGGCTGAAACTTTGTTGCAAACCCCTCCTGTCTCCAATCTCTGGCTTAGAGCTGCTTCCTGGACATTTCAAAAGCAGTCCTACCTCACCCTCATATCCTATTCAGACCTGCAAAATAGTGTCTTGGGAAGTTATTGGCTTTAAGGTAACTAGGATCCGTTGTGGTCATAAAAGAGAGTGCCTACAGGCACCGGTTTCCCCTTCCCTGTCAACTGAATCAGAACATGATTCTAACTGTGGCTCAGGTCTCATGAGAAATTGAGAAGCACTGCATTGCACCCTTCCCAAAATGTGGTACGACAGGAAAAAGTCATCTCCTCCAGACATGAGTAATAGAAACTCATTAAGGACCATCTCTGAACAAAAGAATGGTCCAGATTGAGCTCATCCCCAGTCATCCCCCTGTGGCCGAAAGCACGTCAAAAAGTCTGGAGATACCCAAAATGTGGACACTTCCAGCCTAATGTGGTCTGATAGTTACCCGTTAGTGCTGTGCTAAACTGGTCCAATCCCTTCCCATTTGGCAGCCCAGGAAACACTGTGCCACCCCAGGCACCCAGGACAGGTAATCAGCCCCTTCAATTTGTTTGTTTCTTTTTCTTTCTCCCACAGCTCAGCATGCTCCCCATCAGCCTTCCGCAGGAAATCAACCTCTGCCCTCTTGCAACACTTCCATTTTCTAAAAGCCAGTCAGATTACTGTCCCGCACCAGCTAGGTTCACCTATTTGTAAGAACATAAGAACATCTATTGGTAAGAACATAAGAAGAGCCCTGCTGGATCAGGCCAAGGGCCCATCTAGTCCAGCTTCCTGTATCTCACAGTGGTGCACCAGGTGCCTCAGGGAGCACATGAGACCACAAGATGCTTGCATCTGTGTCCACTCCCTTGCACCTGGCATTCTGAAGTAGCCTACTATTAACGTAAGGAGGTTGTACAACCCATCATGGCCTATAGCCCAAGATGGGCTTTTCCTCCAGAAATCTGTCCAATCCCCTTTTAAGGGCACCTAGGCCAGATGCCATCACCACCTCCTGTGGCAAGGAGCTCCATAGCTAAATTACTTAATGCTTAATACTTAATACTTAAAGTAATTAATTACTTAATTACTTAATTGCTTAATGGTCGTCTGCTTGTCTTGGACTCTTCTTAAGAGGCTACCCAGTCACACCGCTTCTGCCTCACTACACACTCCATTGAAGTCATCATAGCAGAAATGGATCCGTAATCTTGTATCTTGGGCCTGCTGCGTTGTCTTCCTTGACGTGGGTGCCGCCCAGTTGACCACATGCTTCGTGTCTCCGTCTCAGTTCTGCCTGCGCCCTGTGAACGTATTAACTTTTTACTCTCTTTCTCCCCCAGCCCTGAGCTCCCTGTCCCTTCCTTCCCTTTCTCCCAGTAACTTGCCATTCCCTCTGTAGGAGTGGCAGAGATAGGGCAGGGGGTATCGAGCCTGGCAAGGGGCATTATCAGGTGCAGCAGCTCTGCTAATTTCCTATCTTCTTTTCCAGTCTCAATCCACCTCCTCGTATCCACTTAAACCTGCACCAGCAAAATCATGGATGCAATTCTGAGTAGACCCACTACAGCAGCAGAGCCTTACCCCAAGATAACAAATATTAACAAACAAGGGGGGGAAATGTTCCCTTACCTGGAGGAGACCTCCAGGACTGCCCCCCCACGAGTTGCAGTGTGCACTCTGGTGGCCTGGTTGCATTGGTATAAGATTGAACTGTAAGGCAGTCATCCCACCCCCTGGTTCCTGCTTCCTCTGCCTGGATTCTTCTGCTCCTTGGACTGAAAAAGAGGGGAATGGAGCAGAAGCAGAGGCGGATCTAAGGGGGGGGGCAAATCTGTAAGTTTTGCAAGAAGCCTTACCTTGCAGTGGAAAACACTCCTCTCCTGCACTATTCTAGCCAATCCTCACAGGGAACGGCAACATCTTGGCGTTGCTTACTGGCTACAGCAGCAAGGGAGAGGAGGGATTTACATGACAGGGTAAGGCTTCTTGCAACACTTAGAGCTTTGCCCCCCCCCTTAGATCCGCCTCTGAGCAGAAGGGGACGTGTACAGGAGGCGAGAGTGCTGGGCTAGCCACACCTCTTTTGCTGCCCTGTCTCCCTCTTCCTTTTCCAATCCAGGGACCAGAAGGAGGAGTGGCGGTGATGCTGTTGGCAGATGGTGCTGGTGGCAATTATCATGCTGCTTCAATTGCCAGGAAGATTTAGATCAGGGCTGTGGGAGCGTGTGGTGCTGCCATTAGTGATCAAGCATTGGCACCACTGCCTTCAGATGGGTCATGTGTGTGCTGCTGTCATGATGTATACAATTGCAGGCCTTTCTTTTCTTTTTCTTTTTCTTTTTTGAGTGAAGGAAAGTGGTTGCGCACATCCGCCTTTACACAAGGCAAGCCTGGTTTGGTGTCCTAAGCTATGAATCCTCAGCTTCTTCATACACAGGATCATCAAAAGAAACTGCTTGAGGTTTTTTGGGTTTTTTCTTTTCTTTTCAGCATTGTACATTATCAAATAGCTCAGCTTTTCTGATAGGCAACTCATTTTTCTGGAAGGCCACAATGAGAAGTTGGAGTAGGGAGCCAACAACATGCTCTGTTAGGAAGCGACAAATCATGAAACCACTGTCATTCCTCCGTCATTCATTCACCTGCAGATTGACAACTGGAGCTCTGGGCTGACCCAGGGGCCGTCTTGCAAAGAATGGACACGCCACAAAGTCACATCATTGTGGCATGGCAACATAATGTTTAGAAGCCACCAGTAAGCTGAAATTTTGGAAGTGAACATAACAAGAACATAAGAAGCTCCTGGTTGCATCAGACGGCATCATCATCAGGTGAATGTTGTCAGGCTGGCTGTCTCCTTGAAGTAAGGCATCATTTGTCCTCTTGCTCTGGGGAAAGGCCCAGCCATGGCAACGGGTCTACTTGAACCAGTACCTGCTAAATCACTGGCTCAAGTCCAAGTGGATCCATATCAGTGGATCTCACCCAGGGATAGGCTAATGCACGTGCCAGCACTGCCAATCCCTTCCCCTCCCAGATCCAATTTACTCACCCTGCCCCCACCCCACCCTCCCCCTGCCTAGTTGCATAAGGTGAGTACAGGATTGTTCTGTTAAGGTCCACTATCCCATTTCACACCATGGCAAGCCAGATACCTCTGGGAATCCCACAAGTTCAGACCTTCAAATGGGTATGGAGGGAAGAGCATTTTCCCACCCCCACCTTCACCCCCATTAGACCCAGTGTTTGGAGTCACACCGTCTCTGAAAGAAAGATCCATTCAGCTGGGTGGCAAAAATCAATGCAAATTTTGGTAAGAGAGCATTGTAAGTGGCATAGCTTTGCCATTATCCTAGCATCCTGTTGGGAGACATATTTTATACCTTATCTTTTTAGCTTTCTAACTCAATTCTTATATTTTCTGTAGATCAGTTGAAAAATGGGAATAAATACCTAAACAGACCAATAGCATGGGTACTTTACATGGTTTTCCTCCTTGTTTCACCTTATTTTTTATTTGGGGCATAATGACAACAGAAGAGCAGTCAGACCTTCCCATCATGCACTGGGAGGCTGTATGCAAAGGACTTTGGAATTGTCTGAAATTGCACCACCCCTGATGGCATGGAAGAAAGTGAGACGGGGTTCATAATTGCAACCCTTTCATTACCGTCGCCTTAGTTCTTGGCCCACTAATGTCAAGAGCATCGTCTTTGTAGCGTTATTGGCATTTTTCATCATATTCATGAAGTGCGGGTCAATTTTCTTCAAAAGGCTCCCTTCGCCAAGTTGCCACAAAGACAGACAGTAATAAATTCTACTAGTGCACTTGTGAAGGCTTCGTAGCTGCAAGCGACAATAAAAAGCAATGAGCCGGGTGTCACTAAGTAACTCCAGTTTACACTGCATTTTCTCTCTTTTATTGAAAACTCAGGATATGAATTTATTAATGAATACACAGGCATACTTTGAAGGGTTGGGGGGAAGAGAAAGGGGAGGTGGCAGTAAGGGGGGGGGAAGAGAATAGAAAGAGAGACCAAGTCAATTTATGTGATATTCGCACACTGAGTGCCTACATTGTATTGTTTCATCATTTATGGTCCAGCTTTGCTTGTTAGGCTGTGGCCCTCCAGAAAAAAAACAGCAAGGCTGATATAGCAACACCTTGACGTAGATGTACAGCTGCTCTCCCTGCGCTTGTCTCACCTTTAGCCCTGTCTGTCTACTGCAGGCTTTCATTTTCCGCATTCATACATCAATAAGCTTTGCATGCTGACACCTAATTTCGCAGGCTACTTTGGTTATGGAGGCTGCTTTTTGCATATCACTACCCACCCCCTTCTGACATCTCCTGGCTTTAAAGAGGGAGAGAATAGAGGGAGCATGGAGGGGGGGGGAATGAAAGAAGAAGAGAGGGGTTTTTTCTTCTCGGGCCTAATCAGAAATTTCTTTCCATTGGTCAGAAGAGGAGCTGCCAAATCAAGTTTAATTGATTCGGCTGTTGTTGTCATGCACATTTTTTTTTGTTACTGTTATTTTTAAGGACTGGGCCTGTGTGTTCTGAGATGGAAGAGCTGAGCTTCAAACAAACAGGGGATTTCTCCTGGAAGGTAAATATGGGTGTCAATTAGATAGCATTTCCATTCCAATTAAACCGCTGATGTCGGGAAGATTCATGGGTATGTTTTTGTAGAGAAAGATAGATAGATAGATAGATAGATAGATAGATAGATAGATAGATAGATAGATAGATAGATAGATAGATAG
>JAJKFI010000008.1:32237278-32254600 GCA_029204185.1 Lerista edwardsae
AGAGAGAGAGAGAGAGAGAGAGAGAGAGAGAGAGAGAGAGAGAGAGATCATCTGTACATTGATCTTTCACTGCAAAATTAACCACAGCAAAAAATGTTGAAATCCACAAAGAATGTAAATTTTATATTAATTTTTCGGCTTGGCACTTTTGTCCATCTCCTCCTCTTCTTCCTAGGCCTATGTGTTTTGTTTCAAGGATCACTGTCAAAGTGCTGTACTTTGTGCAGTGGTGTTTCTAGAAGGGAGGCAAAATGCTAAATTTTTTCAGGCTCCTGAATGCCCATGTAAAGAGGCCCCTCCCCCTTGCCTTCAAAGCCATTATCCACTGTGAGAGGGAAGTGGAGGAGATGCACACACGCGCACACGCACATGCACATGCACACCTAATACAAACATGCCCTGGTATCTGCTGGGGTTCTGTTCCAGACCCCGCCATGGATACCTGAAACCGTGGTTACTGGGGACGCCTTTTAAAAATAGGGGACATCAGTGTTTTTGCTGCAATAAGGTTAAAAAAAAGATTTGTTAATGTTCCCCTATCTATTAGAAGGCATCCCTAGTATTCATGGTATCTGTGGATAACTGAAACTGGGGATACAGAATCAGTGAATTCTGGGCAAAGGCGTCATGTCCATAGGGCACAGTGTAGCACCTGTAGCACATGGGTGCTGGTGAGGGACCTGGGCATGCAGTGGAAGAAAGCGGTGCAGTGTTCGGCCTTCCCACCGGCCATTGCCTCCATTACACTCCAAAATGGAGCAATTCCAGAAGCAGGGGACGTAGTGAGGCTGTGTAGGGGGTACGGTGGTGTCTTTCGTCACTGCCCCACCCCATGCTCAATCAGAGCCTGGCCCAGCTCTGATACTGGGGCACGCGGCCTGTACCTGGAATTGGAGTTGGAAACTCTCCAATGAAAACTTTTGGTTCAGATTTACCCAAAATCCATTGCAACGTGCAGGGTTTCCATGACTGAGAAGTCCCTTGAAGGCCATTGGAAGCCATTGCTGTATTATATGGGGAAAAGAAATGTGGGTATCCTATTTCCAATACTGTGCCTTTTGCCAACATGCTCTCAGCCTAGAAGAGTAAAGCACACTGGCAAGTGAGTTTGACTTCTTGGTCCCAATGTCAACTCACTTTTTCTCACTAATTGTTTTCCTAGACTGACTGGTTTTCCCACAGTTCTGTCCTTCGGTCAGAGTTGTTCGATGGCCATGAATCCTTACCTTATCCATGAAGGTCTCAGGTTAAAGACTCACTGTGGGCTTAGTCCAGACAAGAAGAAATGAAAAACCAAACACAGTCCATGTCCTCCTCCTTAAAGAAAGCTTCCGATGTTCTAGCCAACTTCTGTGGAGAGGCTCTTGTGGGGAATGGTGATCATCATGGAGCCTCACCCAGAGCTTTCGTGGCTAGTTAAAAATGTAAAATGAGGAAATATGTCACTATACCTTAAGCATCCTTTTTCTCATTCATGAAACGCTGTCTTCTGATTTAATTGAGGCCTCTGGTCCCTGGGAGACAGCAATGGCCCTCACTCTAGGCCAAGTTTAGCATTTCATTATTTAGTAATCTGAGCTGGAGTCATGCTATTATTGACTCTCAGGCAATCCTCTTTGCTGCTTCTAACAAAAAGAGGATGCCCATAGAAATAATTGATACCACATTCAGCTTTTGAGCGAGCGTTCCCTTGGTGGATTGTGCACGAAAGCTTTTTGATTTAGGCTTAAGAATAACAAAAGTTGGGGATATTTTTCACCGACGGCCCCCATATGACATGTCCGTAACCCCTTTCACAGCAGGAATGTTGGCCTCGAGGCATCTCTTAGCAGCTCAAATGAGTGACTAGAGGCTTTCCTTCTTTTATTATAGATCTGCTGGTTAAAAGTGAAAACCTCTTAAAGGGAAGTGGGTTTTTTTTTCCTTTCCTCCATAAAGGAAAAAAAAAAGGTTTGGACCTGATCCAAGGAGGATCTGAGCACATGCTCCTCTGCCTGTGTTTTATGTTGATTGAGGTAACCAGGTCCGTGCTGTGGCGATTAGCACTGTCTCTATAGTAACTAGAATTTGCCATGCTCAACTTCTGAGGTTTCAGCTAAACGTTGCTCCTAAAGTGAAGTTTTGAGGTGGATCTGGAGGCTCGTGCTTGGGCAAAAACATTGTAGATATTTTGAGGGAAGCAAAAGGGAACTGCAGTAAGATCAGCAAAAATTCTCGTGGGGAATTCACACGTCTTTTAGTTGCCACCACCTCTCACCTTGAGCAGTAACAGTCAAACTTTGGGCTACATGTCAAATCCAAATGAACACAGAAATATGGGAGGGCAAAAATGCAGACAGAGGGCCTAAACTGTGGATTGCCCTTTCTGGGAGTTCTGATAGGCCTCCTCTCCTTTGGGTGGGCTCATTAGCATAGCTGAGGGGGACCTGGGGGGCCTTCTTTGGGAGGTGGCTCTGCTGCCCCTGACTCCCTCACTCACACTCCACCCCCTCCAGTCATGTCTGAAGGATGTTCTGAGGCCTGTGGAGGCTGACCACAGCCTTCCCAGGCCTCAGAGTGCCTTCTAAGGTCTTCTGGAGGTCTTAAAAGGTTACTTCCAGTTTTCAGAAAAAACGGAAGTGACATCTTAAGTCTTTAGAAGGCCTTCTGAGGCCCAGGGAACAATATCCCCATGCTGCTATGTCACTGGGTGGGCTGTCAAAGCATTTTTATTCCAAGAGGCTATGAGAGTCCTATTTTATTACTTCATGTTGTGTTGCTGCCCAGTGTTCCCTCTAAGGTGCATGGTGGCCAAGGGACTGCACACCTCTCTGCTGAGCTTGACAACCTGGATGTTCAGCAGTGACATGATTACGTAATCGCCAAACACCCAGAGGTGGTGTCATGACGGATTGCAGTGCCGTGCACCTGCTGGAAGGGCTCACGCACCAATGTGGATCCCTTACAGGAAGAGCTGATGCTTTCCCCCCCGTCCCATTTATTGATTGTAGTATTACTGTTTTATTAATTTGTTGAATTATTTTGCTTTTGGGTGCTTTCTTAAAGGAGCTTCTGCGGAGACGCAGTTGCTACAATATTAACATTCCCACTAAAACCTGGAGTTTGCATTTGGTCATCAAGGCTTGTAAACTGTGACGGACCTTTCCTCCATATATTGTTAAATCCCCTTGTAAAGGCATCTTGGCCTTCAGGTTCCACATATCAATTACTCGCTGGGTACAAAAATATTTCCTTTGTGTGTTCTAAATCTCCCCCCAGTCAATTTTAATGGATCATCCCTAGTTCTTGATTTGTGCAAGAGAGAAAATAACTTCCCTCTTTCACTCAATCCACCCCATGCCTAATTTTATGTCTCACTCATGTCCTCACTCAGGTGCCTTTTTCCTAGACTGAATTGCCCAAACGCTGCAGCCTTTCCTCATAAGGGAGGTGCCTCAGCCCAGGAATCATTTTGGTTGCTCTCTTCTGCACCTTTTCCAGTCCCACTATATCCTTTGCAGATTTGGTGACCAGAACTGAATGCAATAATCAGGCGCGTACCTGGGCGAAACCACGCCCAGGGCACGCGACGTCATGACGTCATGTGACGTCATGACATTTTGGCGGGCTCGGCTGCCCAGGATGGGAGCCGCCAGCGCATGTCCTGGCTTGGGACGCGCGGCGGCAGCTTCCTCCCCCCTGCCGCTGGGGCGCTTAAAGCGTCCCAGCAGCAGCGCGGGACAGGAGCCGCCGGCTTCCTTCCCCGCACTGCCGCTGGAGTGCTTAAAGCACCCCAGCAGCAGCAGGGGGGAGGAAGCTGCCGCCGCGCATCCTGGCTCGGGGCGCGCGGTGGCAGCTTTCTCCCCCCATGCCGCTGGGGCGCTTAAAGCGTCCCAGAGGCAGGCCGGGACGCCACCAAGGCGCCTCGGGATGCGGGGGCCTGCAAATTTGCGGGCGGGGGCGGGGCACCATGCCAACGGCGCCCCCCCACCTTATGGTGCCCCAGGGCTCGTGCCCTGGGGTGCCATACCCTCACGACGCCTCTGGTAATAATCCAGATGTGGATCAGTTTGTACAGTGGCATAATAATATTGGCTGCTATATTCTTAATCCCTTTTTTTAAATTATCCTGATCTTGAACTGCCCTTTTTCACAGCCCACACTGGGTTGACACTTTCATCAAACTGATCTTTCCACCACCACTTGATCTTTCTCCTGATCCATCACAAGCAGCTCAGAACCCATCTGCATATATGTGAAATGCTGTTTTCTTTTCCAGTGTGCATCTCTTTACATTTACTTACATTGACGTGCACCTGCCATTTTGCAGCCCATTCCCGCAGTTTGGAGAGATCCTTTTGGAGCTCTTCACAATTTGTTCTAGACTTCACCACCCTGAAAAATGTAATGTCATCTGCAAACTAGGCCAACTCACTGCTTATCCCCACCTCCAGGTCATTTAAGAACAAATTGAAAAGCACTGGTCCCAAGATGGATCCTTGGGGCACAGGGCTTTTCACCTCTCTCCATCATGAAAATTGCCCATTGACACCCACTCTGTTTTGTTCTTGGAAAGCCCTGTGTCAGTTGTCCCCAAGGAAGAAACTCAGCAGACTTGAAATGCATTTAGGCAATAAAACATTGTCTGTGCACCTGTGAAACCTCAAGTCCCTCATGACACAGAGCCAGCACAGTGCATTTTACAGTACATGTGTAACTCCATGCACCTTGATGCAAGTTTTGCCTTTATTTCATTTCGCTATGGGAGAAACAGGCAAGAGTGCCTGCTTGGCGTTATGGCATGGACAGCCACATGGATCCTTCTGCTTGTATCCACAAGAGCCAAACCTCCTTGCTGTTTGTGCTTTTCATGGCATCTGTGGAACCCATGCACTCTCAGGATCATTTCAAGGGGCAGGTTCCCATTTCAAGGGGCATAGGACATCATTTCCCTGCAGGAATGCCTAAGGAAGGGACACAGCAACACAGCTGTGAATTCATCCTAGATTGCATTCCATTTATGGAATCTACATTATTTCCACCGCAGAGCTCAAAGTGGCACACATGGGGTTCTCAGGTAGTCATTGCTACTTAACTACAGCAAGGTGGCTGGACCATGTGCCGTCAGACCACGCGCTGATGCCATTTCTCCTCTACAGTTCAACAGAAGACACTGAGCAAGCTTCTGCTTGCCTTCATCTGTATAGGCCTACCTGGGGTTCAGTTGTATTCTTTAGGCTGCAATCCTATGCATACTTTCCTGGGAGTTAGCCCCATTGAGCACAATAGAACTTACATCTGAGCAGACAACCATAGGCTTGTGCTGTTAGTCTTGGCAAAAGTGAAAGAAGGACCATGTGCAGTTTTGTTGTTCAGTTGCTAAGTCGTGTCCGACTCTTCGTGATCCCATGGACCATAGCATGCCAGGCCTCCCTGTCCTCCACTAGCTTCCGGAGTTCGCCCAATTTCATGTTCATCGCTTCGGTGACACTATCTAACCATCTCCTTCTCTGCCTTCTCCTTTTACCTTCAATCTTTCCTAGCATGAGGGTCTTTTCTGAGGAGTCCTCTCATCTCATGAGGTGGCCAAAGTATTTGAGGTTCAGCTTCAGGATTTGTCCTTCCAGGGAGCAATCAGGCTTGACTTCCTGGAGGATTGACCGATTGGATCTCCTTGCAGTCCAGGGGACTCTCAAGAGTCTTCTCCAACACCATAGTTCAAAAGCATCTATTCTTCGGTGCTCTGCCTTTCGTATGGTCCAGCTCTCACAGCCATACATTGCTACTGGGAAAACCATAGCTTTGACTATGCGAACCTTTGTTGACAGGGTGATGTCTCGGCTTTTTATTAAGTTGTCTAGGTTTGCCATAGCTTTCCTCCCAAGAAGTAAACGTCCTTTAATTTCTTGGCTGCAGTCACCGTCTGTGGTGATCTTGGAGCCCAGGAAAATAAAGTCTGTCACTGCTTCCATTTCTTCCCCTTCTATTTGCCAGGAAGTGATGGAAGTGGTTGCCATGATCTTAGTTTTTTTAATGTTGAGCTTCAAGCCAGTTTTGGCACTTTCTTCTTTCACCCTCATCAGGAGGTTCTTTAGGTCTTCCTCACTTTCTGCCATTAGAGTGGTATCATCTGCATATCTGAGGTTGTTATTTCTCCCAGCAATCTTGATCCAGCCTGTGAATCATCCAGCCCAGCCTTTCTCATGATGTACTCTTCATATAAGTTCATATAAGTGCATATAAGTAATGGTGCAGTAGTTCGAACAATCTTTGGCATTGCCCTTCTTTGGGATTGGAATGTAAACTGATCTTTTCCAGTCTTGTGGCCACTGCTGGGTTTTCCAAATTTGCTGGCATATGGAGTGCAGAACTTTGACAGCATAATCATTTAAGATTTTGAGTAACTCAGCTGGAATGCTGTCACCTCCACTAGCTTTGTTGTTAGTGATGCTTTCTAAAGCCTGCTTGACTTCGCACTCCAGGCTTTCAGGTTCAAGCTCAATGATTACACCATTGTGGTTGTCAGCAACATTTAGATGGGCCTTATATAGTTCCTCTGTGTTTTCTTGCCACCTCTTCTTAATCTCATCTGCTTCTGTTAGGTCCTTGCCATTTTAGTCCTTTATTGTGCCTACCTTAGCACGAAATTGTCCTTACAACAATTGGATATAACAATCCAATTTTCTTGAAAAGATCTCTAGTCTTTCCCATTCTATTGTTTTCCTCTATTTCTTTGCTCATTTAAGAAGGCCTTCCTATTTCTCCTTGCTGTTCTCTGGAAATCTGCATTCAGTTGGGCATATCTTTCCCTTTCTCCCTTGCTTTTTGCTTCCCTTCTTTCCTCAGCTATTTGTAAAGCCTCGTAAGACAGCCACTTTGCCTTCTTGCATTTCTTTCTCTTTGGGATGGTTCTAGTTGCTGCCTCCTGTACAATGTTACAGACCTCTGTCCAAAGTTCTTCAGGCACTCTGTCTACCAAATCTAAGCCCCTAAATCTATTTGTCACCTCCACTGTATATTCATATGGAATATGATATGAAGGGCCTAGTGGTTTTCCCTACTCTTTTCAGTTTAAGCCTGAATTTTGCAATAAGAAGCTCATGATTTGAGCCACAGTCAGCTCCAGGTCTTGTTTTGACTGCCTGTATAGAACCTCTACACCTTTGGCTGCACATAATGTAATCAATCTGATTTCAGTGTAGACCATGGTGATATCCACGTGTAGAGTCACCACTTGTGTTGCTGGAAAAGGGTGTTTGTTATGAATAATGTGTTCTCCTGACAAAACTCTTATCAGTCTTTGCCCTGCTTCATTTTGTACTCCAAACTTGCCTGTTATTCCTCTTACCTCTTGACTGCCTACTTTAGCATTCCAATCTCCTATGATGAGAAGGACATCTTTTTTGGGTGTTAATTCTAGAAGCTGTTCTAGGTCTTCATAGAAACGGTCAACTTCTTCCTCTTCAGCATCAGTGGTTGGGACGTAGACTTGGATTACTGTGATGTTGAAAGGTTTGCCTTGGATCCGAATTGAAATCATTCTATCATTTTTGAGGTTATACCCCAGTACTGCTGTTCTCATTTTCTTGTTCACTATGAAGGCTACTCCTTTTCTTCTAAGGGATTCCTGCCCACAATAGTAGATGTAATGGTCATCTGAATTAAATTCTCCCATTCCTGTCCATTTTAGTTCACTAACTCCCATGATGTCAATGTTCAATCTTGACATCGCGCGTTTGACCACATCTAGCTTACCTTGGTTCATAGATCTGATGTTCCAGGTTCCTATGCGGTATTGTTCTTTGCAGCATTGTACTTTCACTTCCAGACACATCCACAGGTGAGCTTCCTTCTGGTTTTGGCCCAGCTATTTCACTCTTTCTTGAGCTACTAGTACTAGTCAGGCATGTATCTTACCTGTAGCCCCAGATGGCACAAGCCATGGGGCACCAGGCAGTGGCGGGGCACCATTGCATGCAGTCCGGGAGAGACCGTGCGGTTTTCGGCCCTCCCACCCGCCCACGCTTCCCTTACACTCAGAAATGGAGCGTTTCTGGGTAAGGTAGCGATGCTCAGGGGCGGGGCAATGTGTGTGGGGGTGCGGTTTCAGCGCCAGCCATGGGGCGCGCTCAGGCCTCCGTGCGCACCTGGTACTCGTGTTCTGCTCTTCCCCAGTAGCATAATGGACAGCTTCCGACCTGAGGGGCTCATCTTCCATAGCATATCGTTTAGCCTTTTTGTTCTGTAATCCATGGGGTTTTCTTGGCAAGTACTGGAGTGGGTTGCCATTTCCTTCTCCAGCGGATCACGTTTAGTCAGAACGCTCTACTATGACCTGTCCATCTTGGGTAACCCTACATGGCAGAGCTCACAGCTTCATTGAGCTGCTCAAGCCCCTTCACCATGACAAGGCTCCATGAACGGGAGCTCCATGAATGGGACATGAACGGGACAAGGCTTCACCAATCCATGAACGGGACATGAAGGGGACATGTGCAGTTTAGGGGAAAGCTGAAGGCACATTGGCAGGGAAAAGGCAGACTAGGAGGGGTTCAGGGATTGGCTAAAAATGCAATCCTAACCTGGAGTTAGGCCAGCATAGCTAGGCCAGCAAAGTTTGGCTGGCACAAGGGACACCTGAAAATATGTTTGGACCACTCTCGGAGTCAGAGAGGCCAGCACACAGACCTGCACCATCCTCCCTGATTCCGAGAGTAGTCTAATCACTAGGGTTACCAGATACAAACTGGGACAGAGTGCCTATACCTTTAACCATTGTATAGAAGAGAGAATTGTGGCAGGTGTTGCTTTTGAAACCCTTCCATGATTAGCTGCACCTGCCCAAATTCCCCCTCCTATACAATGGTTAAAGGTGTAGACACTCTGTCCCAGTTTGCATCTGGTAACCCTACCAATCATGCTTTATGGTGGCCCTTGCTGGCCTAACTGTGCCGGCCTAACTCCAGGTTAGGATTGTGCTCTAAGTTTGTGGCAGGGACAAACTATTGACCAAAACAAGGTCAGCGGCAGTTTCCCAATTCCTCTTTCAAGGGTTGTTGGGTAATTGGAGCCAAGCAGGAGGCCCTTCATTGGACCTCAGCTGAGCTGCCGTTTCAAGGCGAGGCGTGGATGAGGAGCTGCTTCTTACACGCTCTGCCTGCTCATGCCATGAAGGGTCATCTGGCCCAGCATTCCTAGGATTCCTGTAGAAGTAGGCCCAGGGGTCTTCCATTCCTCTCCAGCAGAAAGCAGGCCACGAGGAACGGGGCAGGAGCAGCTCGATTCAAAACGTCTGCTTGCTCTGCCTCTGTAAATAAAACCAGGAGTCCAGCATGGATAATAGCACACAAGGAACCTGATGAGGAGGGAAATGATTTGCTTTGTGCTGGAGCAAGAAGGAAGCAGATCATTGCGCCTGACATAAGCAGCTGGTTGGAAGCACGTGGAGGCAGAGCTGGGGTGAAAAGGACCCCAAGCCTGTTGCCTTCTCAGACCTTTCACAACCTACCACTGATACAATCCACATCAGGTGGCCTCGTGGATGGGCTAGAGGTGGGAAAAGGAATGTCTCTGCCAAGTCATATTGCCATGGCTTTTTTCCTTTAATTGTCACATTTTTCTACCACCCTTTCTCCAAGGATCTCAGGGTGGTGTATATACTGTAGTTCCTCCCCTCCTTGTGTCCTCACAACAACCCTGTGAGGTAGGTGAGGCTGACAGAGTGACTGGCCCAAGGTCACATAGGAAACTTTGCGGCTGAGTGAGGATTTGAACCTGGATTTTCTAGGTCTATGTCCCACTTCTGAATCTCTACAGCAGTGACGGCAAACCTATGGCATGCATGTCAAAGGTGACATGCCACAACGCTCTGGGTGCCAGGGTTCACCAATACCCGACAGCAACTAAGGGCACAATCCTAGGTTGCACTGGAATGGTGAGGCTGGTAGGCCTCTATGCCATCCTGGCTCTCCAGTAAGGGATTCTGGTGCTAAGAATCCCCACACCCTTCACAGTGCTGATTGGATGTAGTGCTGTTGTTGTTTTTTTGTTGTTCTTTTTATCTGCAAACTGTAGCATCAGGTTGCAGCAAATAGTGTGTGACTTTCACAATGAGCATATTCAAAATGGCCAAACCAATTACCCTCCAAAATCCCAAACCAGGTATGGTTCGCAAGCTTTTATCATAGCAGGAGTGATGCAATCAGGATAACATTGACAACATCACATGACTTACTCTGCCCAATCAGACTAATGGCAATGAGGGCAAATGAACCCGAAGACTGTGAGGCCAAAGAAGATGGGAAAGGGCACTGCCAAGAAGCAGCAGTAACCAGATGAACAAAAGGTCATTGAATGCCACAGGAAGCTCCCAAATGTGTTTGCAACTGTCAAAACCAGTCAAAAATTGGAGGGTCACACTGCAGTATTCTCAAAGTCATAACATAAACCCAGTAAGTAGCTTTGAGTGCAATCCTAAGCAGCACTGGATTGGCGAGGCCGACGGGCCAGCACCATATCCTAGCGCTGCTTAGGAGAGGCTGGAGCCTCCCCATAGCATGCATTCCCCTACCGTAGGGGAGGATCCAACCTCCCCTATGGGCTCCTCTGATCGTACCTGCTAAACAGCAGGCACAGATCCGAGGAGACCATGTGGATCGAATCGGGGCCGTGTGGCCTCTCAAACAGATCTAGGATTCGGCCATATGGCCGAATCCTGGACCCGCCCACATCCCGCACTCCTCCCACCAATTCCCAAGCAGCCCCGTCATGGCACCTCCCTCACGCCAGCTGGCTTCGGCTGAGGCAAGGGAGGCACTGCATGGGCGCAATGGGACCGACGCTGCCTGAAGCACCAGTCCTGTTGCCTTAGCGCTGACGCGGGGGTGCCGATCAGTGCCCCCGTGTCAGCGCTAAGCACGTAGCATTGGCGCAACCCCATTACACTGATGCTGCACAGTCTGTGCACAGTGCACACTAATTGCGCTGCCCATTAGTTCTCTTAGGCTAATCAATATTATAAGAGCAAATGCATATGCAAATAACAATAGCTCCCATCACTTTTACATGCACACATGTGTGTGTACACACACACACACACACACACACACACACACACACCTCAATAGGAACTGATGCTATGTGAGTCAATCAAATACCATCAATTTGCTGTGCACATCAAGATTAGTATTAAATGGGGCAGCACTAGAAATGGAACCCATTCAGTTGGAGAGGAAGTTTGTCTTTTTCCTTTTTTTTTTTTTACATTCCACATTTCTGACCTCACTTAAATATATGATTCCTTCCCCCAGTTCCTCCACCTGCTTTCCTAGGTAGTCTTTGGAGCGGAATTTTAAAAAATACAGAAGAGACCTTTTCGAAGACAGATGGCCCACAATGAGGTTAAAAAAAGGTATCTCGAGATCCAACCTGCAAGAACAAAAAAAAATTGCTTGCATTGTTGTTTTCATTATCTTGCTTCTGTCATTTCATGAGCTTTGTATCTCACAAGGAAAGAAAGAAGGAAGAAAGGGGGCAGGGAAAAAAAACTGTGAAATTAATCTTTTGTGCATTGCCAGATAAAGACGAGACATGCTCAGACAAAAGATAGACTGGGAGAAGGTACTGTGATTGATGACTAAAGTAAAGGTGTCAGAAGAGTATTATGTAAATTACTGGAGGCACAGACCATTTCAGAGAGAATGAGAGGGAGAGGGGAAGCGGGAGAGAAAGGACTGCGGAGGCAATGTCACCAAGTCACTGGTCCCCAAGCACCAATTTCTTGCCATCTTTCATCTGCTCAGACAAGCTCACCTCACATTCTATTTGGCTTGCACAATGCAACAAAGAGTGGACGGAGAATGTGTGTGTGAGAGTGTGCGAGGGAGGGGGAGCCTGTCAACATTAGCATGAATATCATTTTTTTTTAAGTGGGGGAGAATCTCGGCAAGAAAATGCCGGAATTGAATCAGTGGGGAAGCTGCAAAAGTGCCCGCATGGAGTGGTGTGATTCATGCGCCAAAGCTGATGGAAAATCACCCTGATCCGGTGCACGCAATTCCTGTGAGAAAATGTCGATCTGCTGTACAGAAGGAGGCAATAAAGCCTGGGTTGGAGACAACAGAATGCACACGGCCACCTAGTAGGAGTGGGTGCAAAGCTGCATGCGCCACATGCGGGAAGAGATTCCCACGTGACATAAATGTATGAAGCTCGCTTAAACTGTCACTGTGTCTGCCTTCCCCAGCATTGTCCTCTCTGACTGGCAGGGTGTCAGAGGACATTCCCAGTCCCTGGCACCAGGGAGCCTTTCACTGGGATTGAAGCTGGGACACAAGGGATTGAAGCAGAGATTCAGCGTGCAAAACATGCGTTCTCCTACTGTGTGCTGATCTCCCCAAAGACCTCAGCCTGTCCTCAAGTGTATTCCCAGCTACTACTTGCCCACACGTATCTGCTCCTCCTGTGATTCTTGGGATCGTTTTTTAGACTGCTGGAGAATGCAGATTTCTCCATTAAATGGGCATCTTTCATACTGAGTGACCCTCACCTGGTGGACTGCAGGGGTGAAGAGCATGAGGTATGAGCCTGATAGTATAGGTTCACATTCCTCTTCAAGCCTGAAACTCAGTACTATTTGGTAATACAGCCAGTACTCTTTTTTATGCAAACTCACTATCTGCAAACTCGCGTATCTGCAAGGAGCAGAATTGTGACTTACCTCGTTATCTGCTGCTTCTGAATGCCAGGTCGGTGACTAATAAAATCTGCCTCATCTGGGATTTAATACAGGATGAGGGTGCTAACCTGGTGTGTATCATGGAGACCTGGCTAGGTGTCAGTCTCTCTCAGATTTGTCTGCCAGGTTTCTGGGTATTGCAGCAGCCATGACTACAAGGGCAAGGAGTGGGGGTTGCAATGGTCTATCATGATATCATCTGTATTACCAGGTACCCTGTCCAGTGGTCCATGGGGTTTGAGTGCCTTCATGTTGTGTTGGAGGGATGAGACAGAATAGGGATTCTGTTGGTGTACCATCCGCCTTGCTACCCAACAGTGTCCCTGCCTGAGCTGACCGGGGTAATCTCGGGCATGGTGTTGGAGTCTGCTTGCCTACTAGTGCTGGGGGACTTTAATGTCCAAACCAAGGCCCTGGGGATAACTGCGGCTCATGACTTCATGGCCACCATGGCAACCATGGGTCTGTTTCAGAGAATATCTTCCCCAAATGCATGATGAGGGACACACACTGGACCTGGTGTTCACTGCTGGGCAAGATGATGGCGATCTGGGGGTAGAGGAAATTAAGATCACTCCTTTGTCATGAATAGATCACTTCCTGGTAGGATTTAGGCTTATCACAGCCTCATGCCTCTGCAGCAGCGGGGGACTGCATTGTATGGTCCACTCTCAGAGGCTGGATCCGGATGGATTCCTGAGGGCTCTGGGGGATCTTCCTGTTGCTAGAGCTGACAACTCATCCAGCACCCTGGTCAATCTCTGGAATGGGGAGATGACCATGGCCCTGGACAAGACCACTCCTGAGTGGCCTCTGACCTGCCGAAGAGAAGCTATGGGGTAGTCATCTAGAGTGACAGTGGCAAAAGACTTGTGCCGAATCTGACTGTATCCAGGCTAGAGCTCACTCTACAGCCTACTCTGTGGCAGTGATGGCAGCTAAGAGGGCTTATTTCTCTACTACCATTGCATCTGTGGAGAACTGTCCAGCTGAGCTTTTCCGTGTGGGCCGTGGCCTGCTTCACCCAGCCCCCTCCAGCTGAGCAATGGAAGCCTATGTGGGAGCACGTGTCACCATACCATTGCATAATGCACCCCACTTCCAGCCCAACAAACAAATCTGTCTGCAAATATTTAATGTACCTCAGTAGTGTCATCCGGCAACGAGCTGCCGGAATGCTAGGCGGGACTTACTGCCTGATTGGCTGCCCGTCCGTGATGTGTTGCCGCCTGCCTGCCCGCCGCGCGGGCTCCCTCCGGTTGGCGCACCCCTCCGCTGCTTGCCCAGGCACCCGGCGCGCCCCTCAGGCAA
Source organism: Lerista edwardsae (assembly GCA_029204185.1). NCBI lineage: Eukaryota > Metazoa > Chordata > Lepidosauria > Squamata > Scincidae > Lerista > Lerista edwardsae. Next base: position 32,251,305 of record JAJKFI010000008.1, read on the forward strand.
GCGGGCACCCTCTCCAAAGCCAGGGGTGCCTGCTGTGCGGGCAGGAAGGCGGCAACACATCACGGACGGGCAGCCAATCAGGCGGTAAGTCCCGCCTAGTGTTCCGGCAGCTCGTTGCCGGATGACACCGCTGATGTACCTGTGTTTTTTTCCCCTACGAATTAGCAACCTGTGCATTTACAGTATTGAGCTTTACGAATGCAAAAAGAGATCAGCAATAATCCAGGAGATATTTCAGATGGAACCATTTCACTGTTTTCCTGACTACATGATTAACATTCCTGCAGCTTTCAAACCAATTATTACTTATTGTCTTTTGAATTTTACCTGTGACTTACCTTTGCTCTTCTTTAATTCAATGGCTGGCTTTTATTCAAAAACGTTATTTGCCTGAAGGAAAAGTCATCTGGCCAATGACTCCTCTCACCTTAGCGCTTTACGAGTGAATAGAGCAGGCTGATATTCGTATCTTCCCAATAGGGCGATGTCTTTGGTATGATGGCTGTTTTTAGAATGAGACCACAAGTAACTGGAGAGATGCAAACAGTTCCATTAGCGGATGATGAGCAGAATAATGTTGACCTATAGGAAGAATCTTCATCCCAACAAAGTACATCCCAAAAACTATGGGGCTAGCTGGTGCATTCTTGGGTGCTGAGAGGGTCTTTATAGGCAGTTCATTTACGTATGGAAAACGGGCAACCATCACTAGCTACTCAGGCCAGTACATTTCACTTTCCGAAGAATTTGTCACGAAGAAAAAAAACAGGGCTCCCCAAACAGCCAAATTAATTAAAAAAGCAGCTTCGCAGATATGCTTGTCTCAGGCCATGGAGTTCATTTCGAATGCAAACCTAACGGTGCTGGAATAAACTGGCTGCGGCCTGCTCATGCTGGCCCAGGCAACTCCCTGGTCGGTGCAAACGTGTCTTATAGCTGGACCAGGGTAACCGACTGGGGGAAACATAATGGTGGCACAATCACATTACCAAGATATGACAATGACCACTAGTTGAGATGACTTTAAAGTGGATTACACACAGTGGTGGGATTCAAATAAATTAACAACCGGTTCTATGCCCTCCTTTCTTTGTACTGCTTCTTACTACAGCACTACTTTTTGTATATCAATAAATTAGCAACCAGTTCTGCAGAACTGGTGAGAACTGGCTGAATTCCACCACTGATTACACGTGTGTGTGCGTGCGTGCGTGCGTGCGTGCGTGCGTGCACGCGCGTGCACGCACGTACACGCACACGCACACACACACACACACACACACACACACACACACACACAGAGTTAGGCACAGTTTGGTTGGCACAAGGGGCACTGTAAAGTATGTTTGGACCACCCTTGGAGTCAGAGGCCAGCACACAGACATGTGCCATCCTCCCTGACTCCGAGAGTGGCCCAAACGCACTTTATAGCCAAACGTTGCTGGCCTAACTGTGCTGGCCTCATTCCAGGTTAGGATTGCGCCCACACACACATGTAGTCTGGAGTTTGACCTGCCACCTTGCCTGTAAAAGCTAAGCAGGATCAGCTTGGGTCTTGCCTGGATAGGTGACTAGAAACTGCTGGCTAGAGACAAAGGAATGTGAACTGGCAAGAAATGGAGTGCCTGCAGATTGCTGTCACTGCCCAGAATGGCTCTGTGGGCAAGTGGGAAGGGCCGCATACATAGCGCCTTGTGGCTCCTGCAGTTATTATCGTGCTGCCCCCTTCTGACTATGCCACTGCATGGACCCTTACTTTGATCTGTCAGGGCTCTACTGACGTTCTTGGAAGGAAAAAAAATCATCCCTCCTTTTCCCTCCTACCCAATATAATTGGCATGCAGGATATCATATATAGTTCATACCAGCATTAATAGCGATTTTACCATTTTAAAGAGTTATTTCATTTGCAAGACTGAAATTCTCCTTAAGATGACGTTTTTCAAAGAAAGATGTCATTTGAGGCTGCGCATATCCCAAAGTTGGAAAAAAAAACCCTTACAAAATCAAGGTGGTTAAGAAGAAAAAAGTTAAAGTACTTGAATAATTTAAATTCATCCTTTCTGCACATGCTCAGAACCCCAAAACTCTTTTTTAACTGAAGTGCTTATATAAAAATTTGACAGCTCTTATAATTTCAAATTGCTCTGCACTGAGTATGCCCAGAACTTTGATCACTTCCAAATTCAAGGGCTTATAAAAATTTGAAGCACTCCAATAATTCTAAATTGCAATGCACTGTGCAGAGTAATTTAAACTTATTGGACGACACCATTTTTTCCACCATTTTTTTAAAAAAAGGGAAAAAAGGTCTTCAATTTGGAAGCAAGTCAAGCTGCATCCTAATATAGTCATTTAGAGCATACAGGATGGTTCTAAAGTTTATCACTGAAAACGCATAAAAATTAAAATAAAAGTATTATGGAAGAAAAGTGTGGCAGCTTGCATGCAGTTGGAGGAAACTACTTCATCCAAGAGGAAAGGCTTTTTTTGGTTTTTAGTTTGGACAAAAATGTCCAGCTTTTTTGGTTTTCAGCCAGCTGTGGCCACCCCAGGAGAAACAAGTGCTAAGTACACTGAAGACTTTTTTAAAAAAATTCAGAAGGCCCAATGCATTTTGAGACTGTGCTTCTTCAGGGGCATTATAAAATATATAATCTATACCCACTGACATAGCTAATGAAAGTGTAGCCCTGTGTAGTGGGCAAAATGATGTCCTGGAAGTAATGTCACAACAGGAAGTGACATCACAGTTGTATTTTCATTTTCTTGGTTTTTTGGCCATAACGTTTGATAGAATGAAGATATTACAGTCCAATTTGTTTCTTTGCACTCTGCATTATATTCCACATCAAATGGCATATAACATGATGGTATTATTCATACATACCAAGGTTTTCACAATTTTGGCCACTAGTGTCAGCTCAGCCCCCCCTAAAGTTTGTTGCCCAGTGCAATTGCACTCCCCTGTACTTCTTTAGCTATGCCCCTGTCTATGTCAACAATTATGAAAACAGCATGACTTTTAAAAGATAATTGAAGGGTATCAAAGGGGGAATTGATCATGGAAAACAAACCAATGGGGCCAAATCTCAGGGCCAAACAAGACATTGGGTTGGATATCCTTCCTCCTCTGATGGAAAGAGTTCCTTCTAGTGCAGCAGTTCCCAAACTATGGGTCCATGGCTCACCAGTGGGTCACATCCCAATTTTTGAGGGGCGGGGAGGGTCCATGAAACTGACAGTGTAGATTAGGTGATGCGCATCAAGGGCTAAACTATCTGCTACTTGGGGGG
>JAJKFI010000008.1:32263248-32277173 GCA_029204185.1 Lerista edwardsae
TTATTTATTTATTTATTTATTTATTTATTTATTTATTTATTTATTTATTTATTTATTTATTAAATAATTTGTAGCCTCCTACCCCGTAATGGGACACTCAAGGCTGCTCGCATCAATAAAATATTTTTTCTCTCCAGTTCTCACATCTCCAAGTATTGCCACCTGACCTGCTTCTTTTCCACAATTGTCAGATCCAGGGTGTTGTGGGCTAGGTGTTTGCCTGCTTGTGTTAAGTTGTCCTTTTTCTTGTTGTTATCATCACCATTAAGCTACAGGAGGTCCAACATCATGATGTTTATTTAAAGAGGTGAATCAAATTGGCCCCCACCCCTATTATGCTGTTCCATTTGCCAGAGAAAATGTTGGGTCTATTTTGGCAACATTTAGGGTGGGGTTTCCGACCTAGAGAACATGGGCCATCCCTAATGTCTGAAAGAATGTGCTTCACATATGTTTCTCTAATTAGATTCTGAGGGAAAATGAGGAGGAGATATCTGGGGCTTATGGTTCACCATAGTTTATCTCTCTTCATGTGGCATTTCCTCTTGTAAGATTGCACCATAATAAGTTTGATTCTGTGCTGCTTAATGGCTATACCACACATCCTATAATGCTCTGTCCTTGCTTGCAAAACTTCCATGCAACACTTTACAGGGCTATTGAGGTCAAAAAGAAAAACCTATTCAGCCCAACACAGTTGCAGAAACTGAGCAAACGATATTAAACAGATATCTGCTTTTATAAAAGAAAACTTTACAATGAAACAATATGAGCAATTTTGCTCCATTCTTTGTTTCAAGGCCTTCTTGGGTCCATTTTCAATTTCCTGCATCAGTAAGAACCCTCTCCATTCATCATGGTCATCAGCATGTTCGTTACTATTATTATTATTATTTGATTCCATTATTATTAAGGTACAGATTGTGAGAAAACCATTTTCTTCAATTGTCTCTTACATTCCAAAGTCTACTAATGGTTTTATTATTTTTGATGATCTCAAGCAAGGATCATTTAATCTGTGAGGAATGGAATAGCCGTGGCATCAGTAGATTGTCAGTCATTATCTTTTATTTTCAAATTAAGTGTTTTCGGAGAAAGAATAGGTTGATTTAATGGGTTTGTTTAGTAAAATCTCGCCATTGGAGAAGGCTTGAAAAAGAGGGCACTGAAGCTGACAGCAGCACACAATTTCTGGTTATACTCTTTCACACTCCTCACTTCTCTAAGCAGTAGGAAGTGGGTGGGGGAGAGCAGCCCCTTACAGTGGATAACAGTTTCTTGATAAAACTGTTATCAGTGAGGGGGCAGAAGGAGAGTGGCTTATTAAAAACCCTCACAAACACTGTTGCAAACTGCTAGCCTAATGACGCTAATTTATTGAGAATGGTTCACAAGGATAGAAGCATCACTGCAGCTGCTTCAGGCTTCCAAGGAACTCCCATGGCTGACCTAGCACAAGAGGAGTCAGAAGACCAGCCCCAAGGTCCTCCCAACACTCCAAGCAAATACAAGTGAGGAGAAGCTTGCTTCTATAATATAAGAACAGCTCTCCTAGTGCAAGCCAAGGGTCGATCTAGTCCAGCACCCTCTTTCCCACAGAGGCCCACTAGTTGCTGCTGGATTGCCACTTGCAGTCACACCTGTCTCCTGCCATTGCTCACCTGCAACCACTCTTCAGAGGTAGCAGGTACCACCATCATTAGTAGCCTTTGACAGATTTGTTATCCATTAATCCCTCTTTTAAAAGCTGGTGACCAACCTCACAGCTATCATGACCTAGGTAGAAGGAGGGTCTCCTCCCCTGAACTTTACCCTATCGACAGCAATTAATGAATAATATTGGAAAGAAGAACAAGCTCAAGTGCCTGGCGCGTTGCCATCACTGCCCAGGTGGACTCCGACAGCAAGGGAAAAGGCAAACTTTCACTGCATGTAGCGGCACCTGTGATCCTTACTGCACCTCGACCTCTTAACTAGAATATGCGACCTCTTAACTAGAATATGCAACTTGTCCCTTCGAACAGCCATGGTGCCAGAGGATTGGAGAATAGCCAATGTCATATCAATCTTTAAAAAAGGAAGGGGGGACCCTGGAAACTACAGGCCAGTCAGTCTAACATCTGTTCCAGGTAAGATGATGGAAAGCCTCATCAAAGATAAAATCCTAAAACACGTAGAGGAACAAGTGTTGCTGAAGGAATGTCAGCATGGCTTCTGTAAGGGTAAGTCTTGCCTCACGAACATTTTGGAATTCTTTGAAAAGGTCAATAGGCACGTGGATGTGGGTGAACCTGTGGATATCATATACCTGGATTTTCAGAAGGCATTTGACACAATTCCCCACCAAAGGCTACTGAGGAAACTTCACAGTCAGGGAATAAGAGGGCAGGTCCTCTTATGGATTCAGAATTGGTTGAGGGCCAGGAAACAGAGAGTGGGCAATTTTCACAATTTTCAATGGGCAATTTTCACAATGGAGAGAGGTGAAAAGCGGAGTGCCCCAGGGATCTGTCTTGGGGCTGGTGCTTTTCAACTTGTACATACATGACCTGGAGACAGGGATAAGTAGTGAGGTGGCCAAGTTTGTGGATAACCAGCGATGGGATCTACAAATGAACAAGGGGAATGCTGGGCGGGACGTAAGCGGGACTTCCGCTTGAGTGGCAGCCCGTCCGTAGAGTTCCGCGGCTGCCCTGGCCTCGGGGGGGGGGGCTCCTGCTCGCCACGGGGGACAGGTGAGGGTCGCACCGGGTGCCTGGGCGAGCAGCGGGGGGCACGCTAACCAGGTGCAGCCCCCCCCAGGCCAGGACAACTGCAGAACACTACGGACGGGCAGCCAATCACGTGGAAGCCCCGCATGCGTTCCCCTTGTTCATTCGTAGATCCCATCGCTGCGGATAACACAAAACTTTTTCCGGTAGTGAAAACCAGAAGGGATTGTGAAGAGCTCCAGAAGGACCCCTCCAAGTTGGGGGAATGGGCAGCAAAATGGCAGATGCATTTCAACATAGACAAGTGTAAAGTGATGCACACTGAGGTAAAAAATCAAAACTTCACCTATAGGCTAATGGGTTCTGAGCTATCTGTGACAGCTCAGGAGAGAGATCTTGGGGTGGACAACTCGATGAAGGTGTCGACCCAGTATGCGGCAGCAGTTAAGAAGGCCAATTCCATGCTTGGGGTAATTAAAAAAGGGGTGGAGAACAAAACAACCAAAATTATTATATCTTTGTACAAATCAATGGTAAGGCCACATCTAGAGTATTGCATACAGTTCCGGTCACCACATCTCAAAAAGGACATAGTGGAGCTGGAAAAGGTGCAAAAGAGAGCGACAAAAATGATTACAGGGCTGGGACACCTCCCTTTTGAAGAAAGAATGCAGCGTTTGGGGCTCTTCAGTATGAAAAAAAGGTACCTGAGGGGGGACATGGTTGAGACATACAAAATTATGCATGGGAGGGATAGAGTCAATACAGGGATGTTCTTTTCCCTCTCTCACAATACCAGAGCCAGGGGGCATCCACTGAAATTGAATGTTGGGAGAGTTAAAACAGATAAAAGGAAATACTTTTTTACCCAGCGGGTAATTATGCTATGGAACTCCTTGCCACAGGAGGTGGTGATGGCATCTGGCCTAGGTGCCTTTAAAAGGGGACTGGACAGATTTCTGGAGGAAAAGTCCATTGTGGGCTATAGGCCATGATGGGTTGGGCAACCTCCTTACATTAATAATAGGCTACTTCAGAATGCCAGGTGCAGGGGAGTGGCAACAGGATGCAAGCATCTTGTTGTCTACAGAACTCCCTTAGGCACCTAGTGGGCCACTGTGAGATACAGGAAGCTGGACTAGATGGGCCTTTGGCCTGTGGGGTTCTTATGTTCTTATGTTCACCACCCTCCCCTTGTTTCATCAGGGGTGTCGACACCAGGGGTGACAAACCTGTTTCACATAGTGAGCCAAATAGCATTCATGGCACCTGCGAGGGCTGGAAGTGACATCATTAAGCAGACGATGGCCAGAAATAAGTACTTTGTTCTCGCATTCACTGCAAGGGGCAGAAGAGAAAATATGCAAATATTTCAAGATATGAGAAGGCCCAATTACCATGTTGGGAGAGCCCAATTATAACAGGGGGCTGAGAAATTGCTTCTAGGTACCTCATCTGGGGCTGTACTATTGTGGTGGCTGCAGAATGTGAAAATATCCTTCCCCGAATTGGCCAAAATGTCTTCCCAAAGTGAAGGCTGCACTAGTTTAAATGAGGAGCATTACTGTCCGCACAACATGTAGCACCACAAAGCTCCCATCTCAGCCTGCATACTGTGCCAAAGATCACTACAACACTCTCCTCCACCTCCATTTGGCCTCGCTTGAAATAAGAGCTGGCAACATTATTCTGACATCCAGGCACTTTTTAATTTTTTTTTCCTCCTTTCCAAATGTCATTATTATTTAATTTTTCTTCCGATTCGTGCCAAGGTCTTAATCTGTATTGCACCGGCAGTGGGAACGTTGAAAGAATCATTTCCCAAGGCACGTTTAATACATTTCCAGGAAATTGTACCTAAACCTGTCCAGCTGGCTGGGTCGTTTAGTGAGTGACACACCCACTCAGAGTTTGTTAGATGCCACCTGAGAGTTACCTCAATGCTTTCAAAACAAAACAATAACTCCCCCCCCCCAAAAAAAAAACCAACACGAAGCCATATACGATGATGGGATAAAGCTTTGCTAATGTGCAAATGCGATGGGGAATACAATGATAACTGCCCGCTAGGGAGTGGAAGGATCTTTTTAAGTTTTGTTATGGGAAGGCTTACAACACCGGATTAGACAATAGGGTTTGGAAGATCAGCGCTGAAATTACACCAGCTTTCAAGGAAAGCAGCATTCAAAAGCCACTTGATTATTTAAAACCATTTTCCTAAGCTAAAAAAAAAGCTGATTCTGAAATTGATCAAGTGCTTTTTAGCCAGGGCCTTTGAAAACTACCCTTCTAGATGTAAACAACCTTCGAGGTGATAAGGGATGCGCTTCCTTTGTATAAGAAAGGGCTGATAACTCTGTGGGTGGCAGCTAGCTAAGATGTGATCTGCCCTCCATTCTATGATACCATCAATGTACATCGCGTGGTACTTTCAACAGTCACATAAGAAGCTGCCCTATGCCAAGTCAGATCATTGGTCCACTTAGGTCAATACTGACTGCACTGACTCGGCTCAGCGCTCCAAGATTTCCAAACAGGGTCCTTCGAAGTCATACCTGGAGACCCCAGGGCTTGAACAGGAGACACTCTGCATGTGGGCTAGGTGCTCGACCTTCCTGGGTCCCTGCACCAAGGAGCAGTTCTACTTCTTCGTGGAGAATTGATTGGATTTCAACTTGGAAGATCTGAGTTCAAATCCCCTCTCCGCCGTGAAGCTTCCTGAGTGACCTTGGGCCAGTCACTATCTCTCAATCTCCCCCACCTCACAGAGTTGTTGTGAGGACAAAAGGAGGGAAGGAGCTATGTGCACCACCCTAAGCTCCTTGGAGGAAGGGTGGTTTAAAAACGTGAAAAATAAATTTAAAAAATGATGTGAATGCATACAAATAATGTGCATGCGTACAGCACATCATGCTGTGTGGGGCCTGCCATTTCTCATGCTATAGTTGGCAAAGTTGCTAACATTATGCAGGAGAATTCTCAGAACAGAGACATTCCTACAAGGAGGGGGGCAAAATGCTAAGTTTTGCAAGAGCCTGAGCTCCTGTGTAACATGGCCCCTCCCCCTCACCTCCAGAGCCATTCCCAGCTCAGAGAGCAAAGCCGGCTCTGAGCCGGCTCTCCGAGCAGCAAATCACTCTGAGGGTGAGGAGGAGGGACCATGTTACAGGATCTCAGGCTCCTGCAAAACTTAGCATTTTGCCCCCCCCCCCCATGGTAAATGCCTCTGTCTCAGAAACCATCTCTAAGCTTTGAGATCATTGGACAGGCTAGTGCTGATTCAGTGTACACAGCACACAGCAGAGAGCACAAAGTCTTTAGCCAAGGGGGGTTTAAGCAGTGGTCCATGGTCTGAACATTGGGGTGTTCCAAGCATGACCTTTTTTATTTATACATTGGGGGGGGGTATGAAACAGGGGAACTTAGGAAAAAAAGTATTGGAAATGTGATTCTGCAGTGGAACGGATTGCTGAAGGGGCGTGGATTCTCCCTCATTGGAGATCGCCAAGCAGAGCCTCAACTGGCACCTACTGGAGATGCTACCACAGGCAGGGGACTGGACTAGATGGCCATAGTTCCAGTACTATGATTCTAAGAGGCAATAGGTCAGTAGAATGTGAGGAAGAAGTGGCTGAAGGTAGGAGGCGAGATGAGGGGAAGCTGAGAGAGGGACTAGGCAGTGAGGTGGTAGAGATGCAACGGAGACTGTGTGCAGAATTGACGGGAGAATTCCCACATCAATCTGAATTAACCAGGCTACTCTTGGCCTATAGGTTTCCAGTTGTGGCATCTTGCTTCTGCTCATCAGCACCATTTAAGTCAGCTTAATAAAATTAGTTTTCCCCCCAAAATGTTTTAGATGCCATATCTCCGAGCCATAAAATTTATTGTACCTATATGTGGAATTATGCTAGAGTTGAACATATAAATCAATTTATAAGGTCTAATGACACACAAACGCTTAAAAACGAAAGGTGATGTAGTAAATTCAAATTACCATTACAAATGTAAGCTTTGTAGTCAGTGTGTGACCCGCTAAGGATTATATTTAACTCCCCTGAGAGTGGTTTATCATAAAACTTTATACTTTTATTACGGTGAATTATTAACTCCTCCATGATGTGAGTCATTCCATGCTCAGACTATAGCTTTTTTAATGACACTATAATAGACACCTTGCTAATAGCGGTGGGATTGCTACCTCTGAGGTAAAAGTGGGGAAGGAGAATAAGACTAAGAGAAGAAGAAAAGAAATGGCAGGGACAAATAGCATATTTCCCAAGGGAACAAAAACAACTGTTCGAGTCCGCAGAAGGCTGAACCCGCTACTTTTTACTCTTGTTGTAAAACAATAGCTTAACAGGGTGATATCTGAAAAGAACTAAATTTAAATGTCATACCTTTGGAGGGGAGAAAAGCAGGGTCATTATGAGCTCTTTTACTTGAGGAAAAAGGAACAATGATTGTTCTCGCCAGCACTGAAACGTATCTGAATGACTGCATAAACCACTTTTTGGAAATTATTCACTGCTACGGTGATATCCACTACGCAGGTCTATAAAATGTGGTCATACTGATGGGCTGCAGCTGAGTGCCAGCGACAACTTCCCCTTCCTGTTCTCAACTGCTCCGCCCCCATCTTGCAAAGGAATTTCAACAGAGTACAGGTATCTTGTTGGCTTGAGTGCCCCAAGGGGATGAGCCACTGTGATGAAATACAAGGAGCTGGAGTACATGGGCCCTTGGCCGGATCCACCAAATGTTCTTCATTCATTTATCTTCATTTCCTTGAGCAGCTGCTTCCTCTAGGGTAGTGGTTCCCAGACATTGTAGCATCAGGACCCACTTAAAAAAAGTTTCACTTTACCAGCCACTCAAGCATCTGTGGCTATAATGGTGATTAGGCAGTGCTTCCCCAAGTAGCGGTTTGTTTAACCCTTGATGCACACAACCTAATCTACCATGTCTGTTTCAAGAACCTCCCAAAATTGGGTCATGACCCACTCATGGTCCATGGACCCACAGATGACCACTGCTCTAGGGTTCTCACTTTCTTTCTGAAAGGGCTCCTGGATTTTATAAAAGTATACAACAGGCAGAAATGTTACCTTATCTGGCTCTTCCCATTGATTCTTCTGGATGTTGAAACAGTCCAAGCATGCAGAGAGAGAGAGGGAGGGAGGGAGGGAGGAGTGGCCTACTGATGATGATGTCACAGCAATAAGGGCAGAGGGTACAGTTTTGGGGCTAGTTGCTTTGAATACAATACTGTTTGCATTGTAAGAGCCTTTCCTTACTGTGGTTCCTAGAACAAGCATTTAGAGAGCGGAGGAAAAATGAGATGTTCCCCAAACCCAATCTTTTTGCCTTCTCCCATCCTCACCTTTCAGATAACGCCTCCTTTGCATGCATCCCGCCAATGAAATAGGTGTGCATCGACTCAAGGTCATCTGGAAATGTATGTGTCAACATGAATACATTCATTCAGGGTCACCAAAGGGGAAGAGGGCTTTTTTAGCCATTGGGGAGAGATGTGTGCATTACCATTTGGGACAAATGGTCAATCCTGCAGCATAAGCAGCAGAACCTGAGACAACAGAGTCATTCTAGGACACTGCTTCAAAAGTGAGTCAATTTCAGTGAACATGAGAAATGACTCCATTGATCAGAATGAGGATCCATGTAGCTGAGCACTCATCCTGTCTAACATCAAGATTCGACTAGGCTCAGCAGCTGCACGTGGTCTGGAGGATGCTTGGATGCAGAGGTGTAGCTAAAGAAGTGCAGCAGTGCAACTGCACTGGACAACAAGCTTTAAAGGGGCAACAAGCTGAGCTTGACACTCCTGGCCAAAATTTTGAAAACCTTGGTAATTACAAATAATAACATCGTGTTATATATCATTGGAAAGGTAATTTAATGCAGAATGCAATGAAACAAACCATAGTGTAATATATTTAATCTATCAAATGTTATGCCCAAAAAACCAGAGCGAACAAAAATACACCTGTGACAGCACTTCCTGTTGTGATGTCACCTCTCTTCTTATGTGTTTGCACTAGATTTCTGGTCCTTCTCTGTATTAAATTAGCTAGGTACTTACATGAGGAACACTATGTTTCAAAGCAGAAATAAGTGACAGGAGAAGAAAACACTATAACGAAAAAGTATGAGATTGATTTTGTGGTGGTAGCCAGTAACGTAGCTACAGGGGCAGGGAGATCAGTATTGCAGGTGCTGCAACTCATCATGTAAACAGTCCCTCCTATTTGCCATCAGAACCATTTTGGACAACGACAGCAATACAATTGCCATCGCTTTCCAGAATGGCTCTGATGGCAAGGGGGAGGGGCCACATACATGGCACATTGCAGTGGCTGCAATACGTCCTGTGCCACTCTCTGTAGTACTCTACTGGTTATTACAGTAGAGTAATAATACAGTATTACACAGGTCATGACTAGTTAGGGTGTCAGGACGAGTTCCTCCATTACACCACTGGATTAGGAGACAGGGTGACACTGAGCTGAAGAGTCAATGATGGGAAGGTAAGCAGGAAGAAGGACGATCAACATAGGTCTGAAATTGGGAGGCTCTCTTCCTAGCATGAGTGTCGTGTCAATTTTCTTGAAGGGTCTCGCCTTACCTGCTTGTCTACTGGCATCCAGCCTGCCTCAACAGTGCAGCCAATTCTCAATTCTCAAATCTCTGCTGCCTCCCTTTCTTCCCTTTGTCCAGCCAGATCAGATTGCTGGGCCCTTAGAGAAGAACTGGGTCAATTCATTTTTTTCCCTCCTGTACAGCGCTTAGCATATTGATTGTTTTATTTGTTTATATAGCTCCATCAATCTGCATGGTGCTTTATAGCAGAAATATCGATGATGGATCCAGCCAGTTGTAAAGTGAGCCCTGCGCCTTTCAGGGTTGTATGGGAGAGGAATTTCAGCAGGTGCAGCTGCTCTCCCCGCTGCATGACAATTGCCAGCATTTCCTTTGTCTGCTGTGAAAGTGTAGGAGCCTTGTACTCTCTTGGATCTGGTAATTTGAGATTCCAGCCTTCTTTTCAGCACTTTTCCAATCAGGAGCAGGGGTTCCCAGGGGGATGTTTCCACAAAACTGCCCCTACACCACTGTATCTCCTGTGGACTGAGCAGCAGGGACAATCATACTTCCAGTTAGTGGACACTATGTTTTCCCACAAGGTCCCAGAGCGAATGCAACATGAATGGCGCTCAGTCTGACTTGGCTTCATGGTGATGCCACATCATCATGTGGGAAGCAATTTGATTGAGGGCAACACTTCCTACCCTTATGCTAGAGCAGCAGTCTCCAAACCTGAGACCACTGCACTGCCAGAAAGCATCCCTGGCGTGACCAACTTCTGCCATTCCACTGGGGACAATTGTGAGGACCCTGACTACAGCCCCCAGGGGTCTTTGCGGCAAGTTGCTTCTAGGGTCTGCTGCTCCAGCATGCCTTGTCCTGTGCCACAGAACACAGCATGTTCTGTGCTGAAGTGGCTCACTGCAAAGATTCGTAGGGGCTGTAGTCGGGATCTTTGCTATCATCCCAGGCAGAACAGCAGAAGCTGTTCACATGGGGAAGGAAAGGGTGGACACCAGATCCAGCCTGCAGACCAGAGTCTGGCAACCCCTGCTCTAGAGCACCGGAAGGCAACCTAGCATCTGTGGGCTGGGTCCAGCCCATCACCCAATTATCCAGCCTGTAGCACCAAAAAGATGAATCCACCCAACCTGCAGTAGTCTTAAAAAAGAATTCAAGTTTGTAATTATAGTATTTCTCAAACTGTGAGTTGGGACCCACTTGGTTATATGCCATGTAGGTCATTGAAAGCTGGGATCCACCATCTTGGAAGCTGCAGGCCTTACTTTTGCTGCAGACTATATTCTTTTTGTGAGTGTTAACAGTTCAAATTTTCAAGTAAGTTTTTAAAAAATTGTTTTTAGTTCAGTGCTCTTACATAATATTTTGTCCAAATCTTACTTTCTGTCAAGGATGTTTCATGTTCGTGCAATTGCTGCAGTCCAAGAATGCCAGTTTGCTTTCCAGGGGTGTCATTTGATTATGTCACAATTACGGCACTTTCTGTTCTACAGCAGGGTGTCAAACAACAGGGTGTTTCGTACAATGGGCCAGAGTTAGCATTCATCATCCCTGCTGGGGTCCAGAAGTGATGTCATTTAGCAGGAAGTGATGTCATTAAGCAGGTGATAACCAGAAATAAGCACTTTGTTCTCACCTAGGAACTCACTAGCTGTAAATGACGGAAGAGAAAATATGCACATCGTGACAATATTTTGAGGATATGGGAGTGTCTAGTTATCACACAAGCCATCCTTTCAGCAATACAAGTAGTGTCAGCTTGAGAGCGCTGATGGGGAGCCTCCCTTGCACCAACTGAAGCCAGTTGAGGGGGAGGGAGATTGTAGGCGGGCTCCGGATTCAGCCATAAGGCTGAATCCGAAGCCCATCCGGGAGGCTGCACAGCCCCAATTCAGGCCACATGCTCTCCTGATGTTTAGCAGGCACAGATCCAAGGAGTGCATTGGGGAGGCTGGAGCCTCCCCAACGGTAAGGGCGCGAACATGCCCTTGCCATTGGGAGGCTCCAGCCTCCCCAAAGCAGCGTTGGATTTGGCACTGGCCGTCCGGCCTTGCCAATCCAATGCTGTTTAGGACTGCACCCTGAGATGAGTTGATTCTGACACCATACCAAAAAAGGAGCCCAGTGGATCTATTCTGCACCTTTCCCCACCATGATAAGTTTCTGACCAGTGCGCCTCCCATGTCTTCGAGTCTTCCAGCTCTTTCTCCTGTCTCCTCTCTCCCTTCCTGTGTCTATCCGTCCTCTGGAGGCCTTTGTGTCCGCTGGAGTCTAGAAGCAGTTAAACTTCCCGTCACCTCTGTTGCAGTACATTTAAGAGAAATAGAGATCTTCAAAAAAGGTTGGAAGGTTGGTAGGCCAGCAACATAAAGTGTGTGCAATCACTCAGATACAAGTGGCACCACTAAAAATTGCCTTCATATATCTGCTTATGGTTTATACACTGTGGCAGAAAGGACGCTAAAAGGTCAGCAAGAAATGTGTGTGTGTGTGTGTGTGTGTGTGTGTGTGTGTCAAACCCTGAGCGGTAGCTCCAAAGATCTGGGAGAGAGTCATGATCCAAGAGGAGTTCTAGAGGGGATGGATAGACACTTGAGAGGGGAGGATTGCATTTTTTAAAAGAAAGGTTGTGCGTGTGTGTTTTAAGGGAATCTGCTTGCAAACGTCAGCATGCAAGCCCAAGGTATATTCTCTCTGTAACCTCTTGTTACGACCCCTGGTGACAAGACGGATCGTTCTATTCATCTATGGGTGAACGGTGGGAGCTCGTTGCAATTTTTTTTAAGCTTGGCATCCCTGGATAAATTTGTTTGCGAGGAAGGATGTCACCGTTCGCAATGTCCTGATCAGTCACGGGCCCACAGTGAAGTCAGGGGTGGGAGAAGGGGAGACTGGGGAAAAAAATATATGAAGGCAAACGCGGGTCTCAGGGGCTTCGGGGATACAAGCTCATAGCCAGCAAACCATCTCCCACTCAGTGCTAATGGAGAATGTGACTTCCAAACAGAGGGATCAGCAAATATGCTCTAAATTAATAATGTGCCCTTTTAGTAGCAATTGCCTTGCGAAAATTGCTGGGTCTGGTTTCTTTTCTTCTTTTTCCTCCCTTCTTTTCCCCACTCCCTCTTTCATTCCCTTGTAGAAGGAACTGAAAAATAAGTGGGTCTCGCTGGAGTTTTTGTTTAAGACTGACCCTCCTATTTTATTAACCTTGTAACATTTTTAAGGTAGTTTCTTCCTTCCTGTCTCCTCCAGCAAAGTCTCTATTGATCACTGTTTACTGTTATAATCCCTTTCAAATTTATCATCCATGACTAACACCCCATGTATTGATTAACACTGACAGATGTCCCTGTATACTATATACCCTCAGTGATAGTGCAGTGGCCAGTGAAAATTCTCTCTCTCTCTCTCTCTCTCTCTCTCTCTCTCTCTCTCTCTCTCTGTGTGTGTGTGTGTGTGTGTGTGTGTGTGTGTGTGTGTGTGTGTTCTCTATTTCATTCGATTTTTATCATTCTCTGCCTCACACACACACTTTTTTCTTTTTTGTTCTCACAGTGGCTAACCTATTTCACATAGATGCACGCTGAGGGGATTAGCATGTCTAAATTTAGGACCTGATAGTTGTTGTTGTTCCTGAAGAGCATTTTAAAAATAACATCATTAAAAATCACGTTGCGTTGCTTTTCTGTGAAACAGAAAAGCCAGTGTATGGGGTCAGGTTTATGAGGGACAGGCACAAGTCTTAACCCTAACCCAAGGCCTACATTATCAAAGATGTAAAGCCTAGGGGGGGTGTGTGTGTGTGTGTGTGTGAAGGGACAAATTGGATGTCATTGGTGACTAAGGACAAGGTGTCCGAAATCTGGACTGTAAATGGACTCATTTGTCAACCCTGCATTTTTGCTTGCTTGCTGCAACATTTCTTCCACCTCTTGCTGGCCAGAAATAGAGTTTAAGGTTAATCTCTGCTGGGGCTTTTTTTTTTCTTTTTTTCTTGCGTTTGTTTCTGACACAGCTGCATTTTTGCTTTTTTCATTGCCTCGAATGACCTTAGAAATGTTTGATACAGTAACCCCACAGAGCCCCTGCACGTAGAAGCCATTTTGAGGGAGGGTCAGAAAAGAACATGGCCTTGGGTTCGATTGGCTAGTAAATTTTTAAAAATATGACTAAAACCAAGTCATACCAACGCTTTCCCGCTGAAATCACTAAGAGTTCAACCTGTGAAAAGTCACAAAGGGGACTTGGCTTCCCTGGGATTGTATCCCGATATCCTGGAGTCGGCTTCTGTGATCTGAAAAGCAGCTGGTGGGGGTGCCTCAGGGCATGGGCAGAGGGATCTAAAACTTGGAACTTTTTCTGGTCTTTTCACTCAGAACCATGAAGTGTGTGTGTCAGGCTTTGGAGTCTTTGGAGGCTCCCCTTCCCCTTCCTGTGTCAGTCAAACCTGCCACAGGATTCTGTTGTTGCCACTGTCACCTGCTCTTCTTCTGAGCAAACTGTGAGCACACCAGAGACCTCAAGAATCAAACAGAGAGAGAGAGAGAGAGAGAGAGAGAGAGAGAGAGAGAGAGAGAGAGAGAGAGA